>OZ057412.1:205431891-206031891 GCA_964056705.1 Troilus luridus
AGGAAATTTTTGCTTTCCCAAAGGACCAACAAACTAGTGAAGCACATAAACGTCTAGTCGCTAAGGCGTCGCCATCCTCTTCCAAAATGATGAACCGTCTAGGAGTGTTCCTATCCCAGTGTGTTCAACTGCCACTACTCACATAGTCGCAGTTGACTGTTCAAGTACTGCTTCACGTTTAGCTGTGTCTATAGGAAGCCGAGAGCTGTTCATACATCTGTGAGGTTGTTGTTGCAACATGCCGTCATTCAGTCGGAATATAGTCCTTGGTGACTTCAAGCCAAACACATTCCCTGGCTGTGTAAAAACAACAACACACTGGGGACGTACATCACCAAGACTGGACTCTTCGTATACCACCGGTCCGTCAGACCATCGGCCGACTGTATATACTTTCGGAAGTACCCCCGCAGAGTGCAATTAAAGGCACGTCGCTCCAAAGGACTCGTAATATAAAGCCACTGTTGAAAAGCGGTCTCTCACTGCTTAGTATGTATAAAGCCAACGGCCTTGTCCCGGTTTAGAGTTCCCGCCTTCAGCAGACTCAGCCGTTGTAAATACTTGAAATACCTTTAGGGAGTACAACAATTGTAATTATTTTGCTGTATATATATAAGTTAAAATTAGACTGAGATAATCCCATCAACTAAATTTTTATTGATTAAACAGCTCGTATCTATCTTATCAAATCAAATCTTTTTTTTTTTTTTAAATAGAGAAAAATAATCATATGCTTAACTCTTAACCTAAAACTAATACAAATAGTCTATTTACACACACATAACTTATATATATATATATATATATATATATATTTTGTATGTTATTATCTATTGTATGTTAATATTTATGAATGAACGGAGATTTTGAAACAAAAAAAAAAGTGTGTGTCAGCTCCGACACGCAACTGGAGTTTACCCATTTCCGCCTCTAATGAATTTTAAATGTGTTCTTACTAATTAGCCGTTCTCCACTGATACTTATCATCGCGCATTATTTTTTAATAATAATTAAATTATTTAATACATTTAGTTTAAATTAATGTGTACTATTTTAATTAAAATTATAAATATATATTTTTTATTAATCATGCCAACGTTTCGCCTTACTTTGTAGGTCATCTTCCGGGCTAATAGTTGGTGCGGTGACTTGTTACAACACTAAAACTGCCAACTGAACTCATATAGATGTATATTCACGGTTGTGAAATACATCCCAAGAAAGGATATAGTAACACCCCAATGATATAAATGTTAGCAATTTGGGCACACAAAAAACCACTGCAACCACACCGTTGCAAGATGGAGCGGCTAACATAATTTCTGAATGTCCGCGACTAGGCGAACTCAAACACAATGTTCGAATTGCGAGGGAGCGCACGTCGCTTCTTATAGAAATGCCTCCATAGAAAAAAATTAGAAGAAATAGTGACTAAAAGGGTGGAAGAAAAGAGATCTAAGCAGATCAGTACTGACCAAAACATACCCAAACTAATGACTAACAGCATGACAGTTCGCAAAATGACAACCGAACCACATCCGATTTCTTCCCTGTCTTTACTATTTTGACTGGGGCCTCATCTTCATAGTCCGGTAGAGGTGTATTCAAGCACAGCATGATCACTGCCTGTCCACATTCTACTACACCAATCCCCCTGTCCCAGTAGCGTAAATTATAATACACACTACACACTGCACACTGTACACAATTAAATAGTCACTGCACACCCTTGCTAAATAGCTAGTCAATTTCCTACTCTTATCAGAGCAACGCTGCCCTGTCGTCAGTTGAGGTTGTATACAAGTGATAAGAATGGACCCCAACAGCATAAGGCGGAATCTAAATAAGAGTAGTAATAGTGTTTGTTTGGACAGGTGTCTTTAAAAAGGCTCCTATATAAACAATTATCGCATTTCAACACTTGGAGAATAAAGCAATAGAATACACTGTTACCACACGAATCTCTTCCCGAATAGTCCCGGAATTTGACTTTTAATTTCTATCTATTATGTAGAATATAATACAAATAATACAACCTTATCGAGAAGGGAACATTACTCGCCACATTTAGTCAACATTTGATTTTACTCCTCATAAAATTTTCATACCGTGGGCTAAATATGAAAGTCGTTTCTTAAGGAGCAAACTCCCAAACCCCGCTATTCATTAACTGATTAGCCCTGAAGAAGCTCACAGCACGATGAGCGAAAGCTTGGTTACTATCACCGAAATGACACGGTCCATCCCGGAAGAAGAATATCAACGGCCGTGGAAGTCTACCTGAACATTTTAGTAAATTATTTAATTAATTCGTTAATAATGTATTTGTTTAAGCAATCTAATTTTTTTATATTTATTTATTATTTTTTTTTTTTTATTATCATAATATATATATATTTTCGGGAGAGGAGTGGCTCAGTGGCAGAGTACTGAGTTACCATGCCGGAAATCCTGGTTCAATTCCCGCTGCAGGCCATGATTTTTATTTAGTCTGTTTGCAGCGGGAGATGGATCATATACGATCTAGGACCCTCTTGGGGCCCACCCAGCCTCTATAAAATATTATAAAAATAGGATACCCAAAATAAGGGGGAAAAATCTGGCGGTCGAGCGTGACCTAGGACAAGTCCCCTCCTTGCAGAACCGTTGTCCATGAAACAGTACAGTCTCTACCATGTACTGAACCCCAGACCCTTCATGGGTTGTAGTGGTACAGGTTTTTTTTTTTATATATATTTTCAAACATCTTATTCGATGTAGATGTTTAATAAAAACTTTTATTAAAATTTAATGTTGAATTATTTGTAACGAACTCAAATAATTTAAGTTAGATATATTTTATTAAATGTTAATTA
This sequence comes from Troilus luridus, assembly GCA_964056705.1. Lineage (NCBI taxonomy): Eukaryota > Metazoa > Arthropoda > Insecta > Hemiptera > Pentatomidae > Troilus > Troilus luridus. The sequence goes on from OZ057412.1 coordinate 205,434,747, forward strand.
ATGTTAGAAGAGTCTTGTCTGTCTGTGGCGACGCCGAGTCATCAGTCCAATACGGAATTAATCAGGGGACTGGTTTTAAATGGAAATTAAGTAATGGTTATGAGATAATGAGTACTGATGGGGAATGTGTAAGTTGTAAGTTGTTATTAGCGCATATGAATATTATTAAAGAGGATGGATATGATTATTGTTATAGATGATAGATCAAATTTTATTAAGAAATTATTATGTTATTAGTGTTTTTAGGATTCTGAGTATTGATGTAGAATCTGGTGTATGATTCTAGTTCATATGTTATTGTTTAGTCCTACTATTGACGGTGAATCTTATGTTAATTTAATAGTTGTATTTTTCCTGTTGACTGGGAATTCCGGTTTAAATTGTAATTGTTATTTTATTAATGCCTTATATATAATAGTTAAATGTAATTAATTTGTATGTCAATATATTTTTATTCAATTAATTTTTGTTAGATAAATGTTTTGGGGTTTATTTCTTCACCCAGCTTCCCTTGTAGTCCTCGACTATACCATGTCCTCTCCCAGCCCTTTACCCCAGTAGGTAACATATTATTATCTTGTTTTATTTTAATACGGTTCATTTTATGTTGGTTTCAAAATTCATTATATTTCAAATCTTAAATATAATAGAGCTAGTTAATGAATCTGGGTCAAGGATTGAGGTTAAAAATTAAGTTTAATTGCTGATTCATAACCTTCCAATTGCCTTTCTCAATCAGGGTTTAATCTTGTCTATCCGAGTTGTTGAATTAATAATGAAATGTAATAATTGAATTTTTCAACAGCTATCGATGTTCAATATGTTTCATTGGTCGTTAAGTTTAAAGTTTACAATAATTATGTATTCAAAAATATTTATCCCTCAATATTTTTCCCGTTTTAAATATTTAATATTTTAATTCCCATATTTAGGAGCTTAAAATAAACCACAAAGTTTTTTAAAGGCTAATTATGGCATAATAATTGGGAAACAATTTTAAATACATAGTAATAATCATATATGTTATAGTATTTTTTTTAATTACACCCTTAAATAAGTTTTTTTTGTTCAAATAGATTTCAAAGTTTTACGGAAAATAATTTATTTTATTTTATTTTTTATTTATTCGGTTTTTTTTTACAATTAATGTATCCCTATACCCAATATCTTTTCCCGCCAATCCTTCCTATCGGCCCATTCTTCTTGTTCCTCTCTCAGCCTTCTTGTTGCTATTCCTTCTCTTACATCCTTCATCCATGTCATCCTTGGTCTTCCTTTCTTCCTTCTATAATCTGGTTTATATAGGAAGAGTTTCTTTGGCCATCTATTGCCGTTCATTCTCACCAGGTGGCCAAACCATTATATCTTTTGCTTTATGTAATACTTCCTGCAATTCACTAAAACTAAACTCTCTATCTAAAGAATGTTCCAATGTAAAGGCTCAGCATGTTTAAAAAGTTCACCACGGAATGGCGGATTCAATGTACTAGAGAAATAATTAACCCATTGTCCACTATCAATGAAATTAGGACCAATCTAATGACTTTGCTTTAATTTTTTAACAATATTCCAAAAGCTTTTGCTAACAGTTACATTTAAAAAAAATGTATTCAACATTATGTAGTATTCTTTTTTCTTAGTTTTACAAAGCTGTTTATACTCTTGATTTTGAATTAAATACATACGTTTGAATAAATGTATGTTTGTGTTTCTATTTATGTTCAATTATTCAATTTCGATTGTTTACCCAAACCAGTTTAACGTTTTCTTATTAGTACTAGATGAGTTACATGTATAATTTCCTAAACTAGATGACTTACGTATTATTTGTACAAACATGTTACCTTATCTTGGGAATCAACAGGCATTACATTTAAAGAATTCACTTTATACTCTAATTTATTTTTAAACATCTTCTTATCTATCTCCATTGTCCATTGTTGGTCCATTGTGATTTGGGTAGCAATGAAAAAATATATATATTTTTTTTATTCAATTTACTATTGCCCTCTAAGTGATGGTGAACAGAGCTGAGCTTAATCAGTCAAGCACAATTTTTACTAAGACAACCCTAGTGCTTGGTGACGGTTATAATGTGGCACTGAATGGACTGCCCCTCAGAGCGATCAAGGAGGCCTGTGAAAGATTGCAAAAGGAAGCTGGAAGAATGAATGAAGATAAAACAAAGCACCATAAGGCTTAGGAAGAAACGCCTATAAAATCGCCGAAGCAATATGTTATAGGACAGTATGCAGTCCAAATACCTCAATAAATAATTGAATACCTCGGCTCCATAGTAAACAATTATATTATGGAACACCGGATGGAGCCAGGCCACGTGGAAGAACGAAAGGAAGATGGAAGGACGCAGTGGCTGAGGACTTGAGGATGATTGGAGTGTCCAGAGGACATGCTCCTGACCGCAATGAGTGGGAGAAGGCAGTTGAGAGGCCCAAGGGCAGCTTCAGGCGTCTGTCGACCCGAAAAATAAATACAAATCTAAGCAACCCGAAGCTATCGAAAGTGCGATTATCGATATCAGAGTACTATTAGAGGCGAAGGAAAACTTCCCAGCCAATAATAAAGCATACGCCTCATTTGACATGATAAAATAATAGAATATGAATTGGGAACAGATTCGGTCCATAAATTGTACTGATACTGCGAACAGACCACTCTGTTTGCGTGGTTAGAAGAGGATTATAGTAATTTTTATTTTACATGTGGATGTAAAATGAACATACAACCAAAAACTAATTAGAACTAAATTCGGAAATGCAAATGTCAAATAATTATATCTTTTATTTAGGCATCTTTCAAGCCTGATGAGGACCATGTTGAAACTCGTACTCTTCTTCCTGATTCAAGCAAGTTGTCTGCAACTTTTAAAATGAGTTAAGCAATGTAGAAAGTAAGCTAGCAAAGGAGTTAGGCAATGTAGATAAAAGGCTATGTAATTTACAGAATGAATTAGGTACTGTTAAGAATGAGCTAGGTACTGTAAAAAGTGGTTTATTGGATACATTAGAGTCTAAGTTAAGCACATGAGAGACTAAGTTAATGGAAAATGTTGAGAATAAGTTAGCCGATGTAAATAATAATGTAGCTGATGTAGAGTCTAGGTTAGGAGAAAAATTAAATTCAAAGGTTAGAAATTGGGCTAAGAATAGAAGCTCTCGAGGGACGTATGAGCAACCCACCGACGAACGTCACCGATCGTTCCTCAAAGGGCAGCTATCATAACACAATTCTCCCCGCCTATGCTGGGGCGCCACCAAATCACTACGCCATTCCAGTATTCGACGGAAAGACGGCGTGGGAAGACTACAACGACAGGGGCTTCGATCCACGGGTGCTCGCAGGAGACCCAAGCTTCAGCGTTGAGCCTGGCCATGCGTGGAGACGCCTTGGGAGTGCTGCAGGGGATGCCCATGTCGGAGCGGTCCAACTACGGAAGCGTTTCGGCCACCGCCACATGGACCAGCTGTATCGCTCACAGCTAAGAAACAGGGTCCAGAAGACCCACTAGACGGTCCAGGAATTTGAAGCGGATATTCCCCGGCTAGTGAGGAATGCCTACCTATCGGTCACCGACGATGTCTACGAGAGCTTGGCTGTCGACAAATTCCTGGATAGACTTCCGGCCCCAGAGAAACAACAAGGTGTGAAGCTCGCCTGGCCCAAAACTTTGGGAGACGCCTTATCTCAGACCATGGAGTTCGAGGATGTCTGACAGTCATACGGGGCTATGCGCGAGTTTGAGCAGCAGAAGCGGAGCTTAATGTGGTCCTTAGCGTCGAAGACATAGTGACGGAAGTATTGGAGGCTCTAAGGACTCTTAAGAAGGAGATACGCTGCTGGAGCTGCGGCTAACTTGGGCACCCTAGAAGCAAGTGTCCAACCAAGAAACAAGAAGAGCCGCAGGGAAAACTATTTAAGGTGGATACGAAGGGCCAACTGTCAACCGTCAAAAACCGAGTATGTCAAAGGCCCCAGGAAGACCATCAGAGTTGCGTCAATAGGAAACAGAACGAGCAGTTTCTACGTTGATGGGATGGTGAACGGGCAGCTGCAAAGTCTGCTACTGGATACCGGCGCAACCATGACAATCTTGAACTCGAAGACAATTCCCACTGATAATATCTTACCGACCACTTGTGCATTACGGACTGCCACTGGACAGCCAGCCAAAGTCTACGGGGAGACCTTTGCCACCTTCATCATCGGCGGTCAACATCTGAAGAACTGCGCTCTCGTGGCAGAAATTGATGAAGATGTCATATTGGGCACGAACTTGATGATCGCATACGGGATCAAGCTGGATATAGCGAGAGGTGTGATAATGCTGGGAGACGAAGAAGTCATCCTTCGGCAGGGAAAGGACCTCTACACACGAGTGCTCTTACTAGAAGATACCTGCACGGAGCCAAATCGTGACGTATGGGACGTTGGGAGGACATCAACCTGCGCCTCAATGTGTTCTACTCGAACCTGGAAGGCACGAGGACTAGGTGATTGGACGCGGCGTACTGGTTGCTAGGTATCTCATCAAGGACGGACGTCCCACTCCACTTCGGCTAATAAACCTTAACAGTTTCCCTGTAACGCTGAAGAAAGGAACACCGGTCGGAGAGCGTAACAACCGCTACCTCAGTGGTTCGTCAGCTGCAACGTCGTCCCACCGAGCTGCCGGAACAATTAAATGGATTAGTTGACGAATCATGCCGTGACCTTTCGCCTTAACAGAGCGAAGAAGTGAAGAACATGATAACCGGATGTCCCGACGTCTTCGAGATCAGCCCATGACCACGGGGTAGAGCTGATATCGTCCAGCCCAGGATTGACACAGGGTATGCGAAGCCCATCCGACAGGTTCCGCGAAGGCAGCCGTTAACCAAACCGGAGGACGCCGAGAATATTATTGTGGAGATGGCGGCTGATGGTGTCATTGTGCCTTCGAGTAGCCCCTGGATGTCTCCTGTTGTATTGGTGAATAAGAAAGACTGCACAACAAGATTCTTCTTAGACTACCGCCTTCTGATCAACGTCGCCAAGAGGACAGTTATCTGCTTCCCAGTATTGACGATACACTGGACACCCTAGGGGGTGTAAACTTTGCATAACCTTGGATCCTCGCAGTGGATATTGGCAGGTTGGATTGGCACCTGAAGATAAAGAGAAGACAGCGTTTTCAATTGGGCTCTGGCAGTTTACAGAAATGCCGTTCGGGCTTTCCAATGCTTCTGCCACATTCGAAAGACTAATGGAAAGCGTGCTAATAGGTATCTCTTGATAGGTATGCCTGGTATCAACTAACTTATAATACATTGCTTCAGTCTCAAGTTGAATAATCATCGAAATGACTTTTTTTTTGTTTTTAATATTCTTGACTTATCTTTTGAAACCATCATCGGAGTTAGTATGATATAATAAAAAAAAATTAAAATGAACCCAATGGAATCTCAAAAGACTCCTTATGGTTTTTAAAGACTATTGTTATTTTTTGTTATACAGCATAATCCCAATTTTAAAAGGAAAACGTTTTTAAGGAAATGTTATTTTTCAAAAAGGAGGCAATTCCTCTAAACATCATTTGTTCACCTACAATTTTATAGGGTCCAGCATACAAACAAAAAAATGCGGACTGACTTAAATTTTATTACACCATTATGGCGTCCATGCAAAATAAGTCCCCAACATTGCATACTTACAGCTATGCTATGTGACGTAAATTAGTTCGTGGTATTCGTAATTTTGGATCATAATTAATTAATAAAGGATATATGTATGAACATATAAATATAAAGTTTTAATTTTTTTCTATATATATAAATTTATTATTTAATGCGATTAAGTTTAGAGTTGTCTGAACAAGAGTTTGCCTCGATATTTCATTGATAAATGTACTACCAGCATCAGTCCGAATCTTAAGCTTTATGGCTGGACATTAAGATCTAGGTTACAAGGAGTTAAAGTTCCTCAAGGTTATAAATTAATTACATTAGATCCATCATCTATATTTACTAATATATGTATTTCTAAAATAAAAACTATAATAGAAAAAAACTGGAATAAATTAAAACCCCACACAAAAATCCCCCCAAAACTATTTCTACAATTACTGCCCCTATGTACAGACGGAGGATATTTTCAATTCAATAAAAAGTTTTAAATACATTAATTCCGCTGCCTTATGGGATCTCCTATTTCACCTATCTTGGCTGATATTTATTTAGAAGAACTGTTAAATACAGTCATACTTAAAATACCATTTAATATCCCGTTTCTATTTAAATTTGTGGATGATATAATATCTGCGATACCAACCGAAAACAATGAAAAAGAAATAATTTTAAATGAATTTAATAAATATTCCACTCTATAGTATACTTATATCAAGAGTTATTTTGAGAATCAATTTTTTCCTCCCAATAGGGGTGGCATTGGTATATTCCTTACAGGAGAATCAATTGGAACACGGAAAACATTATATTTATATGATGTTGTAAACAATGCACATTAAAAAGGATATATACACTATATCTAAGAATAATACAAAACATATGGTTAATTCAGTTTGATGATACTACCCACTCGATTAAACTTTTCTATTGAATTTGAAATAGATAATAAAATACCATTTTTAAACGTTCTCTTAAACAGAAAGTCAAACGGGGAAATAGAAACTAAAATGTGGCAAAAACCTATCCACTCTGGTCGATACATATACTACACAAGCAAATGCCCCATAACATATAAAATAAATACGGCTAAAAACCTAATAAATCGCGCGAGAAAATTATCATCCCCAATACACCAAAAACAGCCGAAAACAACGTAGTTGACCTCTTATTAAAGAATGGTTATTCACACAGCCTCCTTTGTAATCTACTAAAAACAACAAAAACACCTTCTAACCAAAACAACCTAAATGAAACCAATCCTAAGAAATACTTTATTCAAAACGACTCCCTTCAAAGAGGGGAAGATTAAACCTAAGGTCAACAAATGGTCCAAGGAAACGATAAAAGATGAGCAAATACAAAGATGTTTTTCCCTTAGAGTAGAGGAAGGAATCAAAAATACGCCAGTAGTAGAAGATGGATGGGAAGTGAATGCACATTGGAATCATATTAAAGAAATTATAACAGGGACCGTAAGCGAATACTGCAAGATGGACAAGAAACCATTCCGAAATGTATGGTTTGATGAAGAATGTAAAGAGGGGATTCGAAAACGAAATGAGAAAAGATTAAAATACCTGACTATGAGCACAAGAAAGAGTACCAGGATGCAAGAAGAGAAGCAAAGAAGATCTTGAAAGGGAAGAAAAGGAAAGCTTTATACAATAAGGTAAAAGATATCGAAAACTCAAGAATGAGCAACGATACCACAAATTTTTTTAAAGGAGTGGAGTCGTGTAAAACCAGTTACTGCTCTAGAAGGAGCATGGTGAAAAATGAGGAGGGGAAACTACTGGTGCTGGAGACGGACGTCCAAGTGAGATGGAGGACTACTAAGCCATACAGAGGAACAAATAAGTGTTTTGGAATGTGACTCGTATGACAGCCAAGACGAAGCAGTACCACCGGATGGTGAGGATATAGAAGATATTGTTATGAAGCTAAGAAATAACAAGTTACCTGGATCAGATGGCATCCCTGCTGAGCTCCTGAAGGCAGCTGGCAATGCTCTAACTAATGAGCTGCAGGAACTAATTGCTCAAATATGGGAAGAGGAACAGATCCCGAAAGAGTGGAAAGAGTCTATTATAGTGCCATTCTACAAGAAGAAAGGAGACTCTACAGAATGTAAAAATTACAGAGGGATAAGCCTACTGAATACTGCCTATAAGATATTCTCGATAGCTCTGTATAATCGCCTACTGCCCTATTTTGAGAGATATATTGGAGAATGCCAAGGAGGCTTTAGACCTAACAGATCTACTATAGATCAGATTTTTTCCCTCAAACAGATGTGTGAAAAAATGAAGGAGTACAACAATACATTGTGGATGCTGTTCATAGATTTTAGGACGGCTTATGATACAATATCCAGGAATGAGCTTTTCAGAACTATGAGCGAAATGCGGATTCCATCCAAGTTGGTGCGTTTTGTAATGAGCACGATGGAAAACACAGTTTCCAGCGTAAGGGTAAATGGCTCAATCACGGAAAAATTTAGGATTAGTACAGGACTTAGGCAGGGAGACTCGCTGGCACCTCTACTATTCAATATTGTAATGCAAAGTGTCAATAAAAGGGCAGGATTATTGATGGAGGGAACCATCTTTAACTGTAGTCTGGGTATTCTTCCATATGCTGATGACCTTGTATTAGTAGGAAGATCGCTGATTATCTTAAAAGAAGCTTTTGAGAGGCTGGAAGTGGAAGCTGGAAAATGGGGTTACAGGTGAATGAGGAGAAACCCAAGGTCATGGTAATAAACAATAGTAAACATAACCGACCACCTCATAGCTACACGTTTGGAAGACACACTTTCCAACGAGTATCAAGTTTCCATTATTTAGGAAGCCGTATAAACGAGAATTTGGATGAGGAGGAGGAAATCAGAGCCAGGATAGTATCAGGTAATAAAGCATGTTTCGGGATATCAAAGCTCCTGAGAAGTAAGCTCCTTAGCCTAAAGTCCAAGCTGATGATATATAAAACCGTCATTAGGCCAATAGGTACATACGCTGGTGAAACCCTCACACTGAATAAATCCAGCGTGGAAAAGCTGAATAGATTCGAAAGGAGACTTCTTCGGCAAATATTCGGCCCAGTTCGGGAAAACGACCAACTCACGATCAAGAGGAACAAGGAGCTAGGACCTCATGTTAAAATTAAAAATTCATTATTAAAAAAACCCATATAAGGCTAGGAATAGCCGATCTGGAAATAAAGGATAACTATATTAACTATTAGGGAAAAAAACTACACTTATTTCACTCCAAATCTACAAATTCAATCAATTATTGTAATATAATTTTCTGTGCAATGTGATAAATCATTGTAAGGTGGTTTATAGGGCTACACTGATTAAATTAGCAGGCAGCCATTCCTGCTACTGTATTCAGTGAAGCGAACCATCCACTATAAAAAATGGGTAACGAAACCACAGGCAGAACCTCGTGGGTGGTTTGGAATCCTGCCTATCTCATAGGTAAGTATTTTCTTCTTCTTTTACTTCCTCCAAGTTCCATTCAGATAAAAAAAATGTTACCCATCACCGTAAAGAATCACCTCTTTCCTTTTAAAAATTTTAACTGATAACAGTTATTTTTTTTACCGAAATACATTAACTTCAGCGAGCCTGAAAACAAAGCTGTAATTAATATTCTTTTAGCATAATCATCATATTAGTAATTATTATTTGTGTCGTACATCATAGTGGTCTAAGTACACTTTCGTAAATGCTGACAACAATCCCTCTAAGATAATTTGTAAATATTTTCCATATTGTGTTTCCTTCATTTCCATTCTTGCAATGATATAAATTCTCCCATTTTCTAACTGAGTTATATGGAGACCTAATCATATTGAGCTTCATCAGGATTCAACGCATCAAGTAGTTGGGCCACTTATATAGAATGAACGAGGAAAGAACAGCTAAAAAGGTGTATAAAGGAAATCCGGATGGAGTAAGACCTCGAGGAAGGCCCAAAGCTAGATGGAAGGATGCCGTCTGTGAAAATCTGAGGCTGAGCAAGGTCTCCATCACTCGAGCATGCGATCGGGACGATTGGGGTGGAGCGGTTGAGCAAGGGCAAGGACTTCTTTATGAGTCTGTCGCGCCAATAATATAATGTGCAGATGGAGGATATTTTCAATTCAATAAAAAGGTTTAAATACATTAATTCCGCTGCCTTATGGGATCTCCTATTTCACCTATCTTGGCTGATATTTATTTAGAAGAACTGTTAAATACAGTCATACTTAAAATACCATTTAATATCCCGTTTCTATTTAAATTTGTGGATGATATAATATCTGCGATACCAACCGAAAACAATGAAAAAGAAATAATTTTAAATGAATTTAATAAATATTCCACTCTATAGTTGGTATATTACTTACAAGAGAATCAATTGAAACACGGAAAACATTATATTCATATGATGTTGTAAACAATGCACATATAAAAGGATATATACACTATATCTGAGAATAATACAAAACATATGGTTAATTCAGTTTGACGATACTACCCACTCGATTAAACTTTTCTATTGAATTTGAAATAGATAATAAAATACCATTTTTAAACGTTCTCTTAATCAGAAAGTCAAACGGGGAAATATAAACTAAAATGTGGCAAAAACCTATCCACTCTGGTCGATACATATACTACACAAGCAAATGCCCCATAACATATAAAATAAATACGGCTAAAAACCTAATAAATCGCGCGAGAAAATTAACATTCCCGATACACCAAAAACAGCCGAAAACAACGTAGTTGACCAATATTGGTCCTCCGGAGGCCGGATGCTTTTTTTTTGGAACTTTTTCTTCTTATATTTATCAAATTTATTAACATGTGTTTTACAATTTAGTTTATTTCAGCGTTAAGTTATCGATTCCACTTTAGCAGGTATCGATTCAATTTACTTTGTAAATGAACATGTGTTTTACAATCTAATTTCTTGCAGCGTTCAGCTATCGATTCCATTTTTTCAGCTATCGATTTTTTATTCAATTTATTTTGTAAATGTGGCATATGGGACACATGTTCCCTTAGATTAGTCTTTATAACCTTTTTGCCTTTAATTTTCTGAAATTCCTATTCAGAATTTCCATTACCATGGCCCCAAAGGTAGATCACAAGACAGAAGCTCTTGAAGAACAAATCGTTCTAATCGAAGACTTATCGTCAGACATAATCGAAACCAAAACTTTAGGCGAATCACTCGCGTCAAATCCTACCAAAATTAAAATTTTTAAAGCGAGGCTTTCCAACATTCATTCTAATTGGAACCTATTCCATTCTACTGCTATCAAAGCGAAACGCGCTGCTGCTCTGCTAGAGAAAACAGAAGAATTGGATCATATTGTTGACCTCTTATCTCGAACACGGAATGCATTTTATGAGGCACAATCTTTTGAAGATTTGTATGGTGAAGGATCAAGCACAGCTTCAACCAATAATTCAATATCCGAGGCAAGGAATAACGAGGTTTTTAAATTACCTCCAATTTCACTACCAACCTTTAATGGTGATTTTTGCCATTGGGTATCTTTTAGAGACACCTTTATATCACTAATTCATGAAAACAAATGCTTATCAACAATTCAAAAATTTCATTACTTAAAAGGTTCTCTGAGAGGCATAGCTCTTCAGTCATTGGCAGCAATACCGATCACAACCGAATCATATCTACAAGCCTGGCAAGTTTTGTGCAAGAAATATGACAATAAACGTGTTCAGGCGGCTAATTACCTCAATAATATTTTTTCTTACAAACCTATATCTAAAATTTCACTTTCAGCACTAGAACATTTTTCTAACATTGTATTGGAAAGTTCCTTGGCTTTTAAAAATGTGGATCTAGAAGATCCAGCCGGCTTTATTCTCACATCTTATGCTCTAAGTTTATTGGATCCCAAAACGAGAGAAAAATTTGAATCCGGGATAGGAGGAGAAGAACTTGTCTTTACAGAATTCGTAAATTTCATACACAAACAGTGCACCATAGTACAATCCGAATCTTTAACTATAGGGACCAGATATCATTCACCTAGTTCGGCAAGATCTAGAATGTCAAAACAAGTAATAATGACAACTACTACTTCAGAAGTAAAAAACTTATGTTCACTATGTAAAAATTCACATCGTATCTACAAGTGCTATAAATTTTTAGGTATGACTCCAAGTAGTTGGAAACGACGGATTGTGCAAACGGTCAGTAGGTCAAGGTCATTGTAGGGCGGGGGGTTCGTTTACTTAGGGCTGGAGGGGGTGACCTTGGGCTAGTGACTGGTGTTTGTGTGCACAATGTGGCAACTCTGTAAGGAATTTATTAGATCTGGCAACGTAGCATTTGTTTACATTGGTGGGGGTGATTGAACTATAACGGTTCATCAGGAGGTCGTTTCATTCATGGAGTGGTTTGACCTTGGATGACGTTGACTTCGGCTGGACTGGTCTTATGGCCTATATTTGTTTACTTCCGCGTCGACGCGGCCGGTTTCCTCGGTAAGAGAACCTTGAGGACCTGTTTAAGTGGTTTATAATTTATCATCGGTAGTTAACCTGTTAATCAGCTGTGTAGTCGACGACATTCTCGTTTGTTTATGTGTTCTTGACATAGATCAAGTTTTATTTTCGACCTTACGTGAGTTACGTCACGCCTCGCTTAGTTCGAATGCTAATGTTCCTTGAACTTGAAATGTCCCAGGTGGTATTTTAAATTACTGCAGGTGCAAGACGGCCAGACAAAAAAATAAGAAAAGTAAGTATTTCTCACGGTTAGATAACTGTTCTTGATTTATTGGTTATTAAAAGAAAATAATGGCGTTGTCTGTGGTATTAATGTGCTCTTAGCTTGGTATTTTAAATTACTGCAGGTGCAAGACGACCAGACATAAAAATAAGAAAAGTAAGTTTTTCTCACTTTAAAAAACTTACTCAATTTAAAAAATACTGAATACGGCCAATCACTGCAGGCCATCATAGAAGGAGAGGAAGGAGAACTCATCCGAACCTTTCTTCCAAAGAGATACCGCGAATGTTTTACCGATGAGGAGATAGAGCAGTATGACGGTGAGTTTTCATATCATTAATTGTTATTGCAATCAATGTTATTATTACTTAATTTTCAAAATAAAAAAGTAAGATTTTTTTATTTTTAGGATTATTGAAGATGAAATACGGAGGGAAGTGCAAAAATACATACATCATAAGTTTTAGTAAATAAGAAAAGCGTGAATATCGGCCTAGGGGAAGTATCTGTGTCATAAGGTATGGATGTTGTATGTACAAAATGTGGGCTCTTATTACAAAATTTAAGTTCTCATATATGTAAATGGGAATTTCATTCGTGCACAAATTGCAGTCGCGAATTTACATCAAATTTTAGCTGTTCACGACATAAAATTGTATGTGAGAAAAAAAAGCGCATCAGTTCCCTTCAAGCGTTCGTGGGTCACAGTAGCCAATCGTTAGCAATGGAAAATTTCCAAACTCCTGCTGGGTCATCTTTGAAACAATCTCAACTTCATTTACCATTTAAAAAACGGACACATTCAAACATACCATCTCTCTCCAGTGTTAATAGTGCAGAAAAAGGAATTAGTTCTCCTAAGAAATATAAACTTTATCATAAGGAACAACTCAGTAGCTTAATCACGTATGAACAAGGCATTAAAAAGGCTGCATTTGGTAATACAGTTTTAGATTTTTATATTGAAAATCGGGATAAAAACATAATTCCGAAAACATTTTTAGAAGTAAACAAAGAAAAATTGATTGAGATTTTAAAATCATATTTGGCTCAATGGAATATATTTAAAGTTAATCTACAGTTAGACTGTACATATAAAAAAATAAGTCAAAATAATGAGGAAAAGTCCGATATGAATTTTAAGACTAGTCAGCAAGTTATAGATTCTTCAACCGATTTGGACGAATATATTAGAGAATCATTCGAAAAAATAGTCTTGGAATTAGATTCTTTTGAAGCTAAAGGTTCTGGTTGGACATTTGTATCATGTAACTTTCTATACTTGCATTTAACTAAATATAAACCTCTCAGCGGGAAACAATTTATTAAATTGCCAAAAGTTATAGAAAACAAGCATGCCGTAATTAATGTAAAAAACGTAAACAATGATTGTTTTCGATTAGCAATATTAAGCAAAACTATTGGTTCGAGCAATCCTAAGTCGTATGAACATTTTGATAATAATTATAATTTCGATTGTATTACATATCCCACTTCCATGAAAGACATTAAAAAATTTGAAAATGTAAACAATGTTTTAATTAATGTTTACGGTTTAGAAGAAAAAAATGATATATTTCCTTTAAGAATAAGCAAAAGAGAAACCTACAAGGAGAGATTTGACCTTTTGTTTCTTCAAAATGAAAGAAATTCGCACTATTGTTACATCACAAACTTAAGCCGGCTGGTTAGTAGACAAATATCCGATGACAAATCTGCCAAAGAAATTTGTCACAGATGTTTAACATCTATTTCCTGGGGATATAAAACAAAAAGCGGAAAAAACGCGGAAGAAAGATTAAAGGAGCATTTATTATTTTGCGGTACGCATAAACCAGTGAGATCGGATTTTCCAGTTGCTGATAAAATCAAATTTAAAAAATTCGAATGCACACAAAAAATTAAAATTGTAGCATATGCAGACTTTGAATCCTATCTGGAACCAATTGAGGGTCCTTCACAAAATCCATCAATTTCTTGGACAAAATCAGTCCAAAATCATAAAATCTTTTGTGCATCACTTATGGTCAAAGCGGATATACCAGTATTTAATCAACAACAACCATCAATTTTCACCGGTGAAAACTGTATGTCAACGTTTATGGAAGCATTACATGAATTGGCTAAAAGAGCTGATGAAATATATGGAAATATCGAACCTATGGCTGAAATGACCGAGCAAGAAAAGTTAATTTATCAATCTACTGATTTATGCGTTATATGCCAGAAAACTTTAAATAACGATGAGAAAGTACGTCATCACGATCATGTAACATCTAAGTTTATTGGAGCGGCTCATTCCAATTGCAATTTACAAGCAAAAACTCCCAATTTTATTCCGGTATTTATGCATAACTTTCAGGGTTATGACTCGCACTTTATTGTTCCTTTTTTAGCCGACCATGAAGGAGATGTTACTGTAATTCCAAGTAACACAGAAAAATACATAAGTTTCACTAAAACATTTAAAAATTGTAAAACTAAAATAAGGTTCGTAGACAGTTATAAATTTTTAGCAGCTAGCCTAGACACCCTAGTACAAAACATGAAGAAAGGTTCTGTGAATCATTCAATCACATTCCCTCATTTGTACCAGTTATTTTCTGAAGAAACCAAAGTTGAATTGCTGACAAAAAAAGGAATTTACCCGTATTCTTACATAGATTCTTTCGCGCGGTTGGAGGAAACTAAGTTACCTGCAATAGAGAAATTTTACAACAATTTAACTTTAGAAAATATTTCTAATTCTGATTATCAACATGCTCAAGCCATATGGAAAACCTTCAATATAAAGAACTTAAAAGAGTATACCGAAATGTATATAAAAACAGATGTAATTTTATTATGCGAAGTCTTTGAAAAATTTCGTAAACTCTGTATAGATATATATCGCTTAGATCCAGCCTATCTTATGTCTCTTCCGGGCCTTAGCTATGAAGCAATGTTAAAAACTACAAACATTGAGCTAGACATTATAAAAGACCTAGATATGGTATTATTTATCGAAAAAGGAATTCGAGGAGGTATTACACAAGTTGTCAAGCGTTATGCCAAAGCAAATAATTGTTACGTAGAAGATTATGATCCAAATCTGCCCATTAGCTACCTAATGTATGCTGATGTAAATAATTTGTATGGTTATGCAATGAACTGTTTCCTTCCATATAGTGATTTTAAATGGCATAATGAAGATTTAGACGTGTTAAACGTTCCCGATGACTCTGAAGTTGGGTACATACTTGATGTAGACATTGATTACCCTAAAGCCATACACGATTTGCACTGTCAACTACCTTTATTACCCGAAAGATTAAAACCCCCTTGCAATAAAACTACAGAAAAGTTACTAACGACACTCACACCAAAAACCCGTTATATCGTGCATTATGTTAACTTGAAACAAGCTAAAAATCTCGGGATTAAATTGAAAAAAATACATAGAGTTTTAAAGTTTAACCAAAAGAATTGGTTGGCTCCATACATTAATTTAAATAGCAAACATAGAGCTAAGTCTACCAATCCTTTTGAGTCAGATTTTTTCAAACTCATGAACAACTCCTGTTTTGGGAAATTTATGGAAAACGTTAGAAAACGAATAGACCTAAAAATTGTAACAAATAAAAGATCGTTAAACAAACTAGTTAAAAAGCCAAATTTCAAAGAGAGAATAATTTTCACTGAAAATGTAGTATCCGTCCAGTTAGAGAAGGAAAAAATTGTATTTGATAAGCCCCTTTATGTCGGTTTTAGCATACTGGAACTTTCAAAGGTTTTAATGTACAAATTACATTATGACGTATTCTTAAAAGCTTATGGTCCGCAAAATATAAACCTGTGCTATATAGACACCGATTCACTTCTATACCTTATTAATACAGAAGATATATACGACGACATAAGTAACAATTTAAAAGACTATTTCGATACAAGTAATTATCCGACAGAGCATCGTTCTTATTCTGACAAAAACAAAAAAATTGTAGGAATGCTCAAAGATGAAACAGCTGGAGATCCAATTGTTGAATACGTTGGCTTAAGACCAAAAATGTATTCATTTATAACTAAACATGGTTTACTTATAAAACGATCCAAAGGGATTAAAAAATGTGCAGTTCGTGAATTCACATTTCAAGATTATTTAAATACTATAAGAAATTACGAGTCGATGTACAGTCAATTTCAAATTATACAATCAAAAAGACATCAAGTGCAAACAGTATTAATAAATAAAAAGTCTCTTTCCCCATATGATGATAAACGCCATACAGCAATTAACAATACAGATACGCTACCTTACGGCCATTATTCATTGCATTAGTTATATAATTGTTAATTGTTATATGTAATTGTAGTTATAAGTATATAATAGTTGTAATAAAGTAATTCTAAAACATTAATAAATGAATAAATAAATGATTACTTAAATCATAGAAGTGTAGGTTAAAAAAAACAAAACAAGAACATTAATTATCAATCACTAGATTTATTTTACATGTTATAGCAGCAACAAGTCAATAAAAAAATCCTATTTTATATTTTAGGAATGTTTTTAATAAACGTTTTGTTGTAACAGGATTAAAAAAAAAAATAAATGTCTAATATAAGAGTGTTTTTTTTCTTTCACAACATTATGCAATATCCTTTCTGTCAATCCAGCTGCGTTCTTCCAATCCCAACCACTTCACGTACAACTTGTTTCCTTTTCTCTTCAAAACCTTTTCTACAAGATATACATCTGGATATTTAACCTTTTGTAACTCCTGTTCATAAAATGCACCACTGATTGGCTGTCCTTTCAGGTCTTCTAACAAATATGTGTATGGATATGTCTTCTGAACCTTGACTATTTTAAAAATTTCACTTGACCAATTTGAAAAATATCCTTTCGAAAATACCGATTTTTGTTTAGATATTCTCACAAAATCGTCTTCAATAAATTTTTGTATTCGTCCTTTCCATTTAGGCACCAAAGAATATACATTGCTTTGCAAGTACTTTTCCGTTTTTTTATTACGAGCATCAATCGGTTTCATACCTATAGTTGTATGAAAGGATGAATTATACTCATGTAGAATCTGGGGTAAAATATCTAAAAATTTGTAATTTCCTAGTAAGCTGAATGCTTTCCACATTTTCGCTTTCAATGTTCTATTAAACCTTTCTACAATGGAAGCCTTCATTGAGGAAAAAGTAGAATAATGATTAATAGAGTATTTTTTCATCAGAGAATTAAACTTTGAGTTGTAAAATTCTTTCCCTTGATCACTTTGAATATTTTTCGGAGTCTGCTTATTTGACCGAAACACACTCTCCATCGCTTTAGTCACATTGTCTGCTGATTTCTGCTTTAGAGGCACTGCCCAAACATATTTGGAAAAGCAGTCTATAACTGTCAATAAATATTTGTGCCCTTTATTTTCTCGAGCATAAGGTATCATTTCTACTAGATCTATTTGCCACAAGTCATCTATTCCTTTCAAAACTGTCTTTCGTCTGGGATATATCCTCCGAGCTGGCTTATGCAATTCATCTACAACAGTTCTTTTTAATATTGATGATTCCATCTATAACTTCTCTTTGAGTATTTTGTTAAGATAACCGAGTGTGACCGCATCAGATTCCTTCTTAGGCTCACCTACGTTTGTTATTCTCTTGTCAAGAGAGTCATATATATTTCCAACTAAAGTTAAGGCAACACTGCTTAAGAATTCTTTGGTGACAACATCATATTTATTTATAGGCGGTGCAAAGTTTACAAGTCTTTTTCTCTTTCCGTCTATATAATTACCAGGCCAATTTTTCAAATCAGTGTAGGTAGCTGCTAGAGTATCGCAATATACTTTATTGGCAGCATCGTGTGCAGCGAGTGGATTTGCAATATTGATTATTCGTAAATGACTTGCATCGATATCCTTTTCAGACCTTAATAAGTTATATGGAAAATAAGCTGTTTTGTACTTTGAATGCTTTTTCGCTATGTGGGTTCCGAACTTGTTTATCGTCATGTTTATACTGAAACTAAATATAAAAGTATTGGCGTTAATATATGATATTTCCTTCTCGCAGCTCTTCAATTATTGATTCTATTTCGTTTTGGTGTCCTTCATGCCCGGCATGAGTTGAAGACATTAACAGCCTTAGTCGATCGACAAGTTCGTTAGGGTCGTTCCAATACTCGTACAAGGGTTCATTGGCTCTCATAAGACCAGTGCCCCGTTTGTAAGTGTGAGAACGGAGTGAAGTTAGCCTGCTCGAAGCTGATGAAGCGGAGGAAGGGGGGCGTTGTTTTAAAGATTGTGTTGGGAATAACTTCGATATTATATTTCTATATTTATCAGATCTATTTCCTAATACCCCCTGTTCCTCACTATAGCCTCTCTTGTGACCATTGGTCGAGAGTAAAATATTCTTATAATTATCCAAGTCGGACTCGCTATAACCTTCGGGATTTTTCAAGTAGAGTAGCTGCAGCAGCCCCGGTGTTCCTTCATAAACCACACCGTTTATAGACATATCATCACTGTTCTCGAAAAGCTGAACATCGGTCGAGTCGCCAATGCCTAATCCCCCAGAAGGCATGACTCTAATGCCGTAACGAGAGTCATGTGTCTTATCACCTTTCAACATCTTATCCAAGTATTCCCTTTGCAGGTTTCCAAATGCGGCGAGGTGCTCCGTAACTTCGGCTTCTCCCTTTGGCGTTTTAGCATATTCTTTGACTTGTTCTGAAATTGGATCGTCTGTAACATACTCGCCCACCTCTTCTGGAGACATAATTTCACGAACGGGAATCGTTGAGTGAGATAAAGGTGTTTGCATTGTACTAGTTTTTGTATCATCGGATGAAATGTTTGTAGCTCTTTTGTAATAAGATGTTTTTGGCACTAGTGTTGATTTTCTGTAAATATTAACAGACTCTATCTCACTTTTATCAGGGGATTCGCCCCAAACATCACTCTCTCTTCTTTTTATTCTTTTGGGCGTCGATGCAAGTTCCGGTTTGGCCTGGTACAATTGTACTGATTGTTTAATGTCTTCTAGAGGTTGAAGCACGGGTGTAAAGAATTCTTGTCGACCTTTTTCAATATCTTGGAGACTACGCTTCAAAGACTGATATTTGTTTTTCAAAATCTCGCTAGTTTTTATAATCTCACGAGTGACTCTTGGGTCCATGACTGCCGTTACACCCCCCATGAATGCTCTTTATATATCCACAATGAATGTATCGATTCCTTTTCTAAAACGCCCATTGTTCAGGTCTCTACTTTTGTCAATGACGAGATAACTAAAAGAATCTTTCCAACATAACGAACACATATCTTTAAAAAGTGAAAAACTTAAATCTGGAGTGCTTACATGTTCTTCGTAAATATGTTTCAAATTTAACTCATCTTGAGGAAATATTATTAAAAAATTAAAGTTACATCTGATAAGGTGTCTCGGGATACAAACATAACTTTGTGTTAAATAAAAGCAATCAAGGTTCATGTGACGACCATAACTAAAATATCGTTTAATTATATCCTGATCTTCCATAGTCACATCATCGAATATACAGACCGAATTGGATTCAACTTCTTGAGGCAATTATTTGCATCTTCAAATTCGAATAATCCTATTTCAGGAACTAGATTTATGATACTTTTTAAATATTGATATTTCGGTTGATGTAAAGTTTTTCCGAAAAGATACACATTTTTAAATTTTAAGCCATTCGGATTTAATAAAAGTCCAATCATGATATTAGTCTTTCCGCATCCGCTTGGTCCACAAATCGATGCCCTAATGGTGCTTGGTAATAATGAACTGTGCCTCCTCTCTGAATCCCACTTAACAGGGGAGAAGTCAGTAGTAGAGAAACGTTGTCCTTGTCTAACTAATTTCATTCTGAATGCAAACAACATCATCGTTCCTCTGTATATATATATATATATATATATATATCTCAGTTCTTTATTTTCCAAGTACAGTATGGTTCGTAGGACTCGCAAAGGAAGAGGCTTGCTGAACAGTGTTATTAACAAGTTACCAATTGAATTACACCTTCCGGGATATCAGTATTGCGGGCCGGGTACGAAATTAGAAAAACGTTTAATTGCGGATGATAGTGGAATAAACAAACTTGATAGAGCTTGTAAAGAACACGATATAGCTTATCGCAAACATACGAATGTGGATAGTCGCAAACAAGCGGACAAGATCCTAGCTGATAATGCTTGGAAACGAGTTAAAGCTTCAGATTCGTCATGGGGAGAAAAAGCTGCAGCTTGGCTAGTTACAAATGTCATGAAGGCGAAAGGGAAAACTGGTTCAGGTTTAAAAAATAAGAAAAAGAAAGGGAAGATAAATTTTATGGATTTGGTTAAATCGTCAAAGGTAGATGTATCATCAATTCTGAACGCATCGAAAGTGGCGTATAAGAAGGCTAAAAAACATTTACGCGGTAAGGTGAATCCTTTACCGCCTAGAATTCTACCGCTACCAAAGGAGGGAGGCTTTCTCCAATTTCTTGTACCGTTGATGGCAGGACTTTCCGCTATAGGATCTTTGGCAGGAGGAGCTGCGAGTGTGGCAAAAGCGATTAATGAGACGAAAGAGGCCAAACTTAAATTAGACGAGCAAAAGAGACATAACATGGCAATGGAAGGTCAGAAAGTTGGTGATGGACTTTATTTGAAGCCCCACAGGGATGGTTACGGTCTGTTTATAAGCCGACAAAAAAGACCTAGAAAAATATGACTACCAAATAAACCGTTGACCGATCTTGAATTAAATTATATGGCTAAAGATTTAAATATTCAAAATTTTCGTGGAGTATTTATGATCGATAATCTCCCTAAATATCCGAATAAATATGAGACAGCTATTATAAACTTGCAAACAAGTTCAGAACCTGGTTCTCATTGGGTGTGTTATGTGAAAAAAGATAATCTTGTGAAATACTTTGATTCGTTTGGAAATTTGAAACCACCACCACAGCTACTTGACTATTTCAAGGGTTCAAAAATAACTTACAACAGACGTCGTTATCAGAAGTGGAATACTCCGATTTGCGGACATCTCTGCTTAAAGTATTTAGCTGACGTTTCTCATAAATTTTGATCATTCATAATCATTAGTTATACAGTGACGTTTACGGGAAATTCTAGTGTTCTTCATGCAAACTTTTTACCTCCGCTGGAATTAGGCTCAAGTTATACAGTTGGGTTATTATCTTTTGACACATATAATACTATTCCTAATATAAGAAAGGATGTTAACGATAAGTTTTATTTTGGAAATTCGACGATCCAGATACCTGAAGGATCGTATGATATCGATGCACTAAATTCTTTTCTTCGCGAAGAAATTGCTCACCAGGAACCTGGTGGGGGGTTTATGCTGCGAGGAAATCAGAATACTTTAAAGGCTGAACTTAAAACAACGAAGCTGGTCTACTTCAACTTCCCCGACAAGCCCCATTCTATTGGTCCACTGTTGGGTTTTCATCGTCCAAATCATGTAATCACCCCAGTGCATCGGTACAGCGAATCGGATGGTATTGTGAAAATTCTTTCTGTAAACACTATTTCGATTCATTGTAACATTGCAGTAGGGTCTTACGTCAATGGAGATCCGGATCATAGCATACACCAATTCTTTCCGGCTGTAGAACCAGGATATAAAATAATAGAAACCCCGAATCCTGTCATTTACTTTCCTACTAACGTGAGGACTGTTGACAATATTACCGTTCGGTTAGTGGATCAAGACGGAGAACTTATTGACTTTAGGGGAGAAACTGTTACATTGAGAATACATTTGAAGAAAAATGGGGATTGATTTTACGATGGATGGTGTGCAGAATAATAGTGTAGCTCGTTATAAAAGGAGAGAGCAAACCATGTTAAGAATTAGTAATCCTAAATTGACGAGACAGTTAACAACTGCAAACGCTAACTTTTTGAAACAGTGCGGTTTTCGGTTACAAAATAAGAAAAAATGAATAACATACTCAACATTACATCAGATATAAAATTTGATGATTCCCTTACGCAATTCCAGTATCATTCACATCAGCCGTATGCGGGGAACACCTTTAACAGGTCCGACGAAATCAGAATACCTATACATCAACAAGATGTCTACACGTTTCCTTCATTAAGTTATGTTTATCTTGAAGGACGAATTTTAAAAAAAGATGGTACTCCTGGAGCTACTTCAAAATTGACTAATAACGCATTTGCGTTTTTGTTTGACGAGATTAGATATGAATTGAATGGCATTGAAGTTGATAGAGTGAGAAATCCTGGAATAACTACAACGCTTAAAGGTCATGCATCATTTTCACCTACTCATGTCAAAGGACTAGAAAATGCGGGATGGACGACGCCCGGTGTTAACAATACTCTTTCCTTAGACAAAAACGGATTTTTCAGCGCATGCCTGCCCCTGGATATTCTTTTAGGAATATGTGAGGACTATAGAAAAATTTTAATAAATCTTAAGCAGGAACTCGTTTTGATTCGATCTAGTACGGACTTGAACTGTGTGAAGGGTAACGATGATAACGTCCAAATAAAATTGGACAAAGTGGTTTGGAGGATGCCTCATATTCGTGTTTCTGATCAAGAACGTCTTAGATTGCTGAAGATGGTTGACAAAAACAAGGTCATATCAATTCCGTTTCGATCATGGGATCTTTACGAATACCCTAGTTTGCCTGCAACACAGCAGGAAAATTGGACTGTCAAAACATCGACAAATTTAGAAAAGCCGCGGTATGTTATTATCGCATTCCAGACTGATCGAACGAGAAACGCTACCAAAGACAGCAGTCAGTTTGATAGTTGCAAATTGAAAAATTTGAAACTCTATCTGAATAGCGAACAATATCCTTATGACGATTTGAATTTAGATTTTGCACAAGGAAAAGTGGCTCTCCTCTACGAAATGTATGTGGAGTTTCAAGAGAGTTATTATAATAGTAGACATTCTCAGCCTCTACTGTCACGATCTGATTTTGAGACATTCGCACCTATAGCCATCATAGATTGTTCTAAACAATCTGAAGCAATAAAAAGTACGACTATTGATATTCGTGTATTACTAGAGGCGAGTGAGAACTTTCCGCCAAATACTAAGGCATACTGTCTTATTCTTCACGATAAAATTGTAGAATATGAGGTGGGAACCGGTTTGGTCCGTAAAATGTACTGAAACAACATGTATATATATATAGAGCTTAGGTCGACTGCAAAAAATATCACTTCACCGTAGGACGTTGACTGAAGCATATAATGCGTTCGGCGGTCATTGATTTTCAGGGCTATCGCTCGACTTCTAATTCATTGATCGTTAAAGAACTATCTGTAATCTCAATCAGCCATGGTTCATCGTGGCATTGGTTTTTCAAACCACCTCGAGATGTCGGAGAAGTGGGTGAGTCGAAAACAAATCTTTGGGTAAAGAAACATATTCACGGACTGGAATGGAACTATGGTGATGTACCATATGAGGATATGAGATATTTCTTACTATCCATCACGGAAGACTATGACACATTATGGGGGAAAGGAATGGAAAAATGCAATTTCATAGAAGAACTTATCGATAAACCAGTCTACGATCTTCATGATTTCGGCTGTCCAAACTTGAAAATTTTAGAAAATGATAAAATTGCATGTAGTTTTCATTTGAACACTTCCTTTGTCTGCTCATTAAATCAAGCCCATCGATTGGCTGCATGGGTCAGAAAAAATTCTGAGGCTTTAAATTTCAATAAAGAAGAGGTACGTAAGCAATCATTTAGAAACATTGACTCGCCTCATCATCTGCTGTCGTTTGCAGGATTTATACGCGGAGTCAAGGATAGTGTTAAATGTGTATACTGCGGACTGGTCTATGACTCCAAATCACTAATCAACCCTCTCAAGTACCATAAGGCGAGTCGTCCTCAGTGTTTGTGGTTTGAAAAGGAGTATTTATAAAAATGACAGGAAGGACCTTGTATCACTTTGATAATGGACAGAATGGAGGCTGTAATACGTCGCTTGGGAGAAGAAGGCATAGAAACTCTAACTACTGAAGAATTGAGAATTTTACCCCGCTCGTTGCTTTTGTACGTTTTGGACTGTACATTGGATTATATCTGGGACAACTTACCTGAGGAATGGCAACATGACGAGGAATTTATCCAGAAACGAAGACTTTCCTACATTGATGAAGACTCTACTTATTATTAATTGTACTATATGTATTTTTTGAAATTTTTTTTTATTTGTTTACATTATTTTATTGTTATGAATAAACAATGCACATTTTATAAGTTGGTTTATTATTTTATTATACCTTATTTTTTTAATTTATAGGAAGGGTGTTGGGTAAAAATAAATGCAACGAAATATAGAAAACAATTATATATTTTTTCATATCGATACAATTACACTTTTTATTCCATTAATTATTATTACATATATCGTTAAGTTCGTTTAAATTATAAAAAAGGGTATTGGTATGTCGGGTATCAATAGCTATTTTTTTTAATTAATTTTAATTTTTTTGTTTTCTTTCAAATGGATATTTTATTAATTAAAACTAAGATATAATTTTTGGTTTATATAATTCAAATAGTAACTTAATTCCACATTGTGTTTTGGGGCATGTGGTGCAATAGTGAGTAATGTGGTGCAATAGTGAGTAATGTGATGGGGAGGGGACGGATCAAGATGACTCTTAAGACAGTTGGTCTCGGAGAAGGCGTTAACTCGTATCGCTACTCTACTCTTTGAAGGTGTGACTCTTCTCGCTACGATGACTCTCAAGACAGTTGTTGTTGGAGAATCCGAGAACTCGTCTCGCTTCTCGACTCTACTCTTTGAAGGTGTGACTCGTCTCGCTACACTACTCGTTGATTGTCGCCATCTCTCCATCTTCTTCATCTTCCCAATCTCACCGGTATAATTGTATGTTAAATTTCACCTCACCTTGGACTCACCGGTAAGAGACATTTAGTTTTATACTCTTCATCATTTAGAAATTGTCGTCTCATCTTCACGAACTCGCCTCAAATTGTTCAAGAGCTCAGTTTTATTTATTCACTGACTTTCAATATATTGCTTTTGTTTTTAAACTCATTTTGTTTATTAAATAGTTAATTTTAAATTTGTTTGTAAACCCAATTAATTGCAAGTGTTTATTGCATTCTCGTTTTTTGCTCATAATTATTATTTACTTTTAAATCACTTTTGTTTGTATTTCTTTAGGTTTAGATGTGCACATACATATTGTTGTAATTGTTCTCTTTTTCTATTGTTTACATTATATATCTATTATTTACTTTTGTATTTTCTTTCTTTTGTAGAATTTATAAATTTGGGGAATAAATTTACCTGTTTTTATTTTTTATTTTATTTTTTTATTTATTGAATTCACGACCGGCAAATTCGTTCGGATAGAAGGTTAGCGAATTATTACTAGGAGCCCCTTCTTCCACATATTTTGGTCCTCCGGGCCGGATTTTGTGATTTCAGTAAAATTTTGTTAATATTCGATTTTGATTTTTCCCTTTTGCAAAATTTGTTGTTTTCTTTCCCTTTTGTAATCAGTACTTGTTTTTGTTTGTTATTAAATTTATATAAAATCGGCTCATGGAATCCCCAATGCTATGAAAACCTCTCTTGGATGGATTTTGTTAGGACCTGTTTCAACTTCAACTTCTTGTACTTATAGCTCAACCTTGTTCGCAAATTCTGTTCCTTCGTCTGAACCTCAGGATTTATCACAGCTGTTTACTCGTTTTGGGGAAATCGAAGAGATAAATAATGTTTCGAGAATCAACCCGCTTGATTTAAAAAGTGAAGATCATTTTAGAAAGACACACTATCGAACAACCTCTGGTAGATACACGGTCCGTTTACCCTTTAAAAGGGAACCGCCTAATTTAGAAAGCTCCAAGTACATGGCCTTAAAACGTTTTAAAAACTTAGAAACTAAATTCGAACGAGACCCAGTTTTGAAAAATTCTCATCCTATTCTAAATAAATTAGGGTATTTGCCTTAGTACAACGTTTTATTGTGAACTCTCGTCGTCATTCAACCAATAGGAAAGGTCAATTAAGTTTAGAAGAACTTCGTCAGGCTACCCAAACATTGATAAAATTAGTGCAAGGACATCACTTCCCCTCTGCAATCTCCAAAACTTCTCTTGTAACATCGTTGAAATCTTATCCATTTTCATCGATTCTCGTGGAGTGTTCAGGGTGGGCGGTCGCCTTAGCAATGCCCCTTTATCTTATGATGCTAAACACCCAGTGTTACTACCCTACAAATCACGGTTTGTAGAACTACTCGTCGACCATTTCCATATCACTTACCTACATGCTAGGCATCAGCTACTACATTCCTTACTACGTCAGCGTTTTTGGATTATTTCTGCAAGATGTCTTATACGCACTCGAATTCATCGCTGTCTGAAATGGCATCGCTTGAATGTCAAACCCTATACACCGTTCATGGGAAATTTGCCATACTCAAGATTCGTACAAGGGCGACCTTTTATAAATGTTGGAATTGATTTCGCTGGTTCATTCTCAATCCGTGAATCTTCTCGCCGTAAGGCGGCTGCCTTGTTACCCTCCTAGTTTATTACTATACCTGGGAAATTTGTACTCAAATTTGGTGGGCGGTATGTCGGGTATCAATAGCTATTTTTTTTAATTAATTTTAATTTTTTTGTTTTCTTTCAAATGGATATTTTATTAATTAAAACTAAGATATAATTTTTGGTTTATATAATTCAAATAGTAACTTAATTCCACATTGTGTTTTGGGGCATGTGGTGCAATAGTGAGTAATGTGGTGCAATAGTGAGTAATGTGATGGGGAGGGGACGGATCAAGATGACTCTTAAGACAGTTGGTCTCGGAGAAGGCGTTAACTCGTATCGCTACTCTACTCTTTGAAGGTGTGACTCTTCTCGCTACGATGACTCTCAAGACAGTTGGTGTTGGAGAATCCGAGAACTCGTCTCGCTTCTCGACTCTACTCTTTGAAGGTGTGACTCGTCTCGCTACACTACTCGTTGATTGTCGCCATCTCTCCATCTTCTTCATCTTCTCAATCTCACCGGTATAATTGTATGTTAAATTTCACCTCACCTTGGACTCACCGGTAAGAGACATTTAGTTTTATACTCTTCATCATTTAGAAATTGTCGTCTCATCTTCACGAACTCGCCTCAAATTGTTCAAGAGCTCAGTTTTATTTATTCACTGACTTTCAATATATTGCTTTTGTTTTTAAACTCATTTTGTTTATTAAATAGTTAATTTTAAATTTGTTTGTAAACCCAATTAATTGCAAGTGTTTATTGCATTCTCGTTTTTTGCTCATAATTATTATTTACTTTTAAATCACTTTTGTTTGTATTTCTTTAGGTTTAGATGTGCACATACATATTGTTGTAATTGTTCTCTTTTTCTATTGTTTACATTATATATCTATTATTTACTTTTGTATTTTCTTTCTTTTGTAGAATTTATAAATTTGGGGAATAAATTTACCTGTTTTTATTTTTTATTTTATTTTTTTTATTTATTGAATTCACGACCGGCAAATTCGTTCGGATAGAAGGTTAGCGAATTATTAATAGGAGCCCCTTCTTCCACATGGTATTAATACTAAAATCAATCGGCACACATTCCGCAGGTTCGGTGAGTTGACATTTTTCATTTTTCTGGTATAGATCGACCATCTTGGTTATCAAGTCCAGCGAGTCATTGATTTTCTTAATGTTCGTACTTAGCTTAGTCGTTTCTATCCTGTTAAAACATGCTGAAACAGACTCAAGAGTCGATGGACTTTGGTTAAACATTGATAAACAATGAAAAACCTGTTCTATTTTCATTACTCTGTTTCTACCCCTCGTAGAATATAAACAAAGTACATTTTTACATCTTACTCGCTCATCGGCATCCACCTTCTTGTTACGTCTGTTTTGTAATAGAGACAGCATCCTAGGAATCTGCGCTTCAACGAATTTCCACTCTTCTGTATCCATATAAACAACTGTTTTCTTATCCATAACGGCGATTGTAGGCACATAATCGCACACACCGACTCGAACTAGTTTGCTCCTAGTGATGGGATAATCAGTTACTAATTCCAATCGACGTGGGACAACCATCTCGCAAGGCTACAACGTCGACTCTGAGAGATTTTAAACGTTGGAGGTGGGAAGATGAAGTTTTTCTAAATTTTTTATTAAATGATTTATCTCTAATTTTTTTTCATGCAATGATATCCAGTTTTTCAAGTCGTTGAGTTGACGTAGAAAAATACATAGTCTCCTGCGAGTATCAGCAACACCCATATCTTTTTTCTTTATTTTCTTCTTCACCATCAATTACATCACCTATTTTTAACGGCAAGCTTTCCAGTTGATCCAAATACTTGATAAATGCACAATTTTCAGACCATTTCTTATGATCTAATAAAGGATCGTCAAACTCTTCCCATTCGTGCACTATTACTCCGCAAAATGGACACCTTGTTCGGTCAGAGAATTTTAAATAATAAAATCCCGCAGACGCTAACCTCAAAGGACTCACTGGTGACGTCCAGCCGACAAATGTCGACAGACGGTCTTTCTCATACCTCAAGTTCCTACTTGTCAAACGTCCCATGATAAACTAACAAGTAAGGGCAATTGACGAAGGAGCAAATTTATAATTACCTCGACACCCTGCGACGAACGGGTATGCATTAGGTCATTAAACTAAAACATGCCTAATGACCCCCTCGAAGCGACGAGCTCACAGGCCGACAACCAGTTCACGTACAGGGTTCTATGCCCCTACATCAATGTAAACAAAATACCCTAAGACACGGGAATACTTGTCAATGCGGCAGTAAATATACAAGGATAAGTGTTTTTTCTTTTAATGAAATTACTTCACACCCATCTCACACGACCGGTACAAAGTTCAATCACCCCCACCATTGCAAACAAATGCACCAGGTTGACTACCGATGATAAATTATACCACTTAAAGCAGCCCTCAAGGTGATCTCACAGAGGAAACCGGCCGCGTCGACGCGGAAGTAAACAAATATAGGCCATAAGACCAGTCCAGCCGAAGTCAACGTCATCCAAGGTCAAACCACTCCATGAATGAAACGACCTCCTGATGAACCGTTATAGTTCAATCACCCCCACCAATGTAAACAAATGCTACGTTGCCAGATCTAATAAATTCCTTACAGTGTTGCCACATTGTGCACACAAACACCAGTCACTAGCCCAAGGTCACCCCCTCCAGCCCTAAGTAAACGAACCCCCCGCCCTACAATGACCTTGACCTACTGACCGTTTGCACAATCCGTCGTTTCCAACTACTACTCCACAGCAAAGATTTAAAGAAGTCAAAACCCGCCTATTATGTATTAACTGTTTAGCTTCCGATCATACTATAAAGGCATGTAGGTCAACATATACGTGTAGATACTGCAATACTAGTCATCACACCCTGCTTCATTTTAATCAAGACAAGGAGGCAACTTCTAGTCCAAGATCTCGCCATGCAGCGACAAACCCAAATGGAAAAGACACTCCTACAGATTATACACCTTTAAAGGAAACTTTGGTCCAGACAATTCAAGAACCTCCCCATACTGCAGTTCTTTCGAGTCATATGAATGGAGACTCGTTGGTACTACTAGGAACAGCCATTGGTAGAATAAAAGATCTTTGTGGAGAGTTTCATACCATTCGTCTGCTTATAGACAGTGGATCCCAACGCTCGTTTATCACTGAAGCTTGCGTAAACAGATTGGCATTGCAACAAAAAAGAAATTCTCAAGTTTTGAGTGGTTTTGGTAATATTCCAATAGAAGATGGAAAATTTAAAGTTTCATGCATAATAGCCCCTGAAAACAATCTTCACCCACAATTCCAAACAGAAGCAGTGGTGGTGAAGGAAATAACGGGACTCATGCCTAATTCACTAGTACCTCACAGTGTAATTGACTGCTTTAGAGAATATCAATTAGCAGATCCAGGATTTTGGAGCCCAGGCCGAGTAGATTTTTTACTGGGAGCTGGCTTATTTGGAGAAATTCTTAATGGGGATACTGTCGTCACAAAAAAAGGGTATCCTAATGCGATAAAATCAGTATTTGGATGGGTTATTACAGGAAAAGTGGATTTACCATCACAACAGCAACAAGTTAGTACATTACTAAGCGTGACACCCACGCTAAACCAACTAATGGAAAAATTTTGGAAAATAGAAGAGGTTGAGGTTCCAATACCAGTCAGCACAGAAGACCACTATTGTGAAGATTATTTTACAAACACACATTCTCGAACAGATTCAGGACGCTATATGGTCCGTTTACCTTTTAAAACCCCTTCTAAAGTAATACTAGGAAATTCTCGGGAGAATGCCTTGCATCGTTTTTTCAAACTAGAAGCTCGTCTGCTCAAATCTCCGTCGCAAAAACTTGAGTATTCTGCAGTACTTCATGAATATTTAGAAAAACAATTTATGGTCCCCACTGCTCCTTCAGCCAATGCATATTTTTTACCTCATCATGGTGTCTATAAGGCAAGCTCTACCACAAAACTACGCATAGTGTTTGATGCGTCTATGCCCACGTCTAAAGGCTCGATTAATGAAAAACTAATGATTGGTCCAAAATTACAGGCAGACATTAAAAATGTAATTTTAAACTTTCGAAAATTCCCAATTGCACTAACCTCCGATATTTGCAAAATGTACTTACAAATTTTAATACACCCCGATGATCGTACATATCAACATATATTTTATCGTTTTAGTCCCTCAGAGGAGGTTCAAGAATACGAATTAACCAGGTTAAGCTTTGGTATGTCATGCTCTCCCTATTTAGCGTTGCGGGTACTCAAGCAATTAATAAACGATGAAGGATCAGCTTTCCCCCTAGCTGTTAGTGCATTAAAGCATAACTTGTACATGGACGACATTCTAACTGGAGCCAATACTACTGAAGAAGCTTTAAAAACATATCACGAATTACAGGAACTTTTAGCGAGGGGTGGCTTCGAATTGAAGAAATGGGCCAGTAATTCAAATAGGGTAATCCAATTTATTCCAGAAAACTTGAGAGACACCCCAATTGAGTTTACAACTCATGACGAAGCGTCGATCAAAGTCCTAGGAATGATGTGGGACCCAAAATCTGACATGTTTTACTACAACGTTCATACACCTTCTATGATTAGAACGAAACGGGCAATTTTATCCACGATTGCTAGACTGTTTGATCCGCTGGGCTATTTGGCACCAGTAATTTTCAAGGCCAAGACTCTAATGCAGGGGCTTTGGAAACATAAATTAAAGTGGGACGAATCGTTGCCGAATAACATTAACACACAATGGGAAAAATTTATTACTGAACTCAAATCTTTAGAAACAATTCATATTCCTCGTTGCATTATGCCATTTAAAACTCGCCAAGTCTTTATTATAGGGTTCGCAGACGCATCGGATCTGGGATATGCCGCAGCAATCTACCTGCGATCACAGTCATTAGAAGAGGGAATTAATACATACCTGTTAACGGCAAAAACTCGCATTGCCCCAGTAAAAACCTTATCAATACCTAGGTTAGAGTTATGCGCGGCACTGCTATTAGTGAATCTCTTAAATTCATGCCAGAAAGTAATTGTGCAACTTTCCCCAATATCGACGTTTTTATTTTCCGACTCGACCATAGTCTTAGGATGGTTGGCTACACCTCCACATAAGCTAAAAGTTTTTGTTGCAAACAGAGTCGTACAAATTTTACAATTATCAAATTTGGAAAACTGGTATCACGTTTCGTCAAAGGACCATACCAACATAGAGGCCGTCTTAAATTCGCGTCCATTGTGGCCACTTTCCACATCTGTGGACGACATTGATCCTCTAACTCCAGGTCATTTCCTTATCGGCGGACCTCTCGTTGCTACACAGGAATTGAATCTCAATGATGTACCAGTGAATAGATTAACTCGTTGGCAGTTAGTGAAAAGATCAATTCAGGACATATGGCAGCGATGGCGATTAGAGTATTTGAACAGTTTACAACAGCGCGTCAAATGGAGATCACACACTAGAAATATCACTGCGGGAACTTTAGTACTAGTCAAGGAACCCCGAGTACCACCTCGTTTTTGGCCAACAGCAAGAATTATTGAGACCTATCCCAGCAAAGATGGTGTTGTAAGAAGAGTAAAGTTAAAAACCCCTAAAGGGGAATACTTGCGACCAGTTGCCCAGTTAGCACCCTTGATGCCTCCTTCAGAGGTTTGAACTGACTGAAATTTTAATACTTAAAATTTGGTGGGCGGTGTTACGGCCGCTCAGTATTTCTAAAATGACATGTTCATATTTTGATAATTTTTGTTTAGTTTCAATTAGTTTGTATTTTTTATTAATTTAATTTAAATTAAAATAATTCACCTGTAAAATACTAAAACGTAATATTTGGAATAAGAGTGATTTTAATCGAAAATCGAAAACAGCTGTGAGACCTTTGTTTTTTATTGGAAAAAAAAAGTCTTTTCTCATCATTGTTGTCTCGGCTAGTGCATCTTGTGAGCCTACCCTACAACAGTCGTCTTCGTTGTCTCGGCTAGCGCATCTTATGAGCCTACCCTACAACAGTCATCTTTGTTGTCTCGGCTAGCGCATCTTGTGAGCCTACCCTACAACAGTCGTCTTCGTTGTCTCGGCTAGCGCATCTTGTGAGCCTACCCTACAACAGTCGTCTTCGTTGTCTCGGCTAGCGCATCTTATGAGCCTACCCTACAACAGTCATCTTTGTTGTCTCGGCTAGCGCATCTTGTGAGCCTACCCTACAACAGTCATCTTCGTTGTCTCGGCTAGCGCATCTTGTGAGCCTACCCTACAACAGTCATCACTTCTATCAAGAAACCCGCCTGACCAGCACGTCTATCAAGAAACCCGCCTGATCAGGGTATTATAAACATTTTTTTTAATTGCGCAATTAAACCTAGTTATTATATAAATTCATTTTTTTTTGTATCAAATGGTTTATTGTATTTAACAAATTCTTAATGTATTTTTCGTTTTCTTGTTTGTAAGTAATTTAATGTATTTCTTGTTTTGTTGTTTTGTGTGTTTTGTGTATTTCTTGTTTGTCTTGTTTTTTTTTTGTATATTTCTTGCTTGTTTTATTTCTTCAATATAAAAGTTTCAAAAAAATTAGCATTTGGTATTATATCTAACGTTCATGTATATATTTGATTTTACAATTCAAGATTTAACTTGGTGGGTAATTTTCTGTAAAAAAAAATATATCTGAGTCAGATTAAGGCAGCAGCCTATCAGAGATTAGTTTCCTATAGGGAAAGCTGTACAAGGGTGCAATCCCTGTTACCCTTACGGCGCCGATGGCATCCCTGCTGAGCTCCTGAAGAAGGCAGCTGGCAATGCTCTAACTAATGAGCTGCAGGAACTAATTGCTCAAATATGGGAAGAGGAACAGATCCCGAAAGAGTGGAAAGAGTCTATTATAGTGCCTTTCTACAAGAAGAAAGGAGACTCTACAGAATGTAAAAATTACAGAGGGATAAGCCTACTGAATACTGCATATAAGATATTCTCGATAGCTCTGTATAATCGCCTACTGCCCTATGTTGAGAGATATATTGGAGAATACCAAGGACGATTTAGACCTTACAGATCTACTGTAGATCAGATTTTTTCCCTCAAACAGATGTGTGAAAAAATGAAGGAGTACAACAATACATTGTGGATGCTGTTCATAGATTTTAGGACGGCTTATGATACAATATCCAGGAATGAGCTTTTCAGAACTATGAGCGAAATGCGGATTCCATCCAAGTTGGTGCGTTTGGTAATGAGCACGCTGGAAAACACAGTTTGTAGCGTAAGGGGTAAATGGCTCAATCACGGAAAAATTTAGGATTAGTACAGGACTTAGGCAGGGAGACTCGCTGGCACCTCTACTATTCAATATTGTAATGCAAAGTGTCATTAAAAGGGCAGGATTATTGATGGAGGGAACCATCTTTAACCGTAGTCTGGGTATTCTTGCATTTGCTGATGACCTTGTATTAGTAGGAAGATCGCTGATTATCTTAAAAGAAGCTTTTGAGAGGCTGGAAGTGGAAGCTGGAAAATGGGGTTACATGTGAATGAGGAGAAAGCCAAGAAAATGGTATTAAAGAATAGTAAAACAAAACCGAACACCTCATAGCTACACGTTTGGAAGACACACTTTCCAACGAGTGTCAAGTTTCCAGTATTTAGGAAGCCGTCGATGAATATAAAAACGTACGGGGGCCAATGGGACTCCATTTTAGTGGACAACTGGCTGCTGAAACGGGCATTGGAGAACGCTGAAGGAGATCAGCACAGGCTACAGTTCATCATTCCAAAGAGTAAGGTGCCTGAAGCACTCTGGGAACTACATGGCGGAGTATCTGGCGGCAACCTTGGACTTTACCGTACATTGGAAAAGGTTCGTGAACGCTTTTACTCAGCGAACGTTAAGGACGATGTGTTGGACTGGTGCAGGCGTTGTGCGACTTGTGCGGCTTCTTACGGACCAACAAGAAGAAAGAAGGCCCATATGAAGAAGTACAACGTGGGAACACCGTTCGAGAGAATAGCCACCGACATCGCTGGCCCTTTCCTTGTGACGGACGAAGGTAACGATATATTCTCGTGACCATGGACTATTTTTCTAAGTGGGTGGAAGCTTTATGCCCTTCCGAATCAAAAGGCAGTCTCGGTTGCAGACGTACTTGTGAGCAGCTCGTCAGTCGGTTTAGAGTACCCATGGAACTTGACCAGGGACGAAACTTTGAGTCTGCAGTCTTCTCCGGGGTGTGGGGAGCGCTGGGAATACGGAAGACCAGGACGACACCTCTTCCCCCTCAATCGGATGAACAGGTGGAGCGCATGAAAAGGACAATGGGTCGATATTTCTCTAAAGTGGTCTCCGACCATCAGCGAAACAAGGACTAGTATCTTCGCCTATTCCTATTAGCCTGCCCCAGTTCAGTCCATGAAGCAACAGAGCAGACCCCCGCAAATATGGTGTTCGGCAGAGAGCTTCGTTTGCCATGTGATATGAAATTCGGGTTCAAGCCCAACGAGGAAGTTGCCGGAGAAGAATACATCACGAATCTACGGAAGCGAATGAATGATATCCATGAGAAACTTTGCACAAACATCCAGGGAGGAAGTGACAGAATGAAGGAGCGTTACGACATCCGGGCGGAGAAAGGTGGCTTCCAACCTGGAGATTTGGTCTGGCTACATGATCCTCGATAAAGACGAGGCTACTTACCTATACTTCAGAATTCCTGTGATGGCCCGTTTGAAATCATCAAGAGGATAAACGACATCATCTATAGGATCTGGAAGCAACCCGAAGGAAAACCCAAGGTAGTCCATTTCAATAGATTTGCCCCATACAAAGGAGACCATGGCCAGACAGAAGATTAGTAAGTCAGATACCTCATCAACGTGGAGACCAATAATGTTCCAGTTACACACCCTAAGGTACCAGGTTCCTGTAGAGTAACTCATACAGTCTACCGAGATATGTTCTCGTTACCAGTGGACTATTCTCTGGCCCATTGCGTCACCGAAGATTGCAACGGCTTCAGGAAGAAGTTCGGCGGAACTGAGGAGCTAGAACTGCAAGAGCCAAGCGTCGGGAGTGCACTCCACCACACGCACGAAGGTCGATATCTGTTTTATTTAGTTACCAAGTGTGCCACTGATCAAAAAACAATGATCCTGGTTCCAGACGATATAATGGCGGTCCAGGAGCCGTGCTGCCGAAGGAACGTGGTAACGGGCTTTGGTCTCACGTCGAGGGTGATAGCTTTGAGCAGTGCAGAGAGGAGGCCCAGGGCTTCGGTAGTCATTACCAACCAGACCCTCGACGTGATGGAGCTGCAGCAGCACACCACTGCGGACATGGCCTCGTGCCTGATAAAGTGGAGAGGTATGACCTTCGCGTTAACTTCGGCATACCTATCCGACAGGATTAATATACAGGAAGGTATTGGAGCCATGCAAGGAGTGGCTGCTGCATACAGGAATGTAATCATCTGCTCCGACACCAACGCCTGGAACACGGTCTGGGGGTCCACTAGAACAGATCGGCGAGGAGAGAGCCTTGGCGGGTTCATCAGTGGTCACCAACTGGTAGTCCTCAACGAGCCCTCAGATACACCAACCTTCAGGGGGCCCAGGGGTCACAGCTGGATTGATGTGACGCTTGCGTCGCCCGCCATGGCAAGATACGTCAGGGGATGGACCCTCAGATCAGAGACGAGTTCCGACCACGCGGCCATAGCCTTCGGCCTCGCTAGGGATGAGGCCGACGAACCATCTTTCCATGGTGGGGAAAAAGGCTATGTGACGAAAAGAGCGAACTGGACCGCCTTTAAGAGCCACCTGGAGGGGTTGCTCGTCGATGACGACTGGAAGCGGATGATGTCTGATCAAGACGGGTCAATTGATGCTGAGGTTGGTCGACTCACCGACATCATCCGGGACGCGGCGGAGCAATCTCTCCGGAGAAAGACTACAATGAGAAAACCGGTCCCATGGTGGACGCCGGGCCTAACTACCCTCAAGAGACAGCTCTACAAGGCCCGTCGGCTGTACCAGAAGTGCAGGTGCGAAGAGAGACGCACCGCACTTCGGGATGAGTATAGGCGCAGGTTGGCTACCTACCGGAACGTGGTCCGTACGGAAAAGAGGAAATCCTGGGAGGAATTCGTAACAGAAGAGACGAAGAAGAATCCCTGGGGTATACCGTTCAGGGTCGCCTTGGGCAAGCTCTCGCCCATGCATACGATAGCGGCCCTGAG
Source organism: Troilus luridus (assembly GCA_964056705.1). Classification (NCBI taxonomy): domain Eukaryota; kingdom Metazoa; phylum Arthropoda; class Insecta; order Hemiptera; family Pentatomidae; genus Troilus; species Troilus luridus. The sequence continues at coordinate 205,472,078 of OZ057412.1, forward strand.
GATTGGAGAGGAAAGAGCGGTCTCCATGGAGGAGGCCGCCCAGATCTTCATCAGAAGCACATACCCCAGGGACGACCACAGTCAGGACTCCCAGGAACAGGAGATGATCCGGCGGACCACGGAATACCCACCGGGGACTGACCTGTGCCCACCATGGGACATCTGGGACCTCCGTACGGCCGTGGGAAAACAGCGCACGGGTCGCGCTCCAGGACTGGACAAGGTGGACGCCTCCATGCTGAAGGAAGCTATCCCTCTCATCGAGGAACGGCTCCTTAGGATATACAATGCCTGCTTGGATGAGGGATACTTCCCGAGGCAATGGAAGGAAGCAGATCTGAGATTGCTCTACAAGGGAGGAGGCAAAGATAAGGAACTACCTAGCTCATACAGGCCAATCTGCCTTCTCCCTGTGATAAGTAAAGTCCTGGAGGGCCTCATAATGACCAGCCTGCGACCCACACTCAGCAGGGCTGGTCACCCACGGCAGTACGGATCGACCAAAGGCAGAGGAACCGCTGACGCGCTGCTGCAGGTACGTAATGACGCTGAAGCGAGGGCGGAGAAGTATGTCATGTTAGTCCTCTTTGACATATCATCCGCCTTCGACAGTGTGTGGTGGCCGAACGTCCTGCATCAGCTCCAGAGGCACGAGGCACCGAGCAATATCTTCGCCCTGGTGAAGAGCTACCTCGAAGACAGACGAGTCACGGTGCGGGGTAGCTACCACAGGTATGAGGACAGGGTGGAGCGAGGATGCCCACAGGGTTCGGTCTTAGGACCGGCCATGTGGAAGCTGGTGTTCGACGAGTTGCTCGGTGTCCTGGAGGAAGAGCGGTTCCCTGCCACGGCGTATGTGGATGACCTCGCCGCGATAGTCTACGTGAACAGCAGAGCCGGGATCTCAGTGGAAGCTGAGAGATGTGCCAGGTTGGTAGGTGCCTGGTGTGAGAGGAAGACGCTGAGGATGGCAGCCGCCAAGACACAGGCCGTTCTATTGCGCGGAAAAACGGATAGGGCTCACCCTATCACATTCCAAGTAAATCAGGCAAGGATCAGGGCAAGTGAGGTGGTCACTTACCTCGGAGTAAGGATAGGAAGGAACCTGGATGTGACCCCTCACTTGGACCACCTGGCGACAAGGGTGAGCTGGACAATGAACGGCCTTAGCCGGATTGGCGGAGCCTTTTGGGGCCTCAGGTACCCAGTCAGCATGACTATCTACAAAGGAGTCACTTTGGGTATCCTGAGGTATGCGTCTCCCTTCTGGGGCGTGAACCTCTCACAGCAGCAAAGAAGAAAACTGGCAACGGCACAGAGAACGGCTCTGCTACGAGTGACCAGGGCGTATCGGACAACTTCCCACGAGGCGGTGCAGATCCTGGCGGGAGGTATGCCTGTTGACCTCCTGCTTGGTGAAGATGCTACTAAGCACGAGTTTAAGAGAAGAGGCTTGGCAGCTCTTCCGGACCGAATCCAGGAGAGGATCCGGGAAAACCCGAACAAATGGCAAGAAGAGCTCAGGAAGGACTCACTGGCGGAGTGGAATAGAAGGTGGGTGACAACTGGAAAAGGGAGTACCCTTAGGAAGTACTTCCCCACCGTCGAGTCAAGATTAAGAGCCAAGTGGGTCCTTCCTGATTACTGGATGTCGCAGATCCTCACGGGGCACGGCGGGTTCAGATGGAAGTTAAACCAGCATGGATATGACCTGGACCCGAACTGCCCCAGCTGTGGAGTTCCGGAAACTGCTGAGCATGTAGTGGCATCATGTACCGCATACGACGCCCTGCGCGCGAGGTTATCCACGCAAACAGGCATATATAGCATTACGGAGGACGTGTTCCCTGAGCTTGTGGAGGAGGAAAACTACGCAAGTTTCAGGGAATACGTATACGGATGGAAGGAGGCCGTAGGTCCAGCCCACTTCCTGATCACCAGGAGGAGACCGGCACCTGGAAGACCACCGGACTGAGGTTGGCTGAGGTTGAAAAAGGAAGAAGACGGCGGGAAGGATAAGGTGTAGCTCTAAGGTGCACAGCCGTGCACCGGGCTACACCATAGTTCCAGAGTTTTTATACAATTAAAGGATAAAAAAAAAAAAAAAAAAAAAACCCGAAGTAGTGCCTCCAGTGGTGTACCCCCACTGGAGACAAACCCTGTATGCCATTCTGGCAGGTAAGGGAGAAAGAAAAAAAAAAAAAAAAAAAAAAAAAAAAAAAGGTTCCAGAGGATTGGAGTCTTGTCGTTCTTTGATATTGCACGATAGCTGCCTTTGGAATGCAAGGTTTGTAGAAATTTAGCATCCCGATGAAACGCCACAAAGACTTCGCATCTTATGGCTATGAGTAGCCAGCAATAGCTTCCACGTTAGCCAACTGCGATTTGATTCCAACAGAGGTGATGTGGTATCCTGATACATCGCTGACCATGATACACATTTTACATAACTTAACGTCAGCTCGTTTTCATCAAATCGTTTAAAAACGTTTTCCAGATGTATAAGATGTTCCTCTAAACTGTTTGGAGCAAGAATGATATCATCAGTAAGAGTTAAGAAAAATGGAAGGTCTCTGTATTTGTCGTCCATGAATCTTTGAAACGTTCGCGCAGCTTACGCAAACCGAAACACATTAGTTTTATTTCAAAGAGACCAAAAGGAGTGGTTATTGCAGCATTCGGGATGTCCTTCTTCCTAATTGGTATGTATGAGCAAATGCTCGGACCGAATCGAGGCGCGAAAAAGATTTGTTTTCATACAAATCGTTCCAATAGTTCATTAGGTTAGGGACTCCATATCGGTCGGGTATGGTTTGAGCATTCAGCCGACGCGTCGTTAATCCGTTAATCCCCGCACGGAATTATCGAACGATCTTACGATCAGAGGTTAGACCACTGGCTACTAGACGGTCTGCAGATCCCTTGTTTCACCATGCGTTTAAAATCATTTTTTTTTATGAAGGTACGTTTCAGGTGGAAGTCAACCTGCTTTTGCAAAGAATGGACTACCCGTCGTCTCTATCAGGTTCGCAGTGGTATGCTTAACCGATTTCTTGGTAGTGGAGGGCCTAGTGGATCCGGATATTTCTGGTGGATCCACCAGGCCCCCCACTAGAAGGTTGAAAACAGTAGAGGATCTCATCTACCGCGGAACAATTTTGGATATGTTTAGGAAAGTAGAGTTGAATATTTAAACAGAATAAGTTAAGCAGGGATCTACATACTATCAGATCTGCAATATGATCATTGGATTGTTTCATGTTCATTCTCACCCCTCCGCTGAGAGGCATAAAGTGGTGTTGTGAAAGATGAAGGATATCGGTAATTATATCTGTACATTCCTCTTGAATCAATATAAATTATCCATTGCACTAACTTATACTACAATGCTTCCTTCAGTCTCAAGTTGAATTATCATCGAAATGACTTTTTTTTTGTGTTTAATATTCTTCACTAATCTTTTGAAACCATCATCGGAGTTAGTATGATATAATAAAAAAAAATTGAAATGAACCCAATGGAATCTCAAAAGACTCCTTATGGTTTTTGAAGACTATTGTTTTGTTTTTTTGTTATACAGCATAATCCCAATTTTAAAAGGAAAATATTTTTAAGGAAATGTTATTTTTCAAAAAAGAGTAATTCCTCTAAACATCGTTTTGTTTAACTAAGATTTTATAGTGTCCAGCATACAAACAAAAATGCGGACTGACTTCAATTTTATTACACCATTATGGCTTCCATGCAAAATAAATCCCCAACATTGGATACTTACAGCTATGCTATATGACGTCAATTAGTTCGTGCTATTCGTAATTTTGGATCATAATTAAGTAATAAAGGATGTATGTATGAACATATAAATATAAAGTTTTAATGTTTTACTATATGAGTCATGTTCTGTCAAATAAATTTATTATTTAATGCGATTGAGTTTAGAATTGAAAGAGTTTGCCTCGATATTTCATTGATAAATGTACTACCAGCATCAGTCCGAATCTTAAGCTTTATGGCTGGACATTAAGATCTAGGTTACAAGGAGTTAAAGTTCCTCAAGGTTATAAATTAATTTCATTAGATCCATCATCTATATTTACTATAATAACTTATATATTTACTAATGTAATATAAATATATACAAGAAAAAAATTGGAATAAATTAAAACCCCATACAAACATCCCCCAAAAACTATTTCTACAATTACTGCCCCTATGTACAGATGGAGGATATTTTCAATTCAATAAAAAGTTTTAAATACATTAATTCCGCTGCCTTATGGGATCTCCTATTTCACCTATCTTGGCTGATATTTATTTAGAAGAACTGTTAAATACAGTCATAGCTAAAATACCATTTAATATCCCGTTTCTATTTAAACTTGTGGATGATATAATATCTGCGATACCAACCGAAAACAATGAAAAAGAAATAATTTTAAATGAATTTAATAAATATTCCACTCTATAGTATACTTATATCAAGAGTTATTTTGAGAATCAATTTTTTTCCCCCAATAGGGGTACATTATATTCATATGATGTTGTAAACAATGCACATTAAAAAGGAAGGTTATACACTATATCTGAGAATAATACTGTTACGGTCAGAGCAGGAAGTAGGACCGGCTGACAGGATTAGGCAAACAATGGGATTAAGCGGAAGGGATTAAAGAAGTTGCCGAGGCCAATCTCGTTCAACCTGGATCGGCCTGGATGGTTCTCGATCTTGTTCCGAGTAATGCCCCACCACGACCTACCTTGCCTATATAAAAAGGACAGCGTTTTCGGCCGCGGCAGTCTGTAATAAGCCGAGTCTGTAATAAGCCAGTGAGTAGCAGTCGTTAACTAGTGGCAGTGTGTGTGAGTTAGTTAGTATTAGTATCAGTCTGTAATAAGTGCTTAGTGAGCAACAGTGACAATTAGTGGCCGTGTAATAAGTGTAATAAACTGTGGGTCAGTTTGTCATATTTGGAGAGTCTTACGGTCGGTGGACTTTAGTTAGCGAACTGTAAGTGATAATTTGTAATTGTAAACTATAGTGTAATATTATTGTATTTGTACGAATTTATATATAAATAGTTTAGTTATTTAGTATTAGCAATATCCTATTATCTTAGAAATTAGATAACATTTAGTAGAATATTATTATTGTAATATTGATATTAGTTTAATAATTTAATTGTTTTAAATAATCTCATTGTATTCTTTTTAATTTGTTAATAAATATTAGATTCTTGAATTAAGTAATAGTTTAGTCCATTTTACACCCAGTAGCCCGTAACAATACAAAACATATGGTTAATTCAGTTTGACGATACTACCTACTCGATTAAACTTTTCTATTGAATTTGAAATAGATAATAAAATACCATTTTTAAACGTTCTCTTAATCAGAAAGTCAAACGGGGAAATAGAAACTATAATGTGGCAAAAACCTTTCCACTCTGGCCGATACATATACTACACAAGCAAATGCCCCATAACATATAAAATAAATACGGCTAAAAACCTAATAAATCGCGCCAGAAAATTATTATTCCCGATAAACCAAAAACAGCCGAAAACAACGCAGTTGACCTCTTATTAAAGAATGGTTATTCACACAGCCTCCTTTGTAATCTACTAAAAACAACAAAACAACCTAAATGAAACCAATCCTAAGAAATACTATATTCGTATTTCAATAATATCCAAGATGTGAGATCTTTTAGAGGCCCGGATGTCAACTCCGACCACTTCCTCGTTATCATGAAAATATTGCTCAAAACGTCTCCCTTCAAATAGGGGAAAATTAAACCTAAGGTCAACAAATGGTCCAAGGAAACGATAAAAGATGAGCAAATACAAAGATGTTTTTCCCTTAGAGTAGAGGAAGGAATTAAAAATACGCCGGTAGTAGAAGATGGATGGGAAGTGAATGCACATTGGAATCATATTAAAGAAATTATAACGGGGACCGCGAGCGAATACTGCAAGATGGACAAGAAACAATCGCGAAATATATTGTTACGGGCTACTGGGTGTAAAATGGACTAAACTATTACTTAATTCAAGAATCTAATATTTATTAACAAATTAGAAAGAATACAATGAGATTATTAAAAACAACTAAATTATTAAACTAATATCAATTTACAATAACAATATTCTACTAAATGTTATCTATTTCTAAAATAATATACAAATAATATAAGATATTGGTAATACTAAATAACTAAACTATTTATATATAAATGTGTACAAGTTAAGGTCTATCGAAAGGAATACTTAAAAAAAAAGAGAAAGGTTTGAAATGAACACAGCCAACTCTGATTGATAACTAACTTTATTGCTCTCATAATCCTACATATATACCTTTGGTTTATTTACATCTAAGCACTTTAAGGATTAAAGTGAATATTGTTGGTCTCCAGGACTTAACTCCCCCCCTCCAGTTTTCGAAGAATTTCGGAAACTTGGAAACGAAGTAAGCCAAAACCCGGAAGGCCAGCAACATTCACTGTACATTTCCGTAGTGCTGAACACATATACAGTGAGAGACAAAAAAATAAAAAAAAATAAACTTATAGATCCGAAATCCTCTCTTTCACTTTCGATAGAACTGACACACACACACAAAACAAAACGAGATGCTTCTAATAATAAATAAAAAAAAAAGGGTTCGCACTATATATACACTCACAATAGAAAAATAAAAAGAATATGTATGCTTCTGGATGACGGCCAGGACACTCCAGGCCGTTACGCATGTTCTAACTGCCCGAGAGGAAGCTTAAGTTGTTCGATATGAACATTCTTACGTCGCTTGGGATCCTTAATGTATTCAATCGTTACAATGTTATGTTCCCTTATCGCTACCACTCGGAATGGCCCTTCGTAGCGTAGTAATTCTTTCCCCCGGTTGGAACTCCTCTGCCTATAAACGGTAGTACCTATCTTAATCCCACCCATGGCGTCCTTGACCCTGAGGTTCTCTTTCGCTACGCGACTTCGCTTTTCCCGTTCGAGCCTGTCTTTGACTTTCCCCTGTAACTTCTCTAGCGATATTCGATTTGCAACCACGTGATCCTTCAACTCGCCCTCAACGGTTGTAGCTCTGGTGTCCCTTCGTCGTTGTCGCAACCCGAAAATAATCTCAAAGGGAGAAAACCCGGTAACGGAATGGATAGATTCGTTATACGCCGCGATTGCCTTTTCCATTGCCTCATCTGGTTCTAACCCTTTTTCTACCTGATAGATTCGCAAGTGGTCGCTGAGGGTACTATGCAACCTCTCGATGGCTCCTCTACTTTTGGGATGTCCCGGGGTGTTGATTCTCCATACCACCCCTAGCTCCCTCGCTTCGGCCCTTATCTTCGCATTGTCGAACTCCATTCCACCATCGGAGGCGATTCTGTCGGGTACCCCATATACCTTAAACCAGGCCCTAAGGGCCACTAGAACTGCATCCGCCGATTTCTCGTTAATGAGATGGGCCGCAGCCACCTTACTGAAGCAGTCTATTAATGTGATCCACTTATAGCCTCTCCAGGAAAACGTATCGATTTGCAGGTCCGTCAAAGGCATTTCTGCAGTGGGCGTTTCCTCCTGTATTCCTTTGGGGGGATGTCTGTCGTATTTCGTGGATAAACAAACGTCGCATGCCCCCACAACTTCCCTGACTGTTTCCTTCATATTCCACCAGAAGTACCTCCGCTTAAGCGCTTGGATAGTTTCGCTGACTCCCCTATGATTCGTCTTGCCCTGGTGATAAGCTACGGTGATCTCCTTCTGACGGTCGCTCTCACGAATCGTCACTCGGAATGGCCCTTCGTAGCGTAGTAATTCTTTCCCCCGGTTGGAACTCCTCTGCCTATAAACGGTAGTACCTATCTTAATCCCACCCATGGCGTCCTTGACCCTGAGGTTCTCTTTCGCTACGCGACTTCGCTTTTCCCGTTCGAGCCTGTCTTTGACTTTCCCCTGTAACTTCTCTAGCGATATTCGATTTGCAACCACGTGATCCTTCAACTCGCCCTCAACGGTTGTAGCTCTGGTGTCCCTTCGTCGTTGTCGCAACCCGAAAATAATCTCAAAGGGAGAAAACCCGGTAACGGAATGGATAGATTCGTTATACGCCGCGATTGCCTTTTCCATTGCCTCATCTGGTTCTAACCCTTTTTCTACCTGATAGATTCGCAAGTGGTCGCTGAGGGTACTATGCAACCTCTCGATGGCTCCTCTACTTTTGGGATGTCCCGGGGTGTTGATTCTCCATACCACCCCTAGCTCCCTCGCTTCGGCCCTTATCTTCGCATTGTCGAACTCCATTCCACCATCGGAGGCGATTCTGTCGGGTACCCCATATACCTTAAACCAGGCCCTAAGGGCCACTAGAACTGCATCCGCCGATTTCTCGTTAATGAGATGGGCCGCAGCCACCTTACTGAAGCAGTCTATTAATGTGATCCACTTATAGCCTCTCCAGGAAAACGTATCGATTTGCAGGTCCGTCAAAGGCATTTCTGCAGTGGGCGTTTCCTCCTGTATTCCTTTGGGGGGATGTCTGTCGTATTTCGTGGATAAACAAACGTCGCATGCCCCCACAACTTCCCTGACTGTTTCTTTCATATTCCACCAGAAGTACCTCCGCTTAAGCGCTTGGATAGTTTCGCTGACTCCCCTATGATTCGTCTTGCCCTGGTGATAAGCTACGGTGATCTCCTTCTGACGGTCGCTCTCACGAATCGTCTCTACCATCATCGTACAGCGAACGAAGTTGCGGTCCACTCCTAACCTTTCCGACCGCCATAACCGCTGTATTTTTTCCCACACGGTGGCGTTTCCGACGTACAAATGGGATGTTCTTCCCGGCCTGGAAGCCTCTTTCAGTACTCGACAAATGTTGTCATCACTGACTCCGGGTTGTGACCAGATGGTAATAATGTTACTCCTACCGTACTTTGAGAAGTCCATTTTAAGTAGCCCCGCGGTCCTGGTCTTCCATATGACTTGACGCTTCTTGTCATTAATTATTTCCTCTAACTCCGTCATCTCCGTCGGTCTATCTTCCGCTGAACTTTCCTCGTCCTGGTCTTCCTCTTCTCTGCTGTCCGAACTGCGTCCTCCTTCCCCCTCCGGAGTCCATTCTTGTAGGAACTGCCTAATGTCCCGCGATGGGCCCTCTCCCGTTTCTTCCACCGCGTTTACCATTATCGCCCGGGACATCCAATCGGCTACCACGTTCTCCTTGCCCGGTTTATATTTGATTTCGAGGTTGTACTGCCCCAAAAATTCCTTCCAACGAGTGATGCGCGCAGACGATTCTTTTAACTTTCCCACCCACTGCAGAGGTCTGTGGTCCGTATGTACCGTGAACTTCCTTCCGAATACGTACGGTCTGAAATGGTCTATTGACCACACTATTGCTAGAAGTTCGCGCTCTAACGCACTGTACCTTGTCTCGGCTTCCGTAAGGCGCCGGCTAGCGTAAGCAACAGGGCGGTCTCCTTTTTCCCCATCTTGTGACAACACTGCTCCCAGTGCATATTCGCTGGCATCCGTCGTGAGCATGAAGGGCTTCTCGAAGTCCGGGAAGGCCAGTACTGGTTCCTCCTGAAGCCGTACCATACATTTGCGGATGTTATTCTCCATCTCCGGGGTAACGAAAATTTTTCGGCCTTTCTTCAATAGGTTGTTGAGGGGTACAAGGTATTCCGCCATTTCCGGGACAAAACGCCGGTAATAATTTAGCGAGCCCAATAGACGACGTATACCCTGGACATCTCTCGGCACCACCATCCTTGAAATTGCGTCCACTTTGCTCTTATCGGGTTTCACCCCCTCCTTCGTAATGGTGTGTCCCAAGAAAGTAATTTCTCCTTTTCCCAGAAGTGATTTTTCAGCAGATAACTTCAAGCCGAATCTCCGGATCCTGTTAAACACACTCCTGAGATGCTCGATATGCTGCGTTTCGGTTTTGCTGAACACCAACAGGTCGTCCATGTAGACTTGACACACATCTTCATCCACCCCCCGAAGAAACTCATCCATTAACTTTTGAAAAGTTATGGGCGCGTTTTTGAGTCCGAAGGGCATCCTCGTAAACTCATAGTGCCCTCTTTCGAATGTGAATGCGGTCTTGGACTGATCCCTCGGGTGCATCTTGATCTGATGATATCCTGCCTTCAAATCTAGGGTGCTAAACACTGTTGCCCCGCTCAGCCTATCAATGATGTCTTCGAATCTCGGGATGGGATACTTTTCATCTATCGTGTTTTCATTTAACTTCCGGTAGTCTATCACGACTCTGTATTTCTCTTCCCCAGCTGCGCTCTTTTTCCTTACCGCCCAAAGTGGACTATTATACGGCGATGTGCTGTCTACTATAATCCCTTGATCTTTAAGATTCTTTATCTCCTCCCTAATGTGCTGCCTCAACGCCTGCGGGTATCGCCTTTCTTTGACGTATGTCGCCCGTTCTTCTTTTAATGATATTTCGTGAACGGTTTCCCCCGTTGCGCCTAACCGCTCGCCCTCCTTATGGAAAATATCATCGAAGTCTCGCCGTATCCGTACCCTCCAATCCTCTGCCTGGTTCACTACGCCCACACACACCATCGCGTCCTTCGCCCTCACGTAACTTTTGTATCGCTTACCCCCTATCTTGACTGACCATCTCCCATCCTTATTTTTCACTCGAGTACCTAACTGATTCAGAATATCGCACCCGATTATCCCTTCATAACCACGTAACATATTTTCCACCACGTGTACCCTTAGTTTGGTCCCTGCTTTAAACCACGTCCCCAATTCCATCATCACTTCCCCCTCTACTCTACAAGGGCCACCCAGAGTGGTTAATTTGCATGTACATACAATACCTGGGGTGTCCTTTTTCCCGCCGCCAGCTTCTCCACCGCCTTCCTACTCAGGATTGTGCCGGAACTTCCTGTATCTACGAGGCACCTGATTCCTCGCTCCACCTGTATAATAGGCAAACCGCCACATACTCCTCTCACGCTGCAGTTCACTATCATGCGGTCGCCTCTCTGCTGACACTCACCTCAGTCTTCCGCGCGCTGCTTCCTCTCTGATGTTACACGCAGTCTTCCGCTCCTGCGACTACTTCTGTCTCCTTCACCTCCACTGCTCGCTGGTCCTTCTTCTTCCGTCTCCGATGTCTCCGTCGACGCTGGTGTCGACTTATGTCTTCGCCAGACTCTCTGGGCGTTTACTTCCATGGGTTCCACCCTCTGCGTCTCCCTGCGAGAGTAGATATAGGGGCACTGCCTGACCATGTGTCCCTCTGTTCCGCACTCAAAGCACCGCGTGCGAGGGCACTGAGCCATTAGGTGTCCTGTTTTTCCGCACTCGTGGCATTTCCTCTCCTCTCTTCGTCCATTTTTCTTCTCCGTCCCTGGTCGTCTATCTCGTGCAGCCGACCTCTCCTTCTTATAACCTTCGGGGTCTCTTCTCCTACCCATGTCCAATCTTGGACGGTTTCGGCTAATCTCAGGTCGACGGTAAGTGACCTTACTCCAGCCCGTCTCTGCGACCTCGCCGAATTTTGATTCTTCCTCCCTTGCGCTCACGTCTACCATCTCCTGTGCGCACTCCAAGAATGTTTTGTCTTTCGGCAATCCATCCTTTCTTCCAGTATCCCTGGCTAACTGGACTTTCAGTATTCTGGATAGAAAATCCATGCGAGCCTCCACTTGATCCGTTTCCATCATTTCACGTAATTTCTCCGTAATTTTATTATACCGCGCCAACAGTACCGCTGCATATTGCCCGTGTGACTGTCCTTGTTTGCGGTATTCCCTGAACATCTGGAGCATGTCTTCTTCTGGGGCCCATCGTCCACCCCCGAATGCCTTTTTCAGCCTCTCCTTGACCGTATGCCATGGCGTCTCTTCGTCCGCCTGAATTAAGTTGAGGATGTTTCTTCTAACTCGGCATACTAAGGCTGCCCTTAGCCTGGTGGCGTCCAATTCGTCGATATCCTTTGCCTCGACGTGGACCTGGATATAATACATAATCCTGTCCCCCCCTTTGAGGAAGTGATTTAACTCACCAACTTCTCCGTCGAACCTTTCTAGCTCACTGATCTCCCTCCTAAGATCACGTGCATTATTTTTTCTTAACTTCATCCTCTCTATTAGATTTGCCTCTCTTGCCGCTATGTCTGCACGAGCCATCGCTAACGTGGTAGTCGGCAGCATGGGGAAATCAGGATTTATCGGTTCCTGTGTTTCTATAGGTGGTTGGGTTACTGGTTGTTGTTGAGAATCCACTGTGAGAATTGCCGGTCTCAAAATGTCACTTAGTCCTGGTTCGGGCATTTTTCTCACTTGATACGCACAATTAAATAGGAAGAAAAAGAAAAATTAATTTACCACGATTTTTCTTTTCCGCACTGTCCCGCCGGTTTCGGCACCAGTTAAGGTCTATCGAAAGGAATACTTAAAAAAAAAGAGAAAGGTTTGAAATGAACACAGCCAACTCTGATTGATAACTAACTTTATTGCTCTCATAATCCTACATATATACCTTTGGTTTATTTACATCTAAGCACTTTAAGGATTAAAGTGAATATTGTTGGTCTCCAGGACTTAACTTACAAATACAATAACATTACACTATAGTTTACAATTGCAAATTAACACTTACAGTTCGCTAACTAAAGTCCACCGACCGTAAGACTCTCCAAATATGACAAACTGTCACACAGTTTATTACACTTATTACACGGCCACTAATTGTCACTGTTGCTCACTAAGCACTTATTACAGACTGATACTAACTCACTGTAACTCACGCACTATCACTAGTTACCGATTGCTACTCACTGGCTTATTACTTCACTGCTTATTACTGACTCTTATTACTACTGCCGCGGCCGAAAACGCTGTCCTTTTTATATAGGCAAGGTAGGTCGTGGTGGGGATTTCTCGGAAGAAGACCGAGAACCGCCTAGTCCCATCGAGCCCGATCCAGAAGCTTCTACGCCATTCTATAATCCCTTCCGCTTAATCCCATTGTTTGCCTAATCTTCTCAGCCGGTTCTCTTCCCTGCTCTGACCGTAACACTGCCCCCTCCTTAAAAGTGCTCTGCCCCAGAGCATAGTCCGGAGAAATCGGGCGGTTATGAGCTTCCCTCGATGGAGACGTATTTCCTTTCCAGGGGTTGAACGTGCACACCAATATGGCGACTCCAGAGTTGGCGAATGTCTTTTCAAGCATGTTCCTAACAACCTTCCACTCCAGGCCGTCATATCCACAGCCCAACTTAGGGATCGCGAGCTTGGTGACACGCAGTCTCAGAAGCTTACTCCGCAAGTCGTCGAGGCTTCGCCGCAGTGCGTCATATGTGGGCTTCTGATCAGTAGCACACTTGGTAACTAAGTAGAACAGGTGTCGTCCTTCGTGCGTATGGTGGAGTGTTTTCCCGACGCTTGGTCCTTGGCGTTCCAGTTCCTCAGTTCCAGCAAACTTCTTCCTGAAGACCGTTGCAATGCCTCGGGAAGTCCTCAGATCTTCGGCGACACAATGGGCCAGAGAATAGTCCGCGGGTAACGAGAAGATATCTCTGTATACTGTCTGAGTTATTCCACGGGAACCTTGTACCTTAGGTTGTGCAACTGATACCTTACTGGTCTCCACGTTGTTGAGATACCTGACTTGCTGGTCTTTTGTCGGGCCATGGTCTCCTTTGTATGGGGCCAGTCTATTAAAATGGACTACCCTGGGTTTTCCTTTTGGCTGCTTCCTGATCCTATAGATGACGTCGTTTATCCTATTGATGATCTCAAACGGGCCATCCCAGGAGTTCTGAAGTTTAGGTGAGTAGCCTCGCCTTCTTCGAGGATCATGTAGCCAGACCAAATCTCCAGGTTGGAATCCACCTTTCTCTGCCCTGATGTCGTAACGCTCCTTCATTCTGTCACTGGCTCCCTGGATGTTTGCACGAACCTTCTCGTGGATATTATCCATCCGCTTCCGTAGATTCGTGACGTATTCCTCTCCGTTAACTTCCTCGCCTGGCTTGAACCCGAATTTCAGATCACAAGGCAAACGAAGTTCTCGGCCGAACACCACATTTGCGGGGGTCTGCCCCGTTGCTTCATGGACTGAACTCCGGTAGGCTAACAAGAACAAGTGAAGATACTGGTCCCAGTCTCGCTGATGGTCGGAAACCACTTTAGACAAATATCGACCCATTGTCCTGTTCATGCGCTCCACCATGCCATCCGATTGAGGGTGAAGAGGTGTCGTCCTGGTTTTCCGTATTCCCAGTGCTTCGCACATCCCGGAGAAGACTGCAGACTCAAAGTTTCTTCCCTGGTCAGCGTGAAGTTCCATGGGTACTCCAAACCGGCTGACGAGGTGCTTCACAAGTACGTCTGCAACCGTGACTGCCTCTTGATTCGGAAGGGCATACGCTTCCACCCACTTAGAAAAATAGTCCATGGCCACGAGAATATATCGGTTGCCTTCGTCCGTCACAGGGAAAGGGCCAGCGATGTCGATTGCTATCCTCTCGAACGGTGCTCCCACGTTGTACTTCTTCATAGGGGCCCTCTTTCTTCTTGTTGGCCCGTTAGAAGCCGCACAAGCCGCACAACGCCTGCACCAGTCCAACACATCGTCCTTAAGGTTTGCCCAGTAAAAGCGTTCACGAACTTTTTCCAATGTCCGGTGAACTCCAAGATGGCCGCCAGTTACACCGTCATGTAGTTCCCTAAGCACTTCGGGCACTTTATTCCTTGGAACGATGAGCTGTAGCCTACGCTGATCTCCTTCCGCGTTCTCCAATGCCCGTTTCAGCAGCCCGTTGTCCACTACAATGGAGTTCCATTGGGCCCAGTACGTTTTTACATTCTTCGACATTGGAGCCACATCCTGCCAGGTCGGTCTTCCTCGCCCCGATATTTTCCATTCCTTTATTTGTTTCAAGTCCGGGTCCTCGTCTTGCGCCTTTGACACCTCTGCGTCCTGCCAACTGTCGATAACAACCGTTGTCCTCAATACTGATGCCTGCTTTTCTTCTTGTCGGGAACAATGCCTGCATTCTTCATCTTCACATGGTCTTCTTGACAGCGCATCCGCATTCCTGTGGCTCGTTCCAGAACGATGAGCAGATTCAAAATCGTACTCTTGAAGGCGCTCGATCCACCTGGCAACTTGTCCCTCCGGTGACTTGAATCGCAGCAGCCACATTAGAGCCGCGTGGTCCGTTCTCAGCAGGAACCTTCTTCCGTATAGATATTTATGGAAGTGCTCTATGGATTTTACTACTGCCAGAAGCTCATTCCTTGTGACACAGTAGTTGCGCTCCGGAGCTGAGAGTGCCTTGCTGAAATATCCAAGCACCCTTTCTTCTCCGTCTTGGAGCTGAGGGAGGACACTTCCTATGGCGATGTTGCTGGCATCTGTGTCGAGTATGAACTTGCCCTCGGGACGTGGATAGCACAGAATAGGAGCACTACTCAATTTTCTCTTTAGCTCCTCGAAGGATGCCTGGCACTCGTGGTCCCAATGGAAAGTCCTTTTCTCCTCGGTTAGCCTGGTAAGAGGTTTTGCGATGTCAGCAAATCCTTTCACGTACCTCCGGTAATAAGTGCAGAGCCCGAGAAAACTTCTCACCTGGTGCTTATCTCGAGGTACTGGCCAGTTGGTGATCGCTGCTATCTTCTCTGGATCAACAGCAACTCCGTTGTCTGACACAATATGCCCCAGGTAGTTGACTTGCCTTCGGAAGAGATTACACTTCTTCGGGTTCAACTTTAGGTTCGCTGCACGCAGTCGTTCGAAGACCTTCTCCAGATTCTTCAGTTGGTGAGCGAAGGACTTTCCCAGCACAATGATGTCATCTAGGTACACCAGGCATACCTCCAAAGAGAGACCTCTTAAAACATTTTCCATCAGCCTCTCGAATGTGGCAGGAGCATTGCAAAGCCCGAACGGCATTACTGTAAACTGCCAGAGCCCAGTGCCAATTGAAAACGCCGTTTTCTCTTTATCTTCAGGTGCCAATCCAACCTGCCAATATCCACTGCGGAGATCCAAGGTAGAGAAGAGTTTACACCCCTCCAGGGTGTCCAGGGTATCGTCAATCCTGGGAAGCGGATAACTGTCCTTCTTGGTGACGTTGTTCAGTAGACGGTAGTCTACGCAGAACCTCGTTGTGCCGTCTTTCTTCTTCACCAATACGACAGGAGACATCCAGGGGCTACTCGAAGGCTCAATGACACCATCAGCCGCCATCTCCTTTATGATCTTCTCGGTGTCCTCCCGTTTGGCTAACGGCAGCCTCCGCGGGACCTGTCGGATGGGCTTCGCATCCCCGGTGTCAATCCTGTGCTGGACGATATCCGTTCTGCCCCGTGGTCCTGGTCCGATCTCGAAGACGTCATGCCATCGGATAATCATGTTCTTCACTTCCTCGCTCTGTTCAGGTGAAAGGTCGCGGCATGACTCGTTAACAAATCCTTTTAGTTCTTCTGGCAGTCCTCGAAGCTCGGTGGGATGACGTTGCAGCTGGCGAACCACTGAGGTAGCGGTGGTACACTCCCCGACCGGTGTTCCTTTCTTTAGCGTTACCGGGAAGCTGTTCAGGTTCATTAGCCGAATTGGAGTGGTAGGTCCGATCTTGATGAGAGACCTAGCAACCAGTACGCCGCGTCCAACCTCTTGTTCTTCGTGCCTTCCAGGTTCGAGTAGTGCACATTGACCCGCGGGTAGATGGCCTTCGACCGTCCCATGCGTCACGATTTGGCTCCGTGCCGGTAAAGTGGTGTCTTCTTGTAGCAGCACTCGTGCGCAGAAGTCCTTTTCCTGCCGAAGTATGACTTCCTCGTCTCCCAGCGTCATCACACCTCTCGACATATCCAGCTTGATCCCGAATGCGATCATGAAGTCCATGCCCAATATGACATCTTCATCGATCTCTGCCACGAGAGCGCGGTGCTGCAGATGTTGACCCCCGATGTGGAAGGTGGCATCTGTCTCCCCGTAGACCTTGGCTGGCTGTCCCGTTGCAGTCCGTAATGCCCAAGTGGTCGGTATGATCTTCTCAGCTGGATGTGTCTTCGAGTTCAAGATCGTCATGCTCGCGCCGGTATCCACTAGAAGACTTCGCAGCTGCCCGTTCACCATCCCATCAACATAGAAGCTGTTTGTTCTGCTTCCTATTGACGCAACTCTGATGGCAATCCTGGGGGCTTTGACGTAACGGGTTGGACACTTGCTTCTAGGGTGTCCAAGCTGGCCGCAGCCCCAACAGCGTACCTCCTTCTTATGGGTCCTGAGAGCATCCAACACTTTGGTCACTATGTCCTCGACGCTGGTTACCGTATTAGGCTCTGCTCCTGCTGCTCGAACTCGCGCATGGCCCCGTACAGACTGTCTGACAGCTTCAAACTCCATGGCCTGAGATAATGCGTCTCCCAACGTTTTCGGCCGGGCGAACTTCACCGCTTGTTGTGTCTCTGGGTCCCGCAGTCCATCCAGGAATTTGTCGACAGCCAAACTCTCGTAGACATAGCCAGTGACCGATGGGTAGGCGTTCATCACCAGCCGGGCAATATCCGCTTCAAATTCCTGCAGTGTCTCGTTGTCCTTCTGGACCCTGTTTCTTAGCTGTGAGCGATATAGCTGGTCCATGTGGCGGTGGCCGAAACGCATTTCCAGTCTTCTAATCAGTTTCCCGTAGTTGGACCGCTCCGACATGGGCATTCCCTGCAGCACTCTCAAGGCGTCTCCACGCAAGGCCAGACACAACGCTGAAGCTTGGGTCTCCTGTGACCACCCGTGGATCGAAGCCGCTGTCTCGAAGAGAGTCATGTAGTCCTCCCACGGCGTCTTTCCGTCGAATACTGGAATGGTGTTGTGAGCTGGTGGCGTCCCATTATAGGCGGGTAGAATGCTATTACGATGGCTGCCCTCGGAAGAAAGGTCGGTGTCGTTCGTCGGTGGATTGCTCTTACGTCCCTCGAGAGCTTCCATTCTTAGCCTAATTTCGTTCACTTTTTCTCCTAGCCTAGATTCTACATCTGCTACTTTATTATTTACATCGGCTAACTTATTATCTACATTTTCCATTAACTTAGTCTCTAATGTGCCTAACTTAGACTCTAATGTATCCATTAAATCATTTTTTACAGTACCTAGCTTATTTTCTACATTGCCTAGTTCATTTTTAACACTGCTTAATTCATTACCTAGTTCATTTTTAACACTGCTTAATTCATTACCTAGTTCATTTTTAACACTGCTTAATTCATTACCTAGCTTATTTTCTACATTGCCTAATTCACTTTTAACACTGCATAATTCATTACCTAGCTTATTTTCTACATTGCCTAATTCATTTTTAAAAGTTGCAGACAACTTGCTTAAATCAGTTTCAAACAGAACGTCCTCTGGATTTTCCCCTAACTCTACAAAAAATTGACGCAAGCGATGTTGCAGTACACTTTTATTTCCGGAAGAATCCAGATCACGTTCTTCTAATTCCCGTTTTAAATCCGCAACTTTTAAATCCATCAATTTAAGACTTTGAGAAGCCATTTTTCAAACAGTAGCCCAATTATTACAAAATGCTAGACAAAATAACAATTACACAAGATCCCACTTCTGACACCAATTTGTTACGGGCTACTGGGTGTAAAATGGACTAAACTATTACTTAATTCAAGAATCTAATATTTATTAACAAATTAGAAAGAATACAATGAGATTATTAAAAACAACTAAATTATTAAACTAATATCAATTTACAATAACAATATTCTACTAAATGTTATCTATTTCTAAAATAATATACAAATAATATAAGATATTGGTAATACTAAATAACTAAACTATTTATATATAAATGTGTACAAATACAATAACATTACACTATAGTTTACAATTGCAAATTAACACTTACAGTTCGCTAACTAAAGTCCACCGACCGTAAGACTCTCCAAATATGACAAACTGTCACACAGTTTATTACACTTATTACACGGCCACTAATTGTCACTGTTGCTCACTAAGCACCTTATTACAGACTGATACTAACTCACCGTAACTCACGCACTATCACTAGTTACCGATTGCTACTCACTGGCTTATTACTTCACTGCTTATTACTGACTCTTATTACTACTGCCGCGGCCGAAAACGCTGTCCTTTTTATATAGGCAAGGTAGGTCGTGGTGGGGATTTCTCGGAAGAAGATCGAGAACCGCCTACTCCCATCGAGCCCGATCCAGAAGCTTCTACGCCATTCTATAATCCCTTCCGCTTAATCCCATTGTTTGCCTAATCTTCTCAGCCGGTTCTCGTCCCTGCTCTGACTGTAACAATATGGTTAGATGAAGAGTGTAAAGAGGCGATTCGAAAACGAAATGAGAAAATATTAAAATACCTCCTACTATCTATCCTTTGGATTCGTTTACTCCTGATGCTTACACAGCAAGTTTATTTGAAGATGAGTGTAAGTTTAAAGTCATGACGGCCGGCCGGCGTATGCGCACTCACTTAGTAATTAAATGCTACACTGAACTTCTTCTACTGACATGGGTCATAAGGCGCATGCGCGTATCGTAGACACTTGTTTACGTTACAATTTTTAATATTTCTTACAAAAGATATTTATTATTATAGTGTCGCCAAAATCCCGCCCACCTAAAATCGCACGATTTTACAAGGGGTATATGTTTAAGATTCCGGGTCGTACAAGTAAGGGAGCGGAATAAGCTTGTGAATGGATCGTTTGTGGCACCCTTTTCGATCCTTTATAGTTACCACTCTAACCACGTTATCCTCTCCTGGATGAATCTCTTCTATCTTTCCTAGCGTCCAGTTTAGCGGGCTGCAGGCAGCATCAGGTAGCAATACTAAGTCCCCAATTTGTAATTGTCTAATAATCTCCGTATTATTAAAGGAAATGGTTTTAAACTTTATTATTTCAATTAGTTCGACAAATATTATTATTATTATTATTATGAATATAAATAATTTTACTTATTAATAAATCTATAACAACAATTATTTGGAAATATCAAGAATCTACACTTCATGGCACGATATGACCGAGAGATTAGTCGTCATGAGAGATGATACATGTGTATTATAAGTGAACACCAATCCACCAATTATTGCATCCCAAAGCCTCCAATCCCATAACACTGATAATACAGTTGTAAATATCAATAAATAAAATGAAAAAAAAAAATTTCCTTTCCATAAAAAAAAAAATATGTCGATGCGTTATTTCACAAATGTGTAAGTGCAAATTTTTAAAAAATGGGTTTCGTTATATAAATAATATTGTAAAATTTATACCAGGTCTTAGTTCATTTCGCGGGTCCGAAAGTATAATGATAAAACTCCAAAAAAAAAAAGTGCAAATCACAACTGAACAATGAATCGTTATTCTGCCGCAGGGAAAAGTAAATAAGCATGCAGGTTATAACGGCGGACCTTCCCTCTCGTGGCGAATTTTGTACAATTATGTCGATTCACAAACATCAAAGTCATGAGTGCATGCATCAATGCATAAAAGCCAATTTTACAGATGCGTCATTATACTTCCGGAGCAGCGATTTGTTGTGTTAAATTATTATCAAAGTTGACTCATGTAAAATCTTGTTTTTGGCACTTAACACGTGTGTGTAAACTGACTCATCGATTAATGAGTGATATGTAAAGACCATAAAATTGATACAACTTTCCAAAAAAAAGAAGACAAAAGAAATGAATGAAAATGTGAGCAAGAATTATAAAATAATCTCCGTATTATTAAAGGAAATGGTTTTAAACTTTATTATTTCATATTGGGTCAACAGTATTTTCATGACAAAGTTCATTCCCTCAAACCTAGTAACCTCTTCAATTCCTGATAACACAATCCTGCATTTATTAAATTTTTGATCGATGTTTAAAACTGAAATTGTGTTTTTAAGGAAAGAAGCAGGACGGGTGAGCAGGCAGTAAAGGTCCAGTGGTTTCATATGGCTACACTAATTGCATTAGCAGGCAACCATTCCTGCTACTGGATTCAGTGAAGCGAAATATCCACTATAAAAAATGGGTAACGAAACCACAGGCAGAACCTCATGGGTGGTTTGGAATCCTGCTTATCTCATAGGTTAGTATTTTCTTCTTCTTTTACTTCCTCCAAGTTCCATTCTGCTTCGAGTTATTCTGGAGTCTTCCCAATAACCAATCGATACACTTGCTGTTCTTCTCTTACATATTTATTTTTTATATTCATAAATATGGTGAAGAGAAGAGGGCTCAGACTGTCTCCTTTGGCCATGACCTCCTAGTTGGCCTAGCTTCAAAGAACATTCTCAGGAACCAATCTTCCTGCATTCGGCAAAGGTGGTCAAACTATTTCAGCTGCCTCTTTTCAACCGCTACTCTTCTGGTTCGGCCAGCCACTCTACTCAGGTATCTCATTTCTGCGGCTGTTAATTGCTCTAAGTAGGTATATGGCCTTGAAAATGTGGAGCATAACGGTCATTTAGGACAATATTGGAGAGGTCAGGAGCGAGGGGATTTCCCATGCCTAGTCCAGAAATTTGGTTAAAGAACTGTCCAAGGAAGGTAAGGTAGCCAGATTCACAACAAAGTTTTAAGGATTGGAGGTATGAGGACCGGTTGAGAGAGGAGGTATGGGGTTCTATGCTTGACCAGTTGTTATCTAATATGAGGAGGGATTTATCTAAAGGTATGTTGGTAAATAGGCATTCAACATCAAAGGAGGTGCGAACGTAATGATCAGGTATGGTGAGGGATCTCAATAGATCACGTATTTGAAATGAGTTTTGGATTGTTACTGCTAAGGACTTGTAAGGATGGAAGTAGGAATATACCTGTGGTGACGTGATGAAGAGCGTTGGTTATACAATTTGGAAAAAGAGAGTTGGATCAACAATTAAGGAGGAATATGCGATGTCCTAAGTGATAAGCTAAATGTTTGTGCAGGGAGCATAGGTGGTTGATGTGGGATTTTAGGTTAGGAACTGAAGATTTGATTGAGGAAAAGGATAAATTAAGAGAGGGAGTATTTGACATAAGAGGAGGGGAGGCAATTCCATGATAGTTGAAAAAAAATATGGCAATTAGAAGTAATATAGTTAGAAGAGAGAGTAGGAGAGCGAAGATGAGGTGAGGAGGCAGATGAAAGATCTAATCTTGAAGAAGAGCAATGTGGTGGTGATAGTTATTGATTCGGTAGAGATCATGAGAAACGTTCGACAGTAAATGAAATTCTTTACATTCTTAAAATCAATCGCGTTAGTTTAGATTCATTTCTTCTTATATCACCGAACAAATCGAAAAATACATTTTTTATGTTTATGGTGGAAAACCTGTAAATACTGATTCAATTTTACAGAAATCAGATATTTTTTTATTTACATTTGTTTTAAAAAAAAAAACCTAAAGTTTAATCTTTTAAATATTTTTATTTGAAAAGAAAAGATATGTCCAGGACCGGGACTAGAACTCGGGTCGCCCAGGTCACTAGCCTGGAGCTCTGCTAATTGAGCTATCCTCTCGGTCATAGACATATCGTAGCCTCTTTTCAACCGCTACTCTTCTGGTTCGGCCAGCCACTCTACTCAGGTATCTCATTTCTGCGGCTGTTAATTGCTCTAAGTAGGTATATGGCCTTGAAAATGTGGAGCATAACGGTCATTTAGGACAATATTGGAGAGGTCAGGAGCGAGGGGAATTCCCATGCCTACCTAGTCCAGAAATTTGGTTAAAGAACTGTCCAAGGAAGGTAAGGTAGCCAGATTCACAACAAAGTTTTAAGGATTGGAGGTATGAGGACCGGTTGAGAGAGGAGGTATGGGGTTCTATGCTTGACCAGTTGTTATCTAATATGAGGAGGGATTTATCTAAAGGTATGTTGGTAAATAGGCATTCAACATCAAAGGAGGTGCGAACGTAATGATCAGGCGTTCGACAGTAAATGATATTCTTTACATTCTTAAAATCAATCGCGTTAGTTTAGATTCATTTCTTCTTATATCACCGAACAAATCGAAAAATACATTTTTTATGTTTATGGTGGAAAACCTGTAAATACTGATTCAATTTTACAGAAATCAGATATTTTTTTATTTACCTTTGTTTTAAAAAAAAAAACCTAAAGTTTAATCTTTTAAATATTTTTATTTGAAAAGAAAAGATATGTCCAGGACCGGGACTAGAACTCGGGTCGCCCAGGTCACTAGTCTGGAGCTCTGCCAATTGAGCTATCCTCTCGGTCATAGACATATCGTTTCTTTTCACTGATCCCATGTCCCCGCGGTCTCGCAATTTCCGATGTATACGAGGGGAAGAATGTTCTTTGAACATTATTTTAATTTGGATCTTGTTGACTTAGGTTGTTTATATTATTATGATTTATTTTATTTGTTACTATCATCAAGTGATTTAAATTAATTTTTTATTCATTTAAATTCTTCGTCTTCTTATTTTTGTTTGTATGCAGCGGAATCTTGAAGTTGTATGGAACAGCAAACGCTAGTCCTTACGCATCTTTTACTTAAAAGTGTATCTGCAAAATTTGCAGTTTATATTTCGTGGGCTTGTTTTTTTTTATTTAAGGAAGGGTGTGCCAAACCACATTTGGCAAATCTAATTAAGAATAGAAAATGCACACATGTTTTTTTTTACTCATTTTTTGTTTTAAAAACAATATATTTATTGAAGTTTACAACTGAATCAATTGTGTATAGACGATTATTTAGTAATGTAGCATTCAAGTCTTTTTTCTGATAATTTACCGTTTTTCAATTGATTATGTATTATATTTACAGCATTTTTCATTTCTTATTGAGCCGAAATTCAATTGATATCTGCGGAGCTGTTACCATGGAGCCGTGAAATATTTTTTACATTTGTTTAAATCTCCTAAATGTTCACCTTTATAGTATCTGTGCCTGGGCACAGCTGAACAAACTGGAATTGAACGCAATGAAAACTCAGGCCATTGTTTTAGGTTCCAATTCCCTCCTTACATCCATCCACATCCTCCCAACATTAATGCTAAACGATCATACTATCAAGATCACCTCCTCTGTGAAAAACCTAGGCATCACCATCGATCAAAACCTTTCTTGGAAATCCCACATCGCCCAGATATCCCGACGGTAAGTTTTTACATGAACAGTGTCCTCATTAATTCTGGTGGTTCTTCTCTATTTTCATTAAGTCTATCTGTCTGTTAATAAAATATTAACAATCACCTCTAAATATTTGGATATTTTTATAAAATAACAACAATCGATTTTAAATATTTAGGAATTCAACCTAGATTGTTATAAAAAATTAACAATCAACTCCAATAATTTAGATATTTTTAAAATAATAACAATCAATTTTAAATATTTAGATATTTTTGACATGGTTACTTATAAAAAATTAACAATCAACTCTACCGCTGAGAATACGAAGTATGTTTAATTTTTTCAAGGCTGATGTTTTGATTGCAGTTATATGATGTCCCCAGGTTAATTTTCTGTCAAATGTGAGTCCTAAAAATTTGTGGTGGTCATTGAACGGCACTAATTTATTTGCTAAATACAATACGGGGGGGAGGTGGGGTATTTCTTTTTCGGCTGAATAATTTAGCCCTTGTACTAGATGTATATATTACAGTTGTGCAATTCAATAAAATAATTTTTAAAAAAACTATTTATTAGTAAGCCAAAGTTTCGAATAATTTTATTATCTTTCCTCGAAAAACATATTATTTTCACACTTATAAAACCGAGAAAATATGTAATACCGTTGGGCGTAAATATTGAATAAAGTTAAACAACAACAAAAATTTTTTTATATTTTATCTTTCATTGTATGCTATGATTCTTTTCAGATAAACTTAAATTTGTCCAATGGTAATTGTTTTTCATTTGAGACTGGTCTATTTGGTACAGCACATATAGGATCCTTAATAATATAAAGAATAAAATCACGTTAAAACAATCTTACAAACTGGTAATGTTTGTTTTCGAGAGTTTCCATTAGAAGAATGTGACCCAATATGAAATAATAAAGATTAAAACCATTTCCTTTAATAATACGGAGATTATTTTATAATAGTATCAATATTATGGTCTTTACATATCACTCATTAATCGATGAGTCAGTTTACACACACGTGTTAAGTGCCGAAAACAAGATTTTACATGAGTCAACTTTGATAATAATTTAACACAACAAATCGCTACTCCGGAAGTATAATGACGCATCTGTAAAATTGGCTTTTATGCATTGATGCACTCATGACTTTGATGTTTGTGAATCGACATAATTGTACAAAATTCGCCACGAGAGGGAAGGTCCGCCGTTATAACCTGCATGCTTATTTACTTTTCCCTCCGGCAGAATAACGATTCATTGTTCAGTTGTGATTTGTACTTTTGTTTTTTGGAGTTTTACCATTATACTTTCGGACCCGCGAAATGATCTAAGACCTGGTATAAATTTTACAATATTATTTATATAACGAAACCCATTTTAAAAAAAATTTGCACTTACACATTTGTGGAATAACGCATCGACATATGTGTGGATTACTTTTGTTTTAAATCTCGTTTATTGAAATAAGTATTTACAATTGTGTGAATTAATTTTCAAGGAAGAAACGACTCACACAAGAACTGGTTTAATACTGACTTTATTCCCATCTTGATCCTCTATTTATAGTAGCTAACAGCTGTTTACAATGCCAGCTTGATATTAGCGACTATTCGATGATCATTGTTGTATTAACTTTTATATATATATATATATATATATATATGTGTGATTTTGTTTTTATGGAAACGAAATTTTTTTTTTAAATTTATTTATTGATATTTACAACTGTATTAAAATAATACATCAAGTAAATGGGCGAGAGGAATTCGATGGCTTAGTGGAGCCCCAAAGTTCTACTCCGTAGGTCCAAATAGGTCGTATGATGGTCATGTAGATGAGTCTTTTGTAATTAATTGGGAGCTTAGAGCGTTTGTCTAGTAACTGTTGAAGTAGCCTGAAACGTCGATCGGTTTCTTGTCTTTTCAGTTTCCGGGTTAATCGTTTGTCAAGATGCAACCCTAAGTATCGGATCTGTTCTACAGGCATAAGTGGGATATTATTAAAGGATACTGAAGGGCAGGAAGTCATTGGTTTACGACGTAAGGTAAAAGTGATTTGATGCGATTTTTGAGACTTTTTTTTAATTCTCCAGTTTCGACACCATTCTTCAAGATCAGTGATATGGGATTGGAGGCTTTGGGATGGAATAATTGGATTGGTGTTGACCAATAATACACATTTATCATCAGCATACGTGGTAAGGATAGTATTAGGATGAGTTGGGCCTTGAGGAACACCAGCAGATTGGGAAAAGAGGGATGAATAGACATTATTATAATTTACTTGGAAAGTTCTGTTTGTGAGATAGGATTGAAGGATGAGAAAGTAGGTAGGCGGTAGGAATTGACGGAGTTTGTAGAGTAATTGACCAAATAACTGTGATTTTTGTCCGTCAGATCTTGTCCAGTTATTTGATTCAGTAAGTAGTGGATGGTTAAATTCTTTGAACTTTAGGTGTTTTTTGGTGGTCATCCACAATGTTTTGTCAGTCGTTGTGAGATATTCAGTCCAGGTAATTAAATTTTGAGTTTTGAACTTCTTGATTTCTGTTTTTAATTTGTTAGTTAATTTTGTGTAGGTAGTTTTATCTGCTGGATATCGAGTTCTATGCCACTTCGATCTTACTCTGCGTTATTCTCCTAATAAGATACGAATATGCTGTGGCAAATCAGTATGTTGATAGCTATTAATTGTATGATTTGAGATGTTATCATGTAAACTGCTTCTGATTGATGTTGTAAGTTTTTATATGGCTGTATCAATGTCTTGTTTTGTCTTAAGTGAAATTTTAAAGTCCAGTTTGTCCTCCAAGTCATAACAAAAATCGTCCCAGTTGACACGTCCTGTAATCAATGTGGGAGGGGAAGGCTTGGGAGCGAAACTTGAGTGCAAGAAAAGGAGAACTGGACTATGATCAGATGAAAGGTCGTCCAAGGATTCAATATTGGCTTGTGGGGGGAAAATTTGGGATGTAACAAATATGTCAAGGATGTCCGGGACGTTTTTAAGGGATGTAGGCCAATAGGTAGGATTTGCTGGGGCAAGGATAGAGTAGCTCTTTGAGGATGTGAGAGAAGATAGAATATTTCCACGGGAGTTGGATGCTCGACAACCCCATCGTTGGTGTTTAGCATTGTAGTCTCCTCCAGCAATGAAGCGCGGTCCAAGGGATTGGAATAAGGAATCAAGGAGGTTATAAGGAAGAGAATTGCCAGGAGGACAGTATACAGCTGAAAATGTGATATGGAAAAGACGAGCCGTTATGGTTACTGAGGTATGTTGATATGTTGTAAGGGCATGTCTACGTAGTGTAAATTTGAGCTTGCAACCTAAAAAACGGATGGAAAACTCTTGGTGGTCAAGCAAGAATGATAGGTTACTTACACACTCAATACCAGCTGTCAAATATCCGAAAAATAGAATTTATAAAATAACATTAATCTAGATATGTACGTAGTGTGTAGAGTGTAGAACGTTGCGTGCCTAGCCTGTGAGTCCTGTCACTTGTGTGTACTTTAAACTGAGCCACGGCAAGTCGGAATGTAACTACAGTAATTTTATCTGAAGTATTACAGGTTCAATTTCTATACAATAGAAAAATCTAGCCGGAATACTGTTCCTCAATTTTCGAATATTTAACTGTTTTTTTGTTTCATTATACAATGACTGTTTATATTGTTGGAAATATAAACAATGTAAATTGATAAAAAGAAGGACATCATACATAAATATAACCGTAAAATATGTCTGTGCATGATCTCCAAATTATATTTATTATAAGAAGCGAGGGGATGGTTGACTGGAGAGTAGACGTAAGGAAGAAAATAGTTGGGGGTGCAGTCAAATGAAAACACTAAATGAGTGGTTGCTTATTTAATTATGTGCCGACGTTTCGACCCACTTTGTGGGTCATCTTCAGGGCTGAGAAAGAAAAACAGACAAAATACAATGAATACAATAAAAATACATTGCGGACTAAGTATATGATAAATGAGAAAAAATATATATGTAGAGAGGTAGAAATTTAGAACAAAAGTGAGGGATATATATGAATAAAAAAATTACAGAGAAAATGTACAGAACGGTTGTGATGCCAAAAAAGATTTTTTTATAAAGATAAAAGACGGAAGTAAACAGAAAGATATTTTTAAAAAGAAAGAAAAAGTATAAAATTATAGAAAAGGTAGTAGAATATATATAAAAACTATAAAATGTAAGATAATAGACTCCTAGGGAGTTTACATAAGTAAAATGAAAGAAGGTATAACGAAAATGAAATTAAAGAGTAAATAAAGGAAAAATAACAGTAGAAAGTCAAGATATAAATATAGAGTATAACAGTTTTAAAAAAAGCATACCTATAGTATGAAGTGGTATAAATATATGACATAAATATAAAAGGAACGTATAGAAATATAAGTAACAATATGGTATGACCATGGAAATAGAATAAAATATGATGAAGTTCTTAGATGTTAAATGCTAATGAAATCTTAGATAATAATAATAACATATGATGGATGCCAAAAAGCTAATATGAGAAAATAAAAAGGTGTGCAAAATGGAGAAGGAAAGGGGTGAGGAGAAGATATGAGTATTAAAATGTAATTACCAATAGGAAGCTGTATCAAGTGTAGACGCGGTCTAACTGACAAGAAAATACGTTATGAAGGTGTTGCCAGCGACATCTGACGGCCAAAAATATGACTAGTTTTTAATTTTTGAGATATATTTTAATTGTATATTAATAGTAATTTTTTATTGACTATTTTTTAGAAATATTGACTATTTTATTATATTTAAATGTGTATCATGACTATTTTATAGAGGGCCACGAAAATTAATGACTAAATTAAAGGGAAAAGGTAGGGTGATAAAACAGTAGGATTTGATGTCAAGAGGTCAAAATAAGTATTATAGGAAAGAGACTATAGTAGTAACAGAATGAAAATGGGAAGGAATAACAAGGTAAATTAATTTAAGGTTATTTTAGTTTGTTGAAAATTAGATAAGTTGTAGAATCGATCTTGAGGTTAACAGTGGAGGAATCTAAATTTATGTGGATAGTTTCAGAGAGTATGCGTTTATCATGGTTGGGAACAGAAGCTGGGATGGATGTATTATCAAAGTCAAAATTGTGGTTAAGGGATAAGGCGTGTTCAGAGAGATTTGATGCGGTAAGGTTATGGGAGGAAATGGAGTATTTGTGTTGGTAAATACGGTCTTTAAGGAAGTTCTTAGTTTCGCCGATGTAGGAAGAGTTGCAATTAGGAGTAGAGCAGGGGATGCGGTAGACGACATGGGAGCGTTGTTTAAGGGGGATGGGATCTTTTACTTTGGTATAAATATTGGAGAGTTTGTTATGGGGTTTAAAGGCGATGCGTAAATTGGGGATAGATGAACGTAAGGATTTTTGAATGCTATGTGAGAGGGTGGGTGGGTATATATGGCATGGATCTGTATATAGAGGTAGATGGCAGGTGTTGAGATAGGTTGGGGGTGGGTGGGTTGTTATAGGCATGGATGAGTTTATTGATAACGTACGGAGGAAAATAGTTTTTTAAAAGGATTTCTTTGATTGGGTGGGTGTTAGTTTTATGGAAGCAGGGGTCAGCGAGGGATAAGCCACGGTGGATGATATTTTTGGCGACGTTAATTTTTTGGTGGTGCGGATGTTGGGAGTAGTAATTAAGGAGTCTGCCAGAATACGTGGGTTTTGTATACCAATCTGTGGATAAGGTGTGGTTTGGATTTTTAATGATACGGAGGTCAAGAAAGGGTAGTGATTTATTCGATTCTAGTTCAAACGTGAAATGGAGGCGGGGATGGTATGAGTTGAAGGATGATAATAGTTCTGGAATAATTTTTGGATTTAGGATAAGGAGGAGGTCTAAGAATGACCTCGTCAAGGGACTGGGGAAGGATGGAGTCAAGAAGGTCGTTTAGAACAACAGAGTTTTAAGGATTGGAGGTATGAGGACCGATTGAGAGAGGTATGTGGTTCTATGATTGACCAGTTTTTATCTTTATCTTCACCGACCCAATATCCCCGTGTTCTCACAATTTTGTGATGTATACATGATGAGGAATGATCATTTGCGTAGGTCAACAATATTCTAAAATTAAAGTAATGTTATAGAACATTCTTCCTCGTGTATACTTAGCGAAATTGCGAGAACACGGGGATATGAGATCGGTAAAGATAACGGATTTGTCCTGACTGTGAGGTGACTGACCCCTGGTAGCTCAAATGGTAGAGTGGTGCCACGTGTTTTTTATTTTCTGAAAATCGACCCGCAAACGAGTAAAATACGAAAATCGTATCATGTTATCTATGTATATCAAAGAGTTCTTCCTGCCTGAAAAGAGCTTCGCAGAGCCAAAACGGCATAAGCTATAGGCTAGAAATTTGGACAGTAGGTTCATATTATATGGCCGACGCGCACTAAGAAAGGATTTTTGAAAATTCGTCCCCTAAGAGGGTGAAAAGGGTGACAAACTTTTGTAATAAAAATAAACCTCATTTTTAAAGCGAGCACCATGAAATTTTAGTTTTTGCTTCTACATCCAAAATAAAGAAACAAGTGATTATTTATTTTTTGAAAATCAACCCCTAAAAGTGTTAAATACGGGAAATCGTAATATGTTAAGTTAGTGAAATTAAGTAAGCAGGTTTTACTTTTCAACATAATAATAGTTTATTCAAGATTTTCAAAGTCTACCCCTAGATATTACAGTTTTGGATATTACATGGTGGATTTCAATATAAAACTTATCGATAGTTCTGTAATTATGCCATTTAATATTTAATAGGGCAGTTTATTAAAATCTATCAACAAAGGGATAAGCATTGGTAGGCTGGCTGAATTCACAAATGCTTTAAGTAATTGTTTATAATATGGAGTTCATTTATGGAATTCAAAATTCACTCTCTGTTTAAACTCAACATAACTTTCTATTTAAAATCGACGCGGACGAAGTCGCGGGCAAAAGCTAGTATTGAATATACTCAGAGTATATTGAGTTTTTTCTTAATGGATGAGTTTACTTACGGTCCCTGGTTAAGGATGTGGGGGCTATTGATGGGGGTGTGCTGCATTAGATCTTTGATGTGAGTTTGTTATTTTCCTTTTCTTTAGAGATTTAAGGCTTTATTTGGTAGAATTTACCCATTGCATACTAATGTTTATATTTGTAATATGATTATATCTTGTTATACTATTGTTATATTGAGCTTTGCTCATTTTTATGGATTTAATGAAATTATCATTCATTTATTTGGTACTTCAAGACGTCCACCCTCTTTTTTGTGGAGGTCACCTCACAAGTGGCATATCATGTAGCTACGGTGCGTCATGTTAGATCTATAAGCAAAAAATAATCTTGAACCAAAGTAAAGTAAAATTTTATTGGTGACACTAAAATGAAGCTGGGAAGCTTTCTGACATACCTTGAGGTTTTTTTTCTTAAATCTACTATTTATTAACTTCTCTTATATATAAAAATAATTGAAGTAATCAATTTTTGAGCGAAGGTAATTTTTCCCTGGTTCATTTTAGCACGTCTTTATTTATTTATTATTCCTAAATGAATATCAGTTAAATACTAATCTAGGAGTAATAAGAATAATGACGATGCTTGATTTATCATTCATTTATAAATGAATGGCGTATTTATTGTATTCCCTTTATATGCCCCTCGAAACATTAATGGTATTGTTAATTTTTTTTTTACATATTTACCTTGGCATGATTACTAATATTTACAGTTTCAATGTGAAATGCAATATTTATGTTTTAGTAGCACGAATCTGGGTATAATTAAATTTTTCTATTAACTAATTATTGACATATAGCTGTGTTATTAACAATGTGGGCCATCAAACGTTCTTTTCCTAAATTTTATAAACGCGCTATATGGTAACTATGTATCTAGAATTTTAATTTTGAAAATGGTTTTGTCTGTGTTGTTAAAATACTTTATTATTACTTTTGTTTTTAGTTTTTGATATATTTTTATTCATATTTAGAGTTGTTTAAATATATGTCAGGACTGAATCTGCATTAAAATAAAAATAGTATACATTTTTTTAATATTCGATTTCTTATGGGCTGTACGATTTTATTATAGAGTTCATCTAGGATAAACAGACAATAATGATTATGTAAAAATAAAACAATTAAGCCCGCGGCTCTCCTCTTGGACTTCGTGGACACCTAAAAAGGGGTGGATGTGGACACGTAGAGAAATTGGATAAAGAAATAAACCCAAAACATCCATTTATAAAAATTATAACTCTACTATATTACTAAATATTAATTGTCACTATTTTTGACTCGTATTTCTTCCACAACTTCTATTAAAAATATAAATGTTCATAATACAATATTATGATTCCGTTTACAATAATACTCCTCATATAGGTACTTTTAAGCAATTCCATTCGACTAAAGGGAGCAGCTCACACTAAAAGTTTATAACAACATCTCGAAATATCGATAAGACTTGATTATACTATATTTAATGTATATTAAATCTCTATGTATTTTATATTATATTTTAAATCTCTATGTATATTAAATATATCTATATATTTTAACGTTGCATAAATTAAATACAAAATCTTGTAATGGCTTCATTACTCACTTCATCCAGATCCAAGAAAAAATGTTGAGTAAATTATTCGTAAGAAAATCCAGATAATTGTCTTTTTTTGGTAATTTCGTAAATATGCAACCCTATTTGGAAATGTTCAAATTTCCAATTAGAGGACGTAAGAGGTAATTTTTCGCTAATTACTAAAATTGGTTTTTTTATCATCAATAATTACCCAATCCTAAAATAGTATCAAAAGTTAGTTTTGACTTGACTTGGCAAGTATTCATAGCATATCGCTCCTTTGAAAGACGTCCTAACTAAAAACATATAATTTTTCAATAGAGCTATTTGAAAGATCCTTGTGAGTTAAAAAAAGTTGGCATTGGTAAAGCAAAGCATATCTATTGTAATGGTGCTATTGGAATTTGTTTTATTACCATTAGACAATTCTTAAAAGCTTAAAACTGTTTTGATTATAATTTATGTTAACAAATTCAAACATAATACACCTTCACAATAAGACTTTATTTTTTTTTTTAAATGTTGAAGATGAAATTAACAGATATATCATTCCTGAATTAAAAAGCTTTAAACAATAAAATTACGCCAATTTTCGAGTTATGTCGTTGTTTGTTTAAAGGAGCGATATCTGGCAAAGAGGGTCCTTAATAAGAAACATATATTATTTACATCAGTACTTGATATAATATTGATTCAATATTATATTATTTACATCAGTACTTGAGAATAAGTATAAACCAAAAAGTATGTTAAGCTCAAGAAAAAAATTATAATAAAAACCTTAAAATACATTTTGGAACTGTGTTTATTTATAAAAACTGATAGGTTTAAATAAGGTTATAACATATTGTACAACAATTATCTAAAATATGAGGTATTTATTTCAATCAACACCGCCATCTTCAACTTCACTTGACGCGATAGGAAAGCAGGATTCGAATTATTTCTATTTTCGGAATTATTATATTTGTAAGTCGTGAATTCAACAACTTAACTAAGGAGGTGAATGGAATAAACACGTGGATGCAGTGAATAACTGTAATTTAAAAAAACATATTTTATAATAAACTTATAAGTAACTAAATAACTACAGGTATCTTTAATTACAAAACTGAATCAACACAATTGTCAATATTCCATTATAACTTAAACAATATTAATTTAACAAATGTTAACTTCTGTGAGTCTTTCAGTAAGCCAATCTATCATAACCTTCTCCACATCTGTGCCTAAGGTTATCTTCACAGCTGTTAAGTTTGGCATGAATATTCAACTTACATATTATTTGATCTATTGCCCGTTCCGAGATTTCACAGTCAATAAACAATAATAGATTTTTTTATCCAAAAATACCAGTTTAAAAAACCGCTAATGGAGTGGAGACCATAAAAAGGGATGATGCAGGTAAGACGTGGGCGTGCCTCTTCGCCTTGGAAATCGATCCCAGTCTCCGAGAAATTCGTTATCGTAAACGTTCCAGAATCTCACCCCTTCATTCATTCTCATACATTTTAATTACTTCATTTATACCTCCTTTTTTTTAAATATATTAAATGTACTCATTAATCTTGTAATATGGGACAGATTTTCGAGAAAATTTTTGTTTATAATTTATTCATTGGAATTTACAACTGTATTATAACAATACAACAAGTAAATGACAGGAATGAAACATAGAGAAGAATGGCATGGATAAAAAGAAGTAGAGACTATCCAGTGGTACTACTCAAATAAAAAGTTTAACTCCCTGGTCTCGAGGCCATATTCTTTTCAGAGGCCTCGGAGGTTTATCAGGAATTGAAGATGTTGCTAAGATTGAGTGGAAATAAAGTTTGTCATGAAAAGATTTATATCGTATTCGTGCCAAATCAGCAACAAATGGGACATTGAAGTCATTATGGATTACTTTGTTCGTAACAAAGTAAGGAGCATTGAGGATTTTACGAAGGATTTTGGATTGAATACGAGAGGAATTCGATGGTTTAGTGGA
This sequence comes from Troilus luridus, assembly GCA_964056705.1. NCBI lineage: Eukaryota > Metazoa > Arthropoda > Insecta > Hemiptera > Pentatomidae > Troilus > Troilus luridus. Next base: position 205,506,825 of record OZ057412.1, read on the forward strand.
GCACCAAAGCTCTACTCTGTAACTATAGATGGGTCTTATAATAGTCATGTAAATGAGTCTTTTGTAATTAATCGGGAGTTTAGAGCGTTTGTCTAGTAAATTTTGAAGTAGCCTGAAACGGCGAGCTGTTTCTTGTCGTTTCAGTCTAAAATGAGGATTCCAAGTTAAGGGTGTGTCTAGGTGTAGTCCTAAGTACAGGATCTGTTTTACAGGAATCAGTGGGATGTTATTAAACGATACAGGAGGAGAGGAAGTCGTTGGTTTACGATGGAGGGTAAAGGTAATTTGATAGTATTTGTGCGAATTTATTTTATCCTCCAGTTTTTACAAAAAAACTAAGGCCAGATTTAGATTCAGCACATAAAAATATATAAAGATCACCTGTTAAGTATGGACCATCAATTCTGGTATAAAGACCCGATGGTACTACAGTTTATTATCAGGGGTAGTTTATCTAAAAGTCTTTGTCGCTATTGCTAAACCTCAACCACAAAGCCGTTCAAAGAGCATTCACCTTCCATCGGCTTTCGCAGGGCAAATGTTCAACTGATAAAAGTTCAACGAAAACGTATTTTTTTCTTTAATCACGATCTTTCGATATTATTTTAAATTATTTTTGGAGAATCAGAATTATTACATAATGTTAAAAGCAAAGATATATCAGATATGTCTCTGCATCTCTAGTTGAGTGCTCTAACCACTGAGCTATCAGGGGTCGTATCCAAGTCAGACAAATCTCTTCAAAATAAAAATATTTATAAACAAATTACTTTAAGCTATCGAAGGTTCGATAACTCTGGGGAAATCATTAAGAAAGATGCTAAAAAATATTATTATTATCGTTCAATACTTTTTTTTAAATTCTGTACATGGTAGGAACAGTACAGTGAAGCCAACCCGCTGTAGGAGGAGGTGACTTGGACTTGAACCGCCAGCCTCTCTTCCCAAGTATGGGTACCCAGTTTATAGATGGTGGGTATTCAGATCCCATAGAGTGGATTCACTGCTGTTGACAGAATAAATAATTAATATGCCAGAGTCTCGGAAAGGCGACTACTACCTAACCAGCCGCCCTAGGTAAATAATTACGGCGCAAGCCTTTACCTGATATAAATGAATGGTATTATTTTGTGTTAGGCCAACTAAATTTCAACTTGCAGACTAGAATTAGAGTACTCAGATGTTATATGTTCTCATCAGTGTGAACTGAGGTATGAGCACTCACGGATCCTTCAAGTAGACTCTGCATGAAGTCAAGATGTGGTGTTATCATACAAAGCATACTACAACGAATACAGAAGCCTCGAGAGATATTGGACATGATCAAAAGATGTAAAGTGGCATACTTTGGTCATGTGGTGCGAAATTTAAAGTACCGTATTCAGGAGTTAATCATTTAATGAATGAGAGGTCCAGGTCGCAGGCGTCACTCCTATTGGCAAAACCTGAGGCAACGGACAGGATTAACATCGATAGACTTGTTTCGTGGGGCTGTTAGTAATATAAAATGGGGGGGGGGGGCAAAACGGGCAGACGTTAAAAAAAAAATAAACAATAACATAGAAACATAGAAATAACATAGAATAACATAGAACATAGAATTTGAGGAAAATTTTTTTTCAGTAAATGTAGGTACTAAAGTGTATGTAAGATTTTCAAAATATTAATCCTTAAGGCAAACTACTATTAATAATTTCGTGCATTCACATTTCTAAATATATAATTATTTATGAAATTGAGAATATTAATATCAATAGCATGTTAAGAGAAATAATATATTTCAATGTACGAAACAATATATATACCTACATATCAAAATTATTCGAGTTTTATCATTGGTCGGCAGCTTGGTCAGCTGGTAACAATGAAAACTACTAAATTAAATTATATATTATACTAAAAATGAAAAGTATTAAATTTATTTCGAAATATATAACAGCTAACATTTAAAAAAAATAGAAAGGTTAAAGATTAAGGTTTAAGACGGATAAAGTGCTAATTCTAATCAACTTAAATACTTTAGTTACCTTAGGCATTTCATGCATATTATTAGAATATTATACGCCATCTAAATTAATAATTTAATTCTTTGGGGTTATCGCAAAAAATTAACGCCCGAGAAAATTAAATTGTCTTTTAAGAAATATCTTATTTTATTTTTATGTTTATAATATTTACATAATGAAATACACTGAAATAGTTCATGTACTGTAAACATTATGTTACGTTTCCATATTTAGAAATTTGTAAAAGAATAAATAAACATATTTGGTAATAATAAAGTCTGCCTTCTTGAAATTAAAATAAATCCAGAATAAACTAAGAATTATGTTAAGACCCTTCACAATGAAATATTTATGATAGACAGATTTATCCCATGATAGACCACCTAAGTACAGAGGCAGAGGTGGATAGGGCGGTGCGAGTCATCACCACTACCATCCTGGACTCAGCAAACCAGCATATCCCAAAGTTCAGCCCACTAACCAACACCATTAGGAAACCTCCAAAGGACATTCTTGCCCGTATTGGCCAACTTAATCACCTGAGGAACGTTTTCCAGGGCTCTCATGACTATGGACTAAAACCGGCCAGCAATGCGATGACCCGGCAGATAGCCAGCCTCATGCGAGTCTATACTTTCTACGAACAACCTATACTTTCTTCCTTCCTCTCCCCCTTTCTTCTTTCCTACCACCTAATCTCATAAAGCGGTCTCTCCCTGCTGTGTTTATGTAAAATCAGCGGCCATGTGCCGGTTTAGCCATGTATTGTAAACCCTTAAAATACCTGCGGGTAGAAAATTATTGTTATTACTTGATGTATATATGTATTATATTATTATTAGTATTATGTATATATTGTAATATTATTTTTGAATACACGGAGATTTCGAAAAAAAAATAATTCACATTGAAATAGTAAAGTTTATTTTTTATTTTTTGAAAGCGAAAAATAATTCTTTTATTTCATTAATTAGAAAGGGCAATTTGCCTTTGAGCTAAGTAAAAGTGTTGTTTGTGTACATTGTATATCGTATTAGGGAGTAAACAAGTGCTCGTTGTTTACTATGAGTAATCGAAGTACAGGCTGTAATCCAGTTGGGGCAGTCAGTTGAAGATAGTTTGTTGAGATAGATAGACGCACTCCCCGAATTTCACTTATCGCACGCAGTCGATGTCGAATCAACCAACTGTCCAATTCCTCGACATGTCGGAATCATAATGGACGGCAAGGAGCAAAGCAAAACCGGTGGCTTATGGACATCCAATAGGGTAATTTAGTAATAATAATATTATTCATACACCTAAACATTTAATTATTGGTCTCAGTCTTTAAAATATAAATTTTAAACTATCCAAACCAGGGATGATATATTTTTTTAAATATTTAAAATAATTTTTCAATAAATGAATGATGAGGCTTAAATTTGAGGAAAATTTTTTTTCAGTAAATGTAGGTACTAAAGTGTGATAAGATTTTCAAAATATTAATCCTTAAGGCAAACTACTATTAATAATTTCGTGCATTCACATTTCTAAATATATAATTATTTATGAAATTGAGAATATTAATATCAATAGCATGTTAAGAGAAATAATATATTTCAATGTACGAAACAATATATATACCTACATATCAAAATTATTCGAGTTTTATCATTGTTCGGCAGCTTGGTCAGCTGGTAACAATGAAAACTACTAAATTAAATTATATATTATACTAAAAATGAAAAGTATTAAATTGATATATTTATTTCGAAATATATAACAGCTAACATTTAAAAAAAATAAATGTTAGTTGTTATAATTTTTTTTTTCGAGAAACTCCGCTTGTGGAAGTAGCGAAGCTAAGAATACAGCCGGTCTCAAGCCCGGATATAGGAGGAGGATTGACTACCCACCCATCATAAAAAATCCTTAGGTTACCACAACTCAATCATGGCTCGGATATTGCACTGCTAATCGACATCGACATGGAACTAGGAAAAGGGCACCACTTTTTGGAACATGGAATGTACGGACGCTATACAGGCCGGGAGCGCTAAGAGAACTATCGGACCAGCTATCAAGGTACAAGATGAACATAGCAGCTCTACAAGATGTTCGATGGATTGGTAAAGGAAACATCAAGGGAAAAGACTACGGTGGAAATGTGGATAATCACATACTCGGAATGGGCTTTATGATTGCTTAACGATTCCGCAAGTCAGTTATCGACTTACAACCGGTTAGTGACAGGATATGCAAAATAAGATTAAGGTATTGGTCAAGGGCCATCACCATGGTGAATATCCACTTACCAAAAGAAGATAAATGCGAAGAGGATGAAAATGCATTCTACCACACCTTTGAATCAGCAATGAGCCAATGTTCCTTACATAATATAACAATTGTTTTGGGTGATTTTAATGAGCAAGTATGTAAAGAAAAGGCCATATGCCCGAACATTTGTAATGAAAGTTTACATCAAACTTCAAACAACAATGGGGAAAGAATGATCGACTTCGCTTCAGCTAATCCATTAGTCGTAATAAGTACAATCTTCCCTCCCAAGGATAAAAAAAAACATTTATGGAAAGCCCCAACCGGAACCTATGGTCCGGGATGACCATATTCTGGTGTCATCCCAATACTTTAATTGAGTGAATGACGTGAGATCATATAAAGGTCCAGACGTAAACTCCGGTCACTTTCTGGTAGTAACGAAAGTGAAATTAACTCTAAAGACACTGGACGTTGAAAAAAAGATCAAAGAGCTAATAGTGGAAAAAGTATCTGATATGCCGGCAAATGAAGGCGGTTACGCAATAGAAGAGCAATGGAACATACTGGAGCACATAATAAAAGCAAAGGCGGACGAATATTGCAGCAGTAATCTTCATTCACAGAAACGGTTGGTTCGACGAGGAATGTGAGGAGGCTGTAAAAATGCGTTATTACAAACGGGCCATACTTCTTATTCATTATACTCGTCAAACAATGAAGAAATTCACAGAAGCTAGGACACAGGCAAAGAAAATCTGCAGGAAGAAAAAGAGGTTGGTGTTGGGACAAAAAATTAGGAATCTTGAAACAGAATGAGAAAAGAAAGTTTTCCCGGAGACAAAATAGGATCGTGGCCAAGGGAAACAATGATCAGAAGCGAGAATGGGGCTATGTTCCTAATAGAGGAAGAAGTGTTTAATAGATGGGAGAGGTAGTTCAGTTATGTACTGAATCTCAGTAATAGTAATGGTTAATAAGGTACTATAGGCGAAGAAAACCAGTCAGATCAAACTGAAGAAGAAGAAATACCCCCTATTTCCAACTCCAAGAATTTGACTTTGATATTAAACACATCGAAGGAAAAATAAATTATGTAGCGGACACATTATCGAGAAGAAGCGAACTTGATGCAATATAGAATATAGAGACGGAGTCAACAACCATTCATATACCAGACCCTCAGCAACATTGACAGAAGTCAACAACCATTCATATACCAGACCCTCAACAACAGTGACAGAAGTCAACAACCATTCATTCATATACCAGACCCTCAACAACACTGACAGAACTCAATCAATTATTATTAGAAATATTAATTATAAACCGGAAAAAAGTTACGGAATTTATTGTGAATCTATCTGTTCAGCAACAAAAGACATTTTAGACAATTATTTTAAACATATTAGAGATTTAATCGAAAAAGAATATAGAACAGTTTAATTAAAAAGATATTATTTATTATTTAAAGATATATAACTAACTTAGATGAACAAAAACAAGAAATAATAAATTACCACCCAGGAAAACTTGCCATCATGGAGAAATGTACGAACATCTAAAAAGAGAAATATATTTTCTAAACATGAAAGACAAAATAACTGAACTTGTAAACCAGTGCGATATTTCTAAAACAAGTAAATATGATAGAAGAGCTATTAAAGCAAAATTTCAACTAACTAACACACCTGAAAGACTTTTCCAAGAAATAATGATAGACTTATTCATTTACAATAAACGTATTATCTTTACAAGCATAGATGCTTTTTCAAAACGTTTATATGCACAAATTATTATTCTAAAAATGCTATGACAATTTGTCAATCTTTAGAAAAATACTGCATGCTATGTCCTCCACCTAAACGAATAATTTGCGATTAAGGAAAAGAATTCGACAACATGTTGATCAAACAATTTTTTAAATCACTACAAATAGAAATTCATTATATAAGCACTAATCATTCCAACTCACTCGGAATACTTAATAAATGTCACGCCACATTAACTGAAATCTTAAGACTTAACGCTAATTCAACTAAACAATATAAATTTTATAGGATTTTACGAACATGTATAATTGCTTACAATAATTCACTTAATCAAAATCTTAAACTAACACCTAATGAAATTACAATTCAAAAATTTCAAAATAATTATGAAACCGAAGACATACAAGAAATTTACATACATTATTATTTTACTCACTTAAATAAATTACGAAAAATGGTATATGATAAAATAACTAATGAAAAGGGAAAACGAACAGATAGACTTAATGAAAATAGAGAAGAACCGCCAGAATTAAATGAGGACACTGTTTATGTAAAAACTTACCGTCGGGATATCTGGGCGATGTGGGATTTCCAAGAAAGGTTTTGATCGATGGTGATGCCTAGGTTTTTCACAGAGGAGGTGATCTTGATAGTATGATCGTTTAGCATTAATGTTGGGAGGATGTGGATGGATGTAAGGAGGGAATTGGAACCTAAAACAATGGCCTGAGTTTTCATTGCGTTCAATTCCAGTTTGTTCAGCTTTGCCCAGGCACAGATTCTATCTAGAGGTCTTCCTGAATACTAGCGAACGCCATAAATAGCTCGGAAGGATGAAAGGACAGATATATAGAAGAATCATTCATTAAAATTAGGTCTAGAAAAATCATTTTGTTTCATGTATTGGAAAAAAAAACTATCAATAAAAATTTTAAATATAAGAATTGTTTTAAAATAATTTAAATTGAAGGAAGAATTATGTTTTATGTATAATTAGTAAATAAGAAAAAGCATTTCTATATTCATCATTCTAAATATCATTTATATTTTACTTTTAAGATATAAACAAAATTATTAAAAATATGTACTATAAATATTACTTTGAGGAAAAACATTATTTGTATCATATCTTAAAAAATGAATATCCATGTCTTATGATGTCTTATGATTTAGGAGTAAAAGAGGTCCCTTTAGTATAGAACGAGGTAGGGATACTCATTTATGATTTAAAGCTACTCATCACTACAGCTCGTATGGATTGTTTAGGACATTGTTCAATTCTAGAATCTTGATTTTCCTTTTATTAATGTTCCTGAAATTTCTTCCAAGTTCTAGCATATAGGTACTTGCTTCCATGTTCCACTGAATAATCATGTTTCTAACTTTTTTAATAAAGAAAAAACCCATTAGACTATCTTTGTGCTCTTAATAATTGAAGTTTTATTCTGAAACCTACTTTCATATTGAAATATTGAATTAATGTCATACACCAAAAGTTATGTATGACCACGTAGAACATTTATTAAATTAATTACTTAAATAAAAGTGAACATTTAGGAGATTTAAACAAATGTAAAAAATATTTCACGGCTCCATGGTAACAGCTCCGCAGATATCAATTGAATTTCGGCTCAATAAGAAATGAAAAATGCTGTAAATATAATACATAATCAATTGAAAAACGGTAAATTATCAGAAAAAAGACTTGAATGCTACATTACTAAATAATCGTCTATACACAATTGATTCAGTTGTAAACTTCAATAAATATATTGTTTTTAAAACAAAAAATGAGTAAAAAAAAACGTGTGTGCATTTTCTATTCTTAATTAGATTTGCCAAATGTGGTTTGGCACACCCTTCCTTAAATAAAAAAAAACAAGCCCACGAAATATAAACTGCAAATTTTGCAGATACACTTTTAAGTAAAAGATGCGTAAGGACTAGCGTTTGCTGTTCCATACAACTTCAAGATTCCGCTGCATACAAACAAAAATAAGAAGACGAAGAATTTAAATGAATAAAAAATTAATTTAAATCACTTGATGATAGTAACAAATAAAATAAATCATAATAATATAAACGACCTAAGTCAACAAGATCCAAATTAAAATAATGTTCAAAGAACATTCTTCCCCTCGTATACATCGAAAATTGCGAGACCGCGGGGACATGGGATCAGTGAAAAGAAACGATATGTCTATGACCGAGAGGATAGCTCAATTGGCAGAGCTCCAGGCTAGTGACCTGGGCGACCCGAGTTCTAGTCCCGGTCCTGGACATATCTTTTCTTTTCAAATAAAAATATTTAAAAGATTAAACTTTAGGTTTTTTTTTTAAAACAAAGGTAAATAAAAAAATATCTGATTTCTGTAAAATTGAATCAGTATTTACAGGTTTTCCACCATAAACATAAAAAATGTATTTTTCGATTTGTTCGGTGATATAAGAAGAAATGAATCTAAACTAACGCGATTGATTTTAAGAATGTAAAGAATTTCATTTACTGTCGAACGTTTCTCATGATCTCTACCGAATCAAAATAAGTATCACCACCACATTGCTCTTCTTCAAGATTAGATCTTTCATCTGCCTCCTCACCTCATCTTCGCTCTCCTACTCTCTCTTGTAATTTCTGACCAACTGAACCTACTATTACCCTTGTATTTAAGATGGCAGAAAATCCTAACACCTATAATGACTAATATTATAAAATCAGACAATTGATCAAATGAAGTGCTTATTAAAAAAAGAGTGACCACGGCTGAATATGTTCTAAAAATGGGGAGATGATGCCACCAACTCACTATGCAAATGATGAATAAGGGCCTATACGACTCGGCTCTAAGGATTACAATAAAAAAATAACTAAACCTAATTGTACTTAAGATGGCAGAAAATCCTAACACCTTGAATGACTAATATTATAAAATCAGACAATGGATCAAAGCAACTGCTAATTGAAAAAAGAGTGACCAGAGCTTACTATGTTCTAAAAATGGGGAGATGGTACCGCCAACTCACTACGCAAATGATGAATAAGGGCCAATTCGACTCGGCTCTAAGGATTACAATTAAAAAATTACTAAAACTAATGGAGAAATAGAGAATTAAATTACAACCAACAAAAACTAGGATAAACAAAACGCACTATTGGGAATACTGACCATCTTAGATACAAAAAGAATACTAGTCAAACTTGGACAGAATGAGAGGTAATTTCTGACCAACTAAGACTACTATTACCCTTGTACTTAAGATGGCAGAAAATATTAACACCTAGAATGACTAATATTATAAAATCAGACAATGGATCAAAGCAACTGCTAATTGAAAAAAGAGTGACCAGAGCTTACTATGTTCTAAAAATGGGGAGATGGTACCGCCAACTCACTACGCAAATGATGAATAAGGGCCTATACGACTCAACTCTAAGGATTACAATAAAAAAATAACTAAACCTAATGGAGAAATTGAGAACTGAATGGCAACCAACTAAATCTAAAAAAAACAAGAAAAAAAAACCCACTATTCGGAATACTGACCATCTTAGGTACAGAAAGAATACTTGTCGAAGTTGGACAGAATAAGAGGTAAATTCTGGCCAACTAAGACTACTATAAACCTTGTACTTAAGATGGCAGAAAAACCTAACACCTAGAATGACTAATAATATAAAATCGGACAATGGATCAAAGTAACTGCTAAGTGAAAAAAGAGTGACCACGTCTGACTATGTTCTAAAAATGGGGAGATGGTACCGCCAACTCACTACGCAAATGATGATTAAGGGCCTATTCGACTCGGCTCTAAGGATTACAATAAAAAAATAACTAAACCTAATCGAGAAATAGAGAACAGAATTGCAACCAACTAAAACTAAAAAAAACAAAACGCACTATTCGGAATACTGACCATCTTAGGTACAAAAAAGAATACTAGTCAAAGTTGGACAGAATGAGAGGTAATTTCTGACCAACTAAGACTGCTATTACCCTTGTACTTAAGATGGCAGAAAATCTTAACACCTTGAATGACTAATATTATAAAATCAGACAATGGATCAAAGCAACTGCTAATTGAAAAAAGAGTGACCAGAGCTTACTATGTTCTAAAAATGGGGAGATGGTACCACCAACTCACTACGCCAAATGATGAATAAGGGCCTATACGACTCAGCTCTAAGGATTACGATAAAAAAATAACTAAACCTAATTGTACTTAAGATGGCAGAAAATCCTAACACCTTGAATGACTAATATTATAAAATCAGACAATGGATCAAAGCAACTGCTAATTGAAAAAAGAGTGACCAGAGCTTACTATGTTCTAAAAATGGGGAGATGGTACCGCCAACTCACTACGCAAATGATGAATAAGGGCCTATTCGACTCGGCTCTAAGGATTACAATTAAAAAATTACTAAATCTAATGGAGAAATAGAGAATTGAATTACAACCAACAAAAACTAGGATAAACAAAACGCACTATTCGGAATACTCACCATCTTAGATACAAAAAGAATACTAGTCAAAGTTGGACAGAATGAGAGGTAATTTCTGACCAACTAAGACTGCTATTACCCTTGTACTTAAGATGGCAGAAAATCCTAACACCTAGAATGACTAGTATTATAAAATCAGACAATGGAACAAAGCAACTGATAATTGAAAAAAGAGTGAGCAATGCTGAATATGTTCTAAAAATGGGGAGATGGTACCGCCAACTCACTACGCAAATGATGAATAAGGGCCTATACGACTCAACTCTAAGGATTACAATAAAAAAATAACTAAACCTAATGGAGAAATTGAGAACTGAATGGCAACCAACTAAATCTAAAAAAAACAAGAAAAAAAAACCCACTATTCGGAATACTGACCATCTTAGGTACAGAAAGAATACTTGTCAAAGTTGGACAGAATGAGAGGTAATTTCTGACCAACTAAGACTGCTATTACCCTTGTACTTAAGATGGCAGAAAATCTTAACACCTTGAATGACTAATATTATAAAATCAGACAATGGATCAAAGCAACTGCTAATTGAAAAAAGAGTGACCAGAGCTTACTATGTTCTAAAAATGGGGAGATGGTACCGCCAACTCACTACGCAAATGATGAATAAGGGCCAATTCGACTCGGCTCTAAGGATTACAATTAAAAAATTACTAAAACTAATGGAGAAATAGAGAATTAAATTACAACCAACAAAAACTAGGATAAACAAAACGCACTATTGGGAATACTGACCATCTTAGATACAAAAAGAATACTAGTCAAACTTGGACAGAATGAGAGGTAATTTCTGACCAACTAAGACTACTATTACCCTTGTACTTAAGATGGCAGAAAATCTTAACACCTAGAATGACTAATATTATAAAATCAGACAATGGATCAAAGCAACTGCTAATTGAAAAAAGAGTGACCAGAGCTTACTATGTTCTAAAAATGGGGAGATGGTACCGCCAACTCACTACGCAAATGATGAATAAGGGCCTATACGACTCAACTCAAAGGATTACAATAAAAAAATAACTAAACCTAATGGAGAAATTGAGAACTGAATGGCAACCAACTAAATCTAAAAAAAACAAGAAAAAAAAACCCACTATTCGGAATACTGACCATCTTAGGTACAGAAAGAATACTTGTCAAAGTTGGACAAAATAAGAGGTAAATTCTGACCAACTAAGACTGCTATTACCCTTGTACTTAAGATGGCAGAAAATCCTAACACCTAGAATGACTAGTATTATAAAATCAGACAATGGAACAAAGCAACTGATAATTGAAAAAAGAGTGAGCAATGCTGAATATGTTCTAAAAATGGGGAGATGGTACCGCCAACTCACTACGCAAATGATGATTAAGGGCCTATTCGACTCGGCTCTAAGGATTACAATAAAAAAATAACTAAACCTAATCGAGAAATAGAGAACTGAATTGCAACCAACTAAAACTAAAAAAAACAAAACGCACTATTCGGAATACTGACCATCTTAGGTACAAAAAAGAATACTAGTCAAAGTTGGACAGAATGAGAGGTAATTTCTGACCAACTAAGACTGCTATTACCCTTGTACTTAAGATGGCAGAAAATCTTAACACCTTGAATGACTAATATTATAAAATCAGACAATGGATCAAAGCAACTGCTAATTGAAAAAAGAGTGACCAGAGCTTACTATGTTCTAAAAATGGGGAGATGGTACCGCCAACTCACTACGCAAATGATGAATAAGGGCCTATTCGACTCGGCTCTAAGGATTACAATTAAAAAATTACTAAATCTAATGGAGAAATAGAGAATTGAATTACAACCAACAAAAACTAGGATAAACAAAACGCACTATTCGGAATACTCACCATCTTAGATACAAAAAGAATACTAGTCAAAGTTGGACAGAATGAGAGGTAATTTCTGACCAACTAAGACTGCTATTACCCTTGTACTTAAGATGGCAGAAAATCCTAACACCTAGAATGACTAGTATTATAAAATCAGACAATGGAACAAAGCAACTGATAATTGAAAAAAGAGTGAGCAATGCTGAATATGTTCTAAAAATGGGGAGATGGTACCGCCAACTCACTACGCAAATGATGATTAAGGGCCTATTCGACTCGGCTCTAAGGATTACAATAAAAAAATAACTAAACCTAATCGAGAAATAGAGAACTGAATTGCAACCAACTAAAACTAAAAAAAACAAAACGCACTATTCGGAATACTGACCATCTTAGGTACAAAAAAGAATACTAGTCAAAGTTGGACAGAATGAGAGGTAATTTCTGACCAACTAAGACTGCTATTACCCTTGTACTTAAGATGGCAGAAAATCTTAACACCTTGAATGACTAATATTATAAAATCAGACAATGGATCAAAGCAACTGCTAATTGAAAAAAGAGTGACCAGAGCTTACTATGTTCTAAAAATGGGGAGATGGTACCGCCAACTCACTACGCAAATGATGAATAAGGGCCTATTCGACTCGGCTCTAAGGATTACAATTAAAAAATTACTAAATCTAATGGAGAAATAGAGAATTGAATTACAACCAACAAAAACTAGGATAAACAAAACGCACTATTCGGAATACTCACCATCTTAGATACAAAAAGAATACTAGTCAAAGTTGGACAGAATGAGAGGTAATTTCTGACCAACTAAGACTGCTATTACCCTTGTACTTAAGATGGCAGAAAATCTTAACACCTTGAATGACTAATATTATAAAATCTGACAATGGATCAAAGCAACTGCTAATTGAAAAAAGAGTGACCAGAGCTTACTATGTTCTAAAAATGGGGAGATGGTACCGCCAACTCACTACGCAAATGATGAATAAGGGCCTATTCGACTCGGCTCTAAGGATTACAATTAAAAAATTACTAAATCTAATGGAGAAATAGAGAACTGAATTGCAACCAACGAAAACTAAAAAAAAAAAAACGCACTATTCGGAATACTGACCATCTTAGGTACAAAAAAGAATACTAGTTAAAGTAGGACAGAATAAGAGGTAATTCTGGCCAACTAAGACCACTACTACCCTTGTACTAAAGATGGCAGAAAATCCTAACACCTAGAATGACTAATAATATAAAATCGGACAATGGATCAAAGTAACTGCTAAGTGAAAAAAGAGTGACCAGGGATGAATATGTTCTAAAAATGGGGAGATGGTAATACCAACTCACTAGGATATAGAAGATTAAAGGCCTTTTCGAATCAGCTCTAAGGATTAATATAAAAAAATTACTAAACCTAATGGAGAAATAGAGAATTGAATTACAACCAACTAAAACTAAAAAAAAAAACGCACTATTCGGAATACTGACCATCTTAGGTACAAAAAAGAATAATTGTCAAAGTTGAACAGAATGAGAGGTAAATTCTGGTCAACTAAGACTACTATTAACCTTGTACTTAAGATGGCAGAAAAACCTAACACCTAGAATGACTAATAATATAAAATCGGACAATGGATCAAAGTAACTGCTAAGTGAAAAAAGAGTGAGCAAGACTGAATATGTTCTAAAAATGGGGAGATGGTACCGCCAAATCACTACACAAATGATGATTAAGGACCAATTCGACCCGGCTCTAAGGATTAAAATAAAAAAATAACTAAACTTAATGGAGAAATAGAGAACTCAATGGCAACCAACTAAATCTAAAAAAAACAAGAAAAAAAAACCCACTATTCGGAATACTGACCATCTTAGGTACAGAAAGAATACTTGTCGAAGTTGGACAGAATAAGAGGTAAATTCTGGCCAACTAAGACTACTATTAACCTTGTACTTAAGATGGCAGAAAAACCTAACACCTAGAATGACTAATAATATAAAATCGGACAATGGATCAAAGTAACTGCTAAGTGAAAAAAGAGTGACCACGTCTGACTATGTTCTAAAAATGGGTAGATGGTAATACCAACTCACTAGGCAATAGATGATTAAAGGCCTTTTCGAATCAGCTATAAGGATTAATATAAAAAAATTACTAAACCTAATGGAGAAATAGATAACTGAATGGCAACCAACTAAATCTAAAAAAAACAAGAAAAAAAACCCACTATTCGGAATACTGACCATCTTAGATACAAAAAGAATACTAGTTAAAGTAGGACAGAATAAGAGGTAATTCTGGCCAACTAAGACCACTACTACCCTTGTACTAAAGATAGCAGAAAATCCTAACACCTAGAATGACTAATAATATAAAATCGGACAATGGATCAAAGTAACTGCTAAGTGAAAAAAGAGTGACCAGGGATGAATATGTTCTAAAAATGGGGAGATGGTAATACCAACTCACTAGGATATAGAAGATTAAAGGCCTTTTCGAATCAGCTCTAAGGATTAATATAAAAAAATTACTAAACCTAATGGAGAAATAGAGAATTGAATTACAACCAACTAAAACTAAAAAAAAAAACGCACTATTCGGAATACTGACCATCTTAGGTACAAAAAAGAATAATTGTCAAAGTTGAACAGAATGAGAGGTAAATTCTGGTCAACTAAGACTACTATTAACCTTGTACTTAAGATGGCAGAAAAACCTAACACCTAGAATGACTAATAATATAAAATCGGACAATGGATCAAAGTAACTGCTAAGTGAAAAAAGAGTGAGCAAGACTGAATATGTTCTAAAAATGGGGAGATGGTACCGCCAAATCACTACACAAATGATGATTAAGGACCAATTCGACCCGGCTCTAAGGATTAAAATAAAAAAATAACTAAACTTAATGGAGAAATAGAGAACTCAATGGCAACCAACTAAATCTAAAAAAAACAAGAAAAAAAAACCCACTATTCGGAATACTGACCATCTTAGGTACAGAAAGAATACTTGTCGAAGTTGGACAGAATAAGAGGTAAATTCTGGCCAACTAAGACTACTATTAACCTTGTACTTAAGATGGCAGAAAAACCTAACACCTAGAATGACTAATAATATAAAATCGGACAATGGATCAAAGTAACTGCTAAGTGAAAAAAGAGTGACCACGTCTGACTATGTTCTAAAAATGGGTAGATGGTAATACCAACTCACTAGGCAATAGATGATTAAAGGCCTTTTCGAATCAGCTATAAGGATTAATATAAAAAAATTACTAAACCTAATGGAGAAATAGATAACTGAATGGCAACCAACTAAATCTAAAAAAAACAAGAAAAAAAACCCACTATTCGGAATACTGACCATCTTAGATACAAAAAGAATACTAGTTAAAGTAGGACAGAATAAGAGGTAATTCTGGCCAACTAAGACCACTACTACCCTTGTACTAAAGATGGCAGAAAATCTTAACACCTAGAATGCCTAATATTATAAAATCAGACAATGGATCAAATGAAGCGCTAGTTGAAAAATGAGTGACCAGGGATGAATATGTTCTAAAAATGGGGAGATGGTAATACCAACTCACTAGGATATAGAAGATTAAAGGCCTTTTCGAATCAGCTCTAAGGATTAATATAAAAAAATTACTAAACCTAATGGAGAAATAGAGAATTGAATTACAACCAACTAAAACTAAAAAAAAAAACGCACTATTCGGAATACTGACCATCTTAGGTACAAAAAAGAATAATTGTCAAAGTTGAACAGAATGAGAGGTAAATTCTGGTCAACTAAGACTACTATTAACCTTGTACTTAAGATGGCAGAAAAACCTAACACCTAGAATGACTAATAATATAAAATCGGACAATGGATCAAAGTAACTGCTAAGTGAAAAAAGAGTGAGCAAGACTGAATATGTTCTAAAAATGGGGAGATGGTAATACCAACTCACTAGGCAATAGATGATTAAAGGCCTTTTCGAATCAGCTATAAGGATTAATATAAAAAAATTACTAAACCTAATGGAGAAATAGATAACTGAATGGCAACCAACTAAATCTAAAAAAAACAAGAAAAAAAACCCACTATTCGGAATACTGACCATCTTAGATACAAAAAGAATACTAGTTAAAGTAGGACAGAATAAGAGGTAATTCTGGCCAACTAAGACCACTACTACCCTTGTACTAAAGATGGCAGAAAATCTTAACACCTAGAATGCCTAATATTATAAAATCAGACAATGGATCAAATGAAGCGCTAGTTGAAAAATGAGTGACCAGGGATGAATATGTTCTAAAAATGGGGAGATGGTAATACCAACTCACTAGGATATAGAAGATTAAAGGCCTTTTCGAATCAGCTCTAAGGATTAATATAAAAAAATTACTAAACCTAATGGAGAAATAGAGAATTGAATTACAACCAACTAAAACTAAAAAAAAAAACGCACTATTCGGAATACTGACCATCTTAGGTACAAAAAAGAATAATTGTCAAAGTTGAACAGAATGAGAGGTAAATTCTGGTCAACTAAGACTACTATTAACCTTGTACTTAAGATGGCAGAAAAACCTAACACCTAGAATGACTAATAATATAAAATCGGACAATGGATCAAAGTAACTGCTAAGTGAAAAAAGAGTGAGCAAGACTGAATATGTTCTAAAAATGGGGAGATGGTACCGCCAAATCACTACACAAATGATGATTAAGGACCAATTCGACCCGGCTCTAAGGATTAAAATAAAAAAATAACTAAACTTAATGGAGAAATAGAGAACTCAATGGCAACCAACTAAATCTAAAAAAAACAAGAAAAAAAAACCCACTATTCGGAATACTGACCATCTTAGGTACAGAAAGAATACTTGTCGAAGTTGGACAGAATAAGAGGTAAATTCTGGCCAACTAAGACTACTATTAACCTTGTACTTAAGATGGCAGAAAAACCTAACACCTAGAATGACTAATAATATAAAATCGGACAATGGATCAAAGTAACTGCTAAGTGAAAAAAGAGTGACCACGTCTGACTATGTTCTAAAAATGGGTAGATGGTAATACCAACTCACTAGGCAATAGATGATTAAAGGCCTTTTCGAATCAGCTATAAGGATTAATATAAAAAAATTACTAAACCTAATGGAGAAATAGATAACTGAATGGCAACCAACTAAATCTAAAAAAAACAAGAAAAAAAACCCACTATTCGGAATACTGACCATCTTAGGTACAGAAAGAATACTTGTCGAAGTTGGACAGAATAAGAGGTAAATTCTGGCCAACTAAGACTACTATAAACCTTGTACTTAAGATGGCAGAAAAACCTAACACCTAGAATGACTAATAATATAAAATCGGACAATGGATCAAAGTAACTGCTAAGTGAAAAAAGAGTGACCACGTCTGACTATGTTCTAAAAATGGGTAGATGGTAATACCAACTCACTAGGCAATAGATGATTAAAGGCCTTTTCGAATCAGCTATAAGGATTAATATAAAAAAATTACTAAACCTAATGGAGAAATAGATAACTGAATGGCAACCAACTAAATCTAAAAAAAACAAGAAAAAAAACCCACTATTCGGAATACTGACCAACTTAGGTACAGAAAGAATACTTGTCGAAGTTGGACAGAATAAGAGGTAAATTCTGACCAACTAAGACTGCTATTACCCTAGTACTTAAGATGGCAGAAAATACTAACACCTAGAATGACTAATAATATAAAATCGGACAATGGGTCAATGGAACTGCTAATTGAAAAAAGAGTGAGCAAGGCTGAATATGTTCTAAAAATGGGGAGATGGTACCGCCAACTCACTACGCAATGATGAATAAGGGCCAATTTGACTCGGCTCTAAGGATTACAATAAAAAAATAACTAAACCTAATGGAGAAATAGCGAACTGAATTGCAACCAACAAAAACTAGGATAAACAAAACGCACTATTCGGAATACTGACCATCTTAGGTACAAAAAAGAATACTAGTCAAAGTTGGACAGAATGAGAGGTAAATTCTGACCAACTAAGACTACTATTACCCTTATACTTAAGATGGCAGAAAATCCTAACACCTAGAATGCCTAATATTATAAAATCAGACAATAGATCAAATGAAGTGCTAATTGAAAAAAGAGTGACCAGGGCTGAATATGTTGTAAAAATGGGGAGATGGTACCACCAACTCACTACGCCAAATGATGAATAAGGGCCTATACGACTCAGCTCTAAGGATTACGATAAAAAAATAACTAAACCTAATTGAGAAATGAGAACTGAATTGCAACCAACTAAAACTTAAAAAAAACAAAACGCACTATTCGGAATACTGACCATCTTAGGTATAAAAAAGAATACTTGTCAAAGTTGGACAGAATGAGAGGTAAATTCTGGCCAACTAAGACTGCTATTACCCTTGTACTAAAGATGGCAGAAAAACCTAACACCTAGATAGACTAATATTATTAAATCAGACAATGGATCAAAGCAACTGCTAATTGAAAAAAGAGAGACCAGGGCTGACTATCTTCTAAAAACAGGGAGATGGTACCACCAACTCACTACGCAAATGATGAATAAGGGCCTATTCGACTCGGCTCTAAGGATTACAATAAAAAAATAACTAAACCTAATGGAGAAATAGAGAACTGAATTACAACCAACAAAAACTAAAAAAAAAAAACGCACTATTCGGAATACTGAGCATCTTAGATACAAAAAGAATACTAGTTAAAATTGGACAGAATAAGAGGTAAATTCTGGCCAACTAAGACTACAACTACCCTTGTACTAAAGATGGCAGAAAATCTTAACACCTAGAATGCCTAATATTATAAAATCAGACAATGGATCAAATGAAGCGCTAGTTGAAAAATGAGTGACCAGGGCTGAATATGTTCTAAAAATGGGGAGATGGTACCACCAACTCACTACGCAAATGATGAATAAGGGCCTATACGACTCAGCTCTAACGATTACAATAAAAAAATAACTAAACCTATTGGACAAATAGAGAACTGAATCGCAACCAACTAAATCTAAAAAAAAAAAAGAAAAAAAAGCCACTATTCGGGATACTTACCATCTTATATACAAAAGAATACAAGTCAAAGTTGGACAGAATAAGAGGTAAATGCTGACCAACTAAGACTGCTATTACCCTTGTACTTAAGATGGCAGAAAATCCTAACACCTAGAATGACTAATATTATAAAATCAGACAATGGATCAAAGCAACTGATAATTGAAAAAAGAGTGAGCAATGATGAATATGTTCTAAAAATGGGAAGATGGTACCGCCAACTCACTACGCAAATGATGAATAAGGGCCTATTCGACACGGCTCTAAGGATTACAATACAAAAATAACTAAACTTAATGGAGAAATAGATAACTGAATGGCAACCAACTAAATCTAAAAAAAACAAGAAAAAAAAACCACTATTCGGAATACTGACCATCTTAGGTACAGAAAGAATACTTGTCAAAGTTGGACAAAATAAGAGGTAAATTCTGACCAACTAAGACTGCTATTACCCTTGTACTTAAGATGGCAGAAAATCCTAACACCTAGAATGACTAATAATATAAAATCGGACAATGGATCAAAGTAACTGCTAAGTGAAAAAAAAGAGTGACCACGGCTGACTATGTTCTAAAAATGGGTAGATGGTAATACCAACTCACTAGGCAATAGATGATTAAAGGCCTTTTCGAATCAGCTCTAAGGATTAATATAAAAAAATTACTAAACCTAATGGAGAAATAGATAACTGAATGGCAACCAACTAAATCTAAAAAAAACAAGAAAAAAAACCCACTATTCGGAATACTGACCAACTTAGGTACAGAAAGAATACTTGTCGAAGTTGGACAGAATAAGAGGTAAATTCTGACCAACTAAGACTGCTACTACCCTTATACTTAAGTTGGCAGAAAATCCTAACACCTAGAATGACTTATAATATAAAATCAGAAAATGGATCAAAATAACTGCTAAGTGAAAAAAGAGTGAGCAAGGCTGAATATGTTCTAAAAATGGGGAGATGGTACCGCCAACTCACTACGCAATGATGAATAAGGGCCAATTTGACTCGGCTCTAAGGATTACAATAAAAAAATAACTAAACCTAATGGAGAAATAGCGAACTGAATTGCAAACAACAAAAACTAGGATAAACAAAACGCACTATTCGGAATACTGACCATCTTAGGTACAAAAAAGAATACTTGTCAAAGTTGGACAGAATGAGAGGTAAATTCTGGCCAACTAAGACTACTACTACCCTTATACTTAAGTTGGCAGAAAATCCTAACACCTAGAATGACTTATAATATAAAATCAGAAAATGGATCAAAATAACTGCTAAGTGAAAAAAGAGTGACAACAGCTGACTATGTTCTAAAAATGGGGAGATGGTAATACCAACTCACTACGCAAATGATGAATAAGGGCCTATACGACTCAGCTCTAAGGATTACGATAAAAAAATAACTAAACCTAATTGAGAAATGAGAACTGAATTGCAACCAACTAAAACTTAAAAAAAACAAAACGCACTATTCGGAATACTGACCATCTTAGGTACAAAAAAGAATACTAGTCAAAGTTGGACAGAATGAGAGGTAAATTCTGACCAACTAAGACTACTATTACCCTTATACTTAAGATGGCAGAAAATCCTAACACCTAGAATGCCTAATATTATAAAATCAGACAATAGATCAAATGAAGTGCTAATTGAAAAAAGAGTGACCAGGGCTGAATATGTTGTAAAAATGGGGAGATGGTACCACCAACTCACTACGCCAAATGATGAATAAGGGCCTATACGACTCAGCTCTAAGGATTACGATAAAAAAATAACTAAACCTAATTGAGAAATGAGAACTGAATTGCAACCAACTAAAACTTAAAAAAAACAAAACGCACTATTCGGAATACTGACCATCTTAGGTATAAAAAAGAATACTTGTCAAAGTTGGACAGAATGAGAGGTAAATTCTGGCCAACTAAGACTGCTATTACCCTTGTACTAAAGATGGCAGAAAAACCTAACACCTAGATAGACTAATATTATTAAATCAGACAATGGATCAAAGCAACTGCTAATTGAAAAAAGAGAGACCAGGGCTGACTATCTTCTAAAAACAGGGAGATGGTACCACCAACTCACTACGCAAATGATGAATAAGGGCCTATTCGACTCGGCTCTAAGGATTACAATAAAAAAATAACTAAACCTAATGGAGAAATAGAGAACTGAATTACAACCAACAAAAACTAAAAAAAAAAAACGCACTATTCGGAATACTGAGCATCTTAGATACAAAAAGAATACTAGTTAAAATTGGACAGAATAAGAGGTAAATGCTGACCAACTAAGACTGCTATTACCCTTGTACTTAAGATGGCAGAAAATCCTAACACCTAGAATGACTAATATTATAAAATCAGACAATGGATCAAAGCAACTGATAATTGAAAAAAGAGTGAGCAATGATGAATATGTTCTAAAAATGGGGAGATGGTAATACCAACTCACTACGCAAATGATGAATAAGGGCCTATACGACTCAGCTCTAACGATTACAATAAAAAAATAACTAAACCTATTGGACAAATAGAGAACTGAATCGCAACCAACTAAATCTAAAAAAAAAAAAGAAAAAAAAGCCACTATTCGGGATACTTACCATCTTATATACAAAAGAATACAAGTCAAAGTTGGACAGAATAAGAGGTAAATGCTGACCAACTAAGACTGCTATTACCCTTGTACTTAAGATGGCAGAAAATCCTAACACCTAGAATGACTAATATTATAAAATCAGACAATGGATCAAAGCAACTGATAATTGAAAAAAGAGTGAGCAATGATGAATATGTTCTAAAAATGGGAAGATGGTACCGCCAACTCACTACGCAAATGATGAATAAGGGCCTATTCGACACGGCTCTAAGGATTACAATACAAAAATAACTAAACTTAATGGAGAAATAGAGAACTGAATGGCAACCAACTAAATCTAAAAAAAACAAGAAAAAAAAACCCACTATTCGGAATACTGACCATCTTAGGTACAGAAAGAATACTTGTCGAAGTTGGACAGAATAAGAGGTAAATTCTGACCAACTAAGACTGCTATTACCCTAGTACTTAAGATGGCAGAAAATACTAACACCTAGAATGACTAATAATATAAAATCGGACAATGGGTCAATGGAACTGCTAATTGAAAAAAGAGTGAGCAAGGCTGAATATGTTCTAAAAATGGGGAGATGGTACCGCCAACTCTCTACGCAATGATGAATAAGGGCCAATTTGACTCGGCTCTAAGGATTACAATAAAAAAATAACTAAACCTAATGGAGAAATAGCGAACTGAATTGCAAACAACAAAAACTAGGATAAACAAAACGCACTATTCGGAATACTGACCATCTTAGGTACAAAAAAGAATACTTGTCAAAGTTGGACAGAATGAGAGGTAAATTCTGGCCAACTAAGACTACTACTACCCTTATACTTAAGTTGGCAGAAAATCCTAACACCTAGAATGACTTATAATATAAAATCAGAAAATGGATCAAAATAACTGCTAAGTGAAAAAAGAGTGACCACAGCTGACTATGTTCTAAAAATGGGGAGATGGTAATACCAACTCACTACGCAAATGATGAATAAGGGCCTATTCGACTCGGCTCTAAGGATTACAATAAAAAAATAACTAAACTTAATGGAGAAATAGAGAACTCAATGGCAACCAACTAAATCTAAAAAAAACAAGAAAAAAAAACCCACTATTCGGAATAATGACCATCTTAGGTATAGAAAGAATACTTATCAAAGTTTGACAGAATAAGAGGTAAATTCTGACCAACTAAGACTGCTATTACCCTTGTACTTAAGAATGCAGAAAATCCTAACACCTTGAATGACTAATATTATAAAATCAGACAATGTATCAAAGAAACTGATAATTGAAAAAAGAGTGAGCAATGCTGAATATGTTCTAAAAATGGGGAGATGGTACCACCAACTCACTACGCAAATGATGATTAAGGGCCAATTCGACTCGGCTCTAAGGATTACAATAAAAAAATAACTAAACCTAATGGAGAAATAGCGAACTGAATTGCAACCAACAAAAACTAGGATAAACAAAACGCACTATTCGGAATACTGACCATCTTAGGTACAAAAAAGAATAATTGTCAAAGTTGGACAGAATGAGAGGTAAATTCTGACCAACTAAGACTGCTATTACCCTTGTACTTAAGATGGCAGAAAATCCTAACACCTAGAATGACTAATAATATAAAATCAGACAATGGATCAAAGTAACTGCTAAGTGAAAAAAAAGAGTGACCACGGATGACTATGTTCTAAAAATGGGTAGATGGTAATACCAACTCACTAGGCAATAGATGATTAAAGGCCTTTTCGAATCAGCTCTAAGGATTAATATAAAAAAATTACTAAACCTAATGGAGAAATAGAGAACTGAATTACAACCAACAAAAACTACAAAAAAAAAACGCACTATTCGGAATACTGACCATCTTAGATACAAAAAGAATACTAGTTAAAATTGGACAGAATAAGAGGTAAATTCTGGCCAACTAAGACTACAACTACCCTTGTACTAAAGATGGCAGAAAATCTTAACACCTAGAATGCCTAATATTATAAAATGAGACAATGGATCAAATGAAGCGCTAGTTGAAAAATGAGTGACCAGGGCTGAATATGTTCTAAAAATGGGGAGATGGTACCACCAACTCACTACGCAAATGATGAATAAGGGCCTATACGACTCAGCTCTAAGGATTACAATAAAAAAATAACTAAACCTAATGGACAAATAGAGAACTGAATCGCAACCAACTAAATCTAAAAAAAAAAAAGAAAAAAAAGCAACTATTCGGGATACTTACCATCTTATGTACAAAAGAATACAAGTCAAAGTTGGACAGAATAAGAGGTAAATGCTGACCAACTAAGACTGCTATTACCCTTGTACTTAAGATGGCAGAAAATCCTAACACCTAGAATGACTAATATTATAAAATCAGACAATGGATCAAAGCAACTGATAATTGAAAAAAGAGTGAGTAATGCTGAATATGTTCTAAAAATGGGAAGATTGTACCGCCAACTCACTACGCAAATGATGAATAAGGGCCTATACGACTCAGCTCTAACGATTACAATAAAAAAATAACTAAACCTATTGGACAAATAGAGAACTGAATCGCAACCAACTAAATCTAAAAAAAAAAAAGAAAAAAAAGCCACTATTCGGGATACTTACCATCTTATATACAAAAGAATACAAGTCAAAGTTGGACAGAATAAGAGGTAAATGCTGACCAACTAAGACTGCTATTACCCTTGTACTTAAGATGGCAGAAAATCCTAACACCTAGAATGACTAATATTATAAAATCAGACAATGGATCAAAGCAACTGATAATTGAAAAAAGAGTGAGCAATGATGAATATGTTCTAAAAATGGGAAGATGGTACCGCCAACTCACTATGCAAATGATGAATAAGGGCCTATTCGACACGGCTCTAAGGATTACAATACAAAAATAACTAAACTTAATGGAGAAATAGAGAACTGAATGGCAACCATCTAAATCTAAAAAAAACAAGAAAAAAAAACCCACTATTCGGAATACTGACCATCTTAGGTACAGAAAGAATACTTGTCGAAGTTGGACAGAATAAGAGGTAAATTCTGACCAACTAAGACTGCTATTACCCTTGTACTTAAGATGGCAGAAAATCCTAACACCTAGAATGACTAATATTATAAAATCAGACAATGGATCAAAGCAACTGATAATTGAAAAAAGAGTGAGCAATGCTGAATATGTTCTAAAAATGGGAAGATGGTACCGCCAACTCACTACGCAAATGATGAATAAGGGCCTATTCGACTCGGCTCTAAGGATTACAATAAAAAAATAACTAAACCTAATGGAGAAATAGAGAACTGAATGGCAACCAACTAAATCTAAAAAAAAACAAGAAAAAAAAAACCCACTATTCGGAATACTGACCATCTTAGGTACAGAAAGAATACTTGCCCAAAGTTGGACAAAATAAGAGGTAAATTCTGACCAACTAAGACTGCTATTACCCTTGTACTTAAGATGGCAGAAAATCCTAACACCTAGAATGACTAATAATATAAAATCGGACAATGGATCAAAGTAACTGCTAAGTGAAAAAAAAAGAGTGACCACGGCTGACTATGTTCTAAAAATGGGTAGATGGTAATACCAACTCACTAGGCAATAGATGATTAAAGGCCTTTTCGAATCAGCTCTAAGGATTAATATAAAAAAATTACTAAACCTAATGGAGAAATAGAGAACTGAATTACAACCAACAAAAACTAAAAAAAAAAAACGCACTATTCGGAATACTGACCATCTTAGGTACAGAAAGAATACTTGTCAAAGTTGGACAAAATAAGAGGTAAATTCTGACCAACTAAGACTGCTATTACCCTTGTACTTAAGATGGCAGAAAATCCTAACACCTAGAATGACTAATAATATAAAATCGGACAATGGATCAAAGTAACTGCTAAGTGAAAAAAAAGAGTGACCACGGCTGACTATGTTCTAAAAATGGGTAGATGGTAATACCAACTCACTAGGCAATAGATGATTAAAGGCCTTTTCGAATCAGCTCTAAGGATTACAATACAAAAATAACTAAACTTAATGGAGAAATAGAGAACTAAATGGCAACCAACTAAATCTAAAAAAAACAAGAAAAAAAAACCCACTATTCGGAATACTGACCATCTTAGGTACAGAAAGAATACTTGTCGAAGTTGGACAGAATAAGAGGTAAATTCTGACCAACTAAGACTGCTATTACCCTTGTACTTAAGATGGCAGAAAATCCTAACACCTAGAATGACTAATATTATAAAATCAGACAATGGATCAAAGCAACTGATAATTGAAAAAAGAGTGAGCAATGATGAATATGTTCTAAAAATGGGAAGATGGTACCGCCAACTCACTACGCAAATGATGAATAAGGGCCTATTCGACACGGCTCTAAGGATTACAATACAAAAATAACTAAACTTAATGGAGAAATAGATAACTGAATGGCAACCAACTAAATCTAAAAAAAACAAGAAAAAAAAACCACTATTCGGAATACTGACCATCTTAGGTACAGAAAGAATACTTGTCAAAGTTGGACAAAATAAGAGGTAAATTCTGACCAACTAAGACTGCTATTACCCTTGTACTTAAGATGGCAGAAAATCCTAACACCTAGAATGACTAATAATATAAAATCGGACAATGGATCAAAGTAACTGCTAAGTGAAAAAAAAGAGTGACCACGGCTGACTATGTTCTAAAAATGGGTAGATGGTAATACCAACTCACTAGGCAATAGATGATTAAAGGCCTTTTCGAATCAGCTCTAAGGATTAATATAAAAAAATTACTAAACCTAATGGAGAAATAGATAACTGAATGGCAACCAACTAAATCTAAAAAAAACAAGAAAAAAAACCCACTATTCGGAATACTGACCAACTTAGGTACAGAAAGAATACTTGTCGAAGTTGGACAGAATAAGAGGTAAATTCTGACCAACTAAGACTGCTACTACCCTTATACTTAAGTTGGCAGAAAATCCTAACACCTAGAATGACTTATAATATAAAATCAGAAAATGGATCAAAATAACTGCTAAGTGAAAAAAGAGTGAGCAAGGCTGAATATGTTCTAAAAATGGGGAGATGGTACCGCCAACTCACTACGCAATGATGAATAAGGGCCAATTTGACTCGGCTCTAAGGATTACAATAAAAAAATAACTAAACCTAATGGAGAAATAGCGAACTGAATTGCAAACAACAAAAACTAGGATAAACAAAACGCACTATTCGGAATACTGACCATCTTAGGTACAAAAAAGAATACTTGTCAAAGTTGGACAGAATGAGAGGTAAATTCTGGCCAACTAAGACTACTACTACCCTTATACTTAAGTTGGCAGAAAATCCTAACACCTAGAATGACTTATAATATAAAATCAGAAAATGGATCAAAATAACTGCTAAGTGAAAAAAGAGTGACCACAGCTGACTATGTTCTAAAAATGGGGAGATGGTAATACCAACTCACTACGCAAATGATGAATAAGGGCCTATACGACTCAGCTCTAACGATTACAATAAAAAAATAACTAAACCTATTGGACAAATAGAGAACTGAATCGCAACCAACTAAATCTAAAAAAAAAAAAGAAAAAAAAGCCACTATTCGGGATACTTACCATCTTATATACAAAAGAATACAAGTCAAAGTTGGACAGAATAAGAGGTAAATGCTGACCAACTAAGACTGCTATTACCCTTGTACTTAAGATGGCAGAAAATCCTAACACCTAGAATGACTAATATTATAAAATCAGACAATGGATCAAAGCAACTGATAATTGAAAAAAGAGTGAGCAATGATGAATATGTTCTAAAAATGGGAAGATGGTACCGCCAACTCACTACGCAAATGATGAATAAGGGCCTATTCGACACGGCTCTAAGGATTACAATACAAAAATAACTAAACTTAATGGAGAAATAGAGAACTGAATGGCAACCAACTAAATCTAAAAAAAACAAGAAAAAAAAACCCACTATTCGGAATACTGACCATCTTAGGTACAGAAAGAATACTTGTCGAAGTTGGACAGAATAAGAGGTAAATTCTGACCAACTAAGACTGCTATTACCCTAGTACTTAAGATGGCAGAAAATACTAACACCTAGAATGACTAATAATATAAAATCGGACAATGGGTCAATGGAACTGCTAATTGAAAAAAGAGTGAGCAAGGCTGAATATGTTCTAAAAATGGGGAGATGGTACCGCCAACTCACTACGCAATGATGAATAAGGGCCAATTTGACTCGGCTCTAAGGATTACAATAAAAAAATAACTAAACCTAATGGAGAAATAGCGAACTGAATTGCAAACAACAAAAACTAGGATAAACAAAACGCACTATTCGGAATACTGACCATCTTAGGTACAAAAAAGAATACTTGTCAAAGTTGGACAGAATGAGAGGTAAATTCTGGCCAACTAAGACTACTACTACCCTTATACTTAAGTTGGCAGAAAATCCTAACACCTAGAATGACTTATAATATAAAATCAGAAAATGGATCAAAATAACTGCTAAGTGAAAAAAGAGTGACCACAGCTGACTATGTTCTAAAAATGGGGAGATGGTAATACCAACTCACTACGCAAATGATGAATAAGGGCCTATTCGACTCGGCTCTAAGGATTACAATAAAAAAATAACTAAACTTAATGGAGAAATAGAGAACTCAATGGCAACCAACTAAATCTAAAAAAAACAAGAAAAAAAAACCCACTATTCGGAATAATGACCATCTTAGGTATAGAAAGAATACTTATCAAAGTTTGACAGAATAAGAGGTAAATTCTGACCAACTAAGACTGCTATTACCCTTGTACTTAAGAATGCAGAAAATCCTAACACCTTGAATGACTAATATTATAAAATCAGACAATGTATCAAAGAAACTGATAATTGAAAAAAGAGTGAGCAATGCTGAATATGTTCTAAAAATGGGGAGATGGTACCACCAACTCACTACGCAAATGATGATTAAGGGCCAATTCGACTCGGCTCTAAGGATTACAATAAAAAAATAACTAAACCTAATGGAGAAATAGCGAACTGAATTGCAACCAACAAAAACTAGGATAAACAAAACGCACTATTCGGAATACTGACCATCTTAGGTACAAAAAAGAATAATTGTCAAAGTTGGACAGAATGAGAGGTAAATTCTGGCCAACTAAGACTACTATTAACCTTGTACTTAAGATGGCAGAAAAACCTAACACCTAGATAGACTAATATTATTAAATCAGACAATGGAACAAAGCAACTGCTAATTGAAAAAAGAGAGACCAGGGCTGACTATCTTCTAAAAACAGGGAGATGGTACCACCAACTCACTACGCAAATGATGAATAAGGGCCTATTCGACTCGGCTCTAAGGATTACAATAAAAAAATAACTAAACCTAATGGAGAAATAGAGAACTGAATTACAACCAACAAAAACTAAAAAAAAAAAACGCACTATTCGGAATACTGACCATCTTAGGTACAGAAAGAATACTTGTCAAAGTTGGACAAAATAAGAGGTAAATTCTGACCAACTAAGACTGCTATTACCCTTGTACTTAAGATGGCAGAAAATCCTAACACCTAGAATGACTAATAATATAAAATCGGACAATGGATCAAAGTAACTGCTAAGTGAAAAAAAAGAGTGACCACGGCTGACTATGTTCTAAAAATGGGTAGATGGTAATACCAACTCACTAGGCAATAGATGATTAAAGGCCTTTTCGAATCAGCTCTAAGGATTACAATACAAAAATAACTAAACTTAATGGAGAAATAGAGAACTAAATGGCAACCAACTAAATCTAAAAAAAACAAGAAAAAAAAACCCACTATTCGGAATACTGACCATCTTAGGTACAGAAAGAATACTTGTCGAAGTTGGACAGAATAAGAGGTAAATTCTGACCAACTAAGACTGCTATTACCCTTGTACTTAAGATGGCAGAAAATCCTAACACCTAGAATGACTAATATTATAAAATCAGACAATGGATCAAAGCAACTGATAATTGAAAAAAGAGTGAGCAATGATGAATATGTTCTAAAAATGGGAAGATGGTACCGCCAACTCACTACGCAAATGATGAATAAGGGCCTATTCGACACGGCTCTAAGGATTACAATACAAAAATAACTAAACTTAATGGAGAAATAGATAACTGAATGGCAACCAACTAAATCTAAAAAAAACAAGAAAAAAAAACCACTATTCGGAATACTGACCATCTTAGGTACAGAAAGAATACTTGTCAAAGTTGGACAAAATAAGAGGTAAATTCTGACCAACTAAGACTGCTATTACCCTTGTACTTAAGATGGCAGAAAATCCTAACACCTAGAATGACTAATAATATAAAATCGGACAATGGATCAAAGTAACTGCTAAGTGAAAAAAAAGAGTGACCACGGCTGACTATGTTCTAAAAATGGGTAGATGGTAATACCAACTCACTAGGCAATAGATGATTAAAGGCCTTTTCGAATCAGCTCTAAGGATTAATATAAAAAAATTACTAAACCTAATGGAGAAATAGATAACTGAATGGCAACCAACTAAATCTAAAAAAAACAAGAAAAAAAACCCACTATTCGGAATACTGACCAACTTAGGTACAGAAAGAATACTTGTCGAAGTTGGACAGAATAAGAGGTAAATTCTGACCAACTAAGACTGCTACTACCCTTATACTTAAGTTGGCAGAAAATCCTAACACCTAGAATGACTTATAATATAAAATCAGAAAATGGATCAAAATAACTGCTAAGTGAAAAAAGAGTGAGCAAGGCTGAATATGTTCTAAAAATGGGGAGATGGTACCGCCAACTCACTACGCAATGATGAATAAGGGCCAATTTGACTCGGCTCTAAGGATTACAATAAAAAAATAACTAAACCTAATGGAGAAATAGCGAACTGAATTGCAAACAACAAAAACTAGGATAAACAAAACGCACTATTCGGAATACTGACCATCTTAGGTACAAAAAAGAATACTTGTCAAAGTTGGACAGAATGAGAGGTAAATTCTGGCCAACTAAGACTACTACTACCCTTATACTTAAGTTGGCAGAAAATCCTAACACCTAGAATGACTTATAATATAAAATCAGAAAATGGATCAAAATAACTGCTAAGTGAAAAAAGAGTGACCACAGCTGACTATGTTCTAAAAATGGGGAGATGGTAATACCAACTCACTACGCAAATGATGAATAAGGGCCTATTCGACTCGGCTCTAAGGATTACAATAAAAAAATAACTAAACTTAATGGAGAAATAGAGAACTCAATGGCAACCAACTAAATCTAAAAAAAACAAGAAAAAAAAACCCACTATTCGGAATAATGACCATCTTAGGTATAGAAAGAATACTTATCAAAGTTTGACAGAATAAGAGGTAAATTCTGACCAACTAAGACTGCTATTACCCTTGTACTTAAGAATGCAGAAAATCCTAACACCTTGAATGACTAATATTATAAAATCAGACAATGTATCAAAGAAACTGATAATTGAAAAAAGAGTGAGCAATGCTGAATATGTTCTAAAAATGGGGAGATGGTACCGCCAACTCACTACGCAATGATGAATAAGGGCCAATTTGACTCGGCTCTAAGGATTACAATAAAAAAATAACTAAACCTAATGGAGAAATAGCGAACTGAATTGCAAACAACAAAAACTAGGATAAACAAAACGCACTATTCGGAATACTGACCATCTTAGGTACAAAAAAGAATACTTGTCAAAGTTGGACAGAATGAGAGGTAAATTCTGGCCAACTAAGACTACTACTACCCTTGTACTTAAGATGGCAGAAAATCCTAACACCTAGAATGACTAATATTATAAAATCAGACAATGGATCAAAGCAACTGATAATTGAAAAAAGAGTGAGCAATGATGAATATGTTCTAAAAATGGGAAGATGGTACCGCCAACTCACTACGCAAATGATGAATAAGGGCCTATTCGACACGGCTCTAAGGATTACAATACAAAAATAACTAAACTTAATGGAGAAATAGAGAACTGAATGGCAACCAACTAAATCTAAAAAAAACAAGAAAAAAAAACCCACTATTCGGAATACTGACCATCTTAGGTACAGAAAGAATACTTGTCGAAGTTGGACAGAATAAGAGGTAAATTCTGACCAACTAAGACTGCTACTACCCTTATACTTAAGTTGGCAGAAAATCCTAACACCTAGAATGACTTATAATATAAAATCAGAAAATGGATCAAAATAACTGCTAAGTGAAAAAAGAGTGAGCAAGGCTGAATATGTTCTAAAAATGGGGAGATGGTACCGCCAACTCACTACGCAATGATGAATAAGGGCCAATTTGACTCGGCTCTAAGGATTACAATAAAAAAATAACTAAACCTAATGGAGAAATAGCGAACTGAATTGCAAACAACAAAAACTAGGATAAACAAAACGCACTATTCGGAATACTGACCATCTTAGGTACAAAAAAGAATACTTGTCAAAGTTGGACAGAATGAGAGGTAAATTCTGGCCAACTAAGACTACTACTACCCTTATACTTAAGTTGGCAGAAAATCCTAACACCTAGAATGACTTATAATATAAAATCAGAAAATGGATCAAAATAACTGCTAAGTGAAAAAAGAGTGACCACAGCTGACTATGTTCTAAAAATGGGGAGATGGTAATACCAACTCACTACGCAAATGATGAATAAGGGCCTATACGACTCAGCTCTAACGATTACAATAAAAAAATAACTAAACCTATTGGACAAATAGAGAACTGAATCGCAACCAACTAAATCTAAAAAAAAAAAAGAAAAAAAAGCCACTATTCGGGATACTTACCATCTTATATACAAAAGAATACAAGTCAAAGTTGGACAGAATAAGAGGTAAATGCTGACCAACTAAGACTGCTATTACCCTTGTACTTAAGATGGCAGAAAATCCTAACACCTAGAATGACTAATATTATAAAATCAGACAATGGATCAAAGCAACTGATAATTGAAAAAAGAGTGAGCAATGATGAATATGTTCTAAAAATGGGAAGATGGTACCGCCAACTCACTACGCAAATGATGAATAAGGGCCTATTCGACACGGCTCTAAGGATTACAATACAAAAATAACTAAACTTAATGGAGAAATAGAGAACTGAATGGCAACCAACTAAATCTAAAAAAAACAAGAAAAAAAAACCCACTATTCGGAATACTGACCATCTTAGGTACAGAAAGAATACTTGTCGAAGTTGGACAGAATAAGAGGTAAATTCTGACCAACTAAGACTGCTATTACCCTAGTACTTAAGATGGCAGAAAATACTAACACCTAGAATGACTAATAATATAAAATCGGACAATGGGTCAATGGAACTGCTAATTGAAAAAAGAGTGAGCAAGGCTGAATATGTTCTAAAAATGGGGAGATGGTACCGCCAACTCACTACGCAATGATGAATAAGGGCCAATTTGACTCGGCTCTAAGGATTACAATAAAAAAATAACTAAACCTAATGGAGAAATAGCGAACTGAATTGCAAACAACAAAAACTAGGATAAACAAAACGCACTATTCGGAATACTGACCATCTTAGGTACAAAAAAGAATACTTGTCAAAGTTGGACAGAATGAGAGGTAAATTCTGGCCAACTAAGACTACTACTACCCTTATACTTAAGTTGGCAGAAAATCCTAACACCTAGAATGACTTATAATATAAAATCAGAAAATGGATCAAAATAACTGCTAAGTGAAAAAAGAGTGACCACAGCTGACTATGTTCTAAAAATGGGGAGATGGTAATACCAACTCACTACGCAAATGATGAATAAGGGCCTATTCGACTCGGCTCTAAGGATTACAATAAAAAAATAACTAAACTTAATGGAGAAATAGAGAACTCAATGGCAACCAACTAAATCTAAAAAAAACAAGAAAAAAAAACCCACTATTCGGAATAATGACCATCTTAGGTATAGAAAGAATACTTATCAAAGTTTGACAGAATAAGAGGTAAATTCTGACCAACTAAGACTGCTATTACCCTTGTACTTAAGAATGCAGAAAATCCTAACACCTTGAATGACTAATATTATAAAATCAGACAATGTATCAAAGAAACTGATAATTGAAAAAAGAGTGAGCAATGCTGAATATGTTCTAAAAATGGGGAGATGGTACCACCAACTCACTACGCAAATGATGATTAAGGGCCAATTCGACTCGGCTCTAAGGATTACAATAAAAAAATAACTAAACCTAATGGAGAAATAGCGAACTGAATTGCAACCAACAAAAACTAGGATAAACAAAACGCACTATTCGGAATACTGACCATCTTAGGTACAAAAAAGAATAATTGTCAAAGTTGGACAGAATGAGAGGTAAATTCTGGCCAACTAAGACTACTATTAACCTTGTACTTAAGATGGCAGAAAAACCTAACACCTAGATAGACTAATATTATTAAATCAGACAATGGAACAAAGCAACTGCTAATTGAAAAAAGAGAGACCAGGGCTGACTATCTTCTAAAAACAGGGAGATGGTACCACCAACTCACTACGCAAATGATGAATAAGGGCCTATTCGACTCGGCTCTAAGGATTACAATAAAAAAATAACTAAACCTAATGGAGAAATAGAGAACTGAATTACAACCAACAAAAACTAAAAAAAAAAAACGCACTATTCGGAATACTGACCATCTTAGATACAAAAAGAATACTAGTTAAAGTAGGACAGAATAAGAGGTAAATTCTGGCCAACTAAGACTACTACTACCCTTGTACTAAAGATGGCAGAAAATCTTAACACCTAGAATGCCTAATATTATAAAATCAGAAAATGGATCAAATGAAGCGCTAGTTGAAAAATGAGTGACCAGGGATGAATATGTTCTAAAAATGGGGAGATGGTAATACCAACTCACTAGGCAATAGATGATTAAAGGCCTTTTCGAATTAGCTCTAAGGATTAATATAAAAAAATTACTAAACCTAAAGGAGAAATAGAGAACTGAATTACAACCAACTAAAACTAAAAAAAAAAAAACGCACTATTCGGAATACTGACCATCTTAGGTACAAAAAAGTATACTAGTCAAAGTTGGACAGAATAAGAGGTAAATTCTGACCAACTAAGACTGCTATTACCCTTGTACTTAAGATGGCAGAAAATCCTAACACCTAGAATGACTAATAATATAAAATCAGACAATGGATCAAAGTAACTGCTAAGTGAAAAAAAAGAGTGACCACGGATGACTATGTTCTAAAAATGGGTAGATGGTAATACCAACTCACTAGGCAATAGATGATTAAAGGCCTTTTCGAATCAGCTCTAAGGATTAATATAAAAAAATTACTAAACCTAATGGAGAAATAGAGAACTGAATTACAACCAACAAAAACTACAAAAAAAAAACGCACTATTCGGA
Organism: Troilus luridus; assembly: GCA_964056705.1. Classification (NCBI taxonomy): domain Eukaryota; kingdom Metazoa; phylum Arthropoda; class Insecta; order Hemiptera; family Pentatomidae; genus Troilus; species Troilus luridus. The sequence continues at coordinate 205,542,423 of OZ057412.1, forward strand.
ATACTGACCATCTTAGATACAAAAAGAATACTAGTTAAAATTGGACAGAATAAGAGGTAAATTCTGGCCAACTAAGACTACAACTACCCTTGTACTAAAGATGGCAGAAAATCTTAACACCTAGAATGCCTAATATTATAAAATGAGACAATGGATCAAATGAAGCGCTAGTTGAAAAATGAGTGACCAGGGCTGAATATGTTCTAAAAATGGGGAGATGGTACCACCAACTCACAACGCAAATGATGAATAAGGGCCTATACGACTCAGCTCTAAGGATTACAATAAAAAAATAACTAAACCTAATGGACAAATAGAGAACTGAATCGCAACCAACTAAATCTAAAAAAAAAAAAGAAAAAAAAGCAACTATTCGGGATACTTACCATCTTATATACAAAAGAATACAAGTCAAAGTTGAACAGAATAAGAGGTAAATGCTGACCAACTAAGACTGCTATTACCCTTGTACTTAAGATGGCAGAAAATCCTAACACCTAGAATGACTAATATTATAAAATCAGACAATGGATCAAAGCAACTGATAATTGAAAAAAGAGTGAGCAATGATGAATATGTTCTAAAAATGGGAAGATGGTACCGCCAACTCACTATGCAAATGATGAATAAGGGCCTATTCGACACGGCTCTAAGGATTACAATACAAAAATAACTAAACTTAATGGAGAAATAGAGAACTGAATGGCAACCAACTAAATCTAAAAAAAACAAGAAAAAAAAACCCACTATTCGGAATACTGACCATCTTAGGTACAGAAAGAATACTTGTCGAAGTTGGACAGAATAAGAGGTAAATTCTGACCAACTAAGACTGCTATTACCCTTGTACTTAAGATGGCAGAAAATCCTAACACCTAGAATGACTAATATTATAAAATAAGACAATGGATCAAAGCAACTGATAATTGAAAAAAGAGTGAGCAATGCTGAATATGTTCTAAAAATGGGAAGATGGTACCGCCAACTCACTACGCAAATGATGAATAAGGGCCTATTCGACTCGGCTCTAAGGATTACAATAAAAAAAAAACTAAACCTAATGGAGAAATAGAGAACTGAATGGCAACCAACTAAATCTAAAAAAAAACAAGAAAAAAAAAACCCACTATTCGGAATACTGACCATCTTAGGTACAGAAAGAATACTTGCCCAAAGTTGGACAAAATAAGAGGTAAATTCTGACCAACTAAGACTGCTATTACCCTTGTACTTAAGATGGCAGAAAATCCTAACACCTAGAATGACTAATAATATAAAATCGGACAATGGATCAAAGTAACTGCTAAGTGAAAAAAAAAGAGTGACCACGGCTGACTATGTTCTAAAAATGGGGAGATGGTAATACCAACTCACTAGGCAATAGATGATTAAAGGCCTTTTCGAATCAGCTCTAAGGATTAATATAAAAAAATTACTAAACGTAATGGAGAAATAGAGAACTGAATTACAACCAACAAAAACTAAAAAAAAAAAACGCACTATTCGGAATACTGACCATCTTAGGTACAGAAAGAATACTTGTCAAAGTTGGACAAAATAAGAGGTAAATTCTGACCAACTAAGACTGCTATTACCCTTGTACTTAAGATGGCAGAAAATCCTAACACCTAGAATGACTAATAATATAAAATCGGACAATGGATCAAAGTAACTGCTAAGTGAAAAAAAAGAGTGACCACGGCTGACTATGTTCTAAAAATGGGTAGATGGTAATACCAACTCACTAGGCAATAGATGATTAAAGGCCTTTTCGAATCAGCTCTAAGGATTAATATAAAAAAATTACTAAACCTAATGGAGAAATAGAGAACTGAATTACAACCAACAAAAACTAAAAAAAAAAAACGCACTATTCGGAATACTGAGCATCTTAGATACAAAAAGAATACTAGTTAAAATTGGACAGAATAAGAGGTAAATTCTGGCCAACTAAGACTACAACTACCCTTGTACTAAAGATGGCAGAAAATCTTAACACCTAGAATGCCTAATATTATAAAATCAGACAATGGATCAAAGCAACTGATAATTGAAAAAAGAGTGAGCAATGCTGAATATGTTCTAAAAATGGGAAGATGGTACCGCCAACTCACTACGCAAATGATGAATAAGGGCCTATTCGACACGGCTCTAAGGATTACAATACAAAAATAACTAAACTTAATGGAGAAATAGAGAACTAAATGGCAACCAACTAAATCTAAAAAAAACAAGAAAAAAAAACCCACTATTCGGAATACTGACCATCTTAGGTACAGAAAGAATACTTGTCGAAGTTGGACAGAATAAGAGGTAAATTCTGACCAACTAAGACTGCTATTACCCTTGTACTTAAGATGGCAGAAAATCCTAACACCTAGAATGACTAATATTATAAAACCAGACAATGGATCAAAGCAACTGATAATTGAAAAAAGAGTGAGCAATGCTGAATATGTTCTAAAAATGGGAAGATGGTACCGCCAACTCACTACGCAAATGATGAATAAGGGCCTATTCGACACGGCTCTAAGGATTACAATACAAAAATAACTAAACTTAATGGAGAAATAGAGAACTAAATGGCAACCAACTAAATCTAAAAAAAACAAGAAAAAAAAACCCACTATTCGGAATACTGACCATCTTAGGTACAGAAAGAATACTTGTCGAAGTTAGACAGAATAAGAGGTAAATGCTGACCAACTAAGACTGCTATTACCCTTGTACTTAAGATGGCAGAAAATCCTAACACCTAGAATGACTAATAATATAAAATCGGACAATGGATCAAAGTAACTGCTAAGTGAAAAAAAAGAGTGACCACGGCTGACTATGTTCTAAAAATGGGTAGATGGTAATACCAACTCACTAGGCAATAGATGATTAAAGGCCTTTTCGAATCAGCTCTAAGGATTAATATAAAAAAATTACTAAACCTAATGGAGAAATAGAGAACTGAATTACAACCAACAAAAACTACAAAAAAAAAACGCACTATTCGGAATACTGACCATCTTAGATACAAAAAGAATACTAGTTAAAATTGGACAGAATAAGAGGTAAATTCTGGCCAACTAAGACTACAACTACCCTTGTACTTAAGATGGCAGAAAATCCTAACACCTAGAATGACTAATATTATAAAACCAGACAATGGATCAAAGCAACTGATAATTGAAAAAAGAGTGAGCAATGCTGAATATGTTCTAAAAATGGGAAGATGGTACCGCCAACTCACTACGCAAATGATGAATAAGGGCCTATTCGACTCGGCTCTAAGGATTACAATAAAAAAAAAACTAAACTTAATGGAGAAATAGAGAACTAAATGGCAACCAACTAAATCTAAAAAAAACAAGAAAAAAAAACCCACTATTCGGAATACTGACCATCTTAGGTACAGAAAGAATACTTGTCGAAGTTAGACAGAATAAGAGGTAAATGCTGACCAACTAAGACTGCTATTACCCTTGTACTTAAGATGGCAGAAAATCCTAACACCTAGAATGACTAATAATATAAAATCGGACAATGGATCAAAGTAACTGCTAAGTGAAAAAAAAGAGTGACCACGGCTGACTATGTTCTAAAAATGGGTAGATGGTAATACCAACTCACTAGGCAATAGATGATTAAAGGCCTTTTCGAATCAGCTCTAAGGATTAATATAAAAAAATTACTAAACCTAATGGAGAAATAGAGAACTGAATTACAACCAACAAAAACTACAAAAAAAAAACGCACTATTCGGAATACTGACCATCTTAGATACAAAAAGAATACTAGTTAAAATTGGACAGAATAAGAGGTAAATTCTGGCCAACTAAGACTACAACTACCCTTGTACTAAAGATGGCAGAAAATCTTAACACCTAGAATGCCTAATATTATAAAATCAGACAATGGATCAAAGCAACTGATAATTGAAAAAAGAGTGACCACGGCTGACTATGTTCTAAAAATGGGTAGATGGTAATACCAACTCACTAGGCAATAGATGATTAAAGGCCTATTCGACACGGCTCTAAGGATTACAATACAAAAATAACTAAACTTAATGGAGAAATAGAGAACTAAATGGCAACCAACTAAATCTAAAAAAAACAAGAAAAAAAAACCCACTATTCGGAATACTGACCATCTTAGGTACAGAAAGAATACTTGTCGAAGTTGGACAGAATAAGAGGTAAATTCTGACCAACTAAGACTGCTATTACCCTTGTACTTAAGATGGCAGAAAATCCTAACACCTAGAATGACTAATATTATAAAACCAGACAATGGATCAAAGCAACTGATAATTGAAAAAAGAGTGAGCAATGCTGAATATGTTCTAAAAATGGGAAGATGGTACCGCCAACTCACTACGCAAATGATGAATAAGGGCCTATTCGACACGGCTCTAAGGATTACAATACAAAAATAACTAAACTTAATGGAGAAATAGAGAACTAAATGGCAACCAACTAAATCTAAAAAAAACAAGAAAAAAAAACCCACTATTCGGAATACTGACCATCTTAGGTACAGAAAGAATACTTGTCGAAGTTAGACAGAATAAGAGGTAAATGCTGACCAACTAAGACTGCTATTACCCTTGTACTTAAGATGGCAGAAAATCCTAACACCTAGAATGACTAATAATATAAAATCGGACAATGGATCAAAGTAACTGCTAAGTGAAAAAAAAGAGTGACCACGGCTGACTATGTTCTAAAAATGGGTAGATGGTAATACCAACTCACTAGGCAATAGATGATTAAAGGCCTTTTCGAATCAGCTCTAAGGATTAATATAAAAAAATTACTAAACCTAATGGAGAAATAGAGAACTGAATTACAACCAACAAAAACTACAAAAAAAAAACGCACTATTCGGAATACTGACCATCTTAGATACAAAAAGAATACTAGTTAAAATTGGACAGAATAAGAGGTAAATTCTGGCCAACTAAGACAACAACTACCCTTGTACTAAAGATGGCAGAAAATCTTAACACCTAGAATGCCTAATATTATAAAATCAGACAATGGATCAAAGCAACTGATAATTGAAAAAAGAGTGACCACGGCTGACTATGTTCTAAAAATGAGTAGATGGTAATACCAACTCACTAGGCAATAGATGATTAAAGGCCTTTTCGAATCAGCTCTAAGGATTAATATAAAAAAATTACTAAACCTAATGGAGAAATAGAGAACTGAATTGCAACCAACTAAAACTAAAAAAAACAAAACGCACTATTCGGAATACTGACCATCTTAGATACAAAAAGAATACTAGTTAAAATTGGACAGAATAAGAGGTAAATTCTGGCCAACTAAGACTACAACTACCCTTGTACTAAAGATGGCAGAAAATCTTAACACCTAGAATGCCTAATATTATAAAATCAGACAATGGATCAAAGTAACTGCTAAGTGAAAAAAAAGAGTGACCACGGCTGACTATGTTCTAAAAATGGGTAGATGGTAATACCAACTCACTAGGCAATAGATGATTAAAGGCCTTTTCGAATCAGCTCTAAGGATTAATATAAAAAAATTACTAAACCTAATGGAGAAATAGAGAACTGAATTACAACCAACAAAAACTAAAAAAAAAAAACGCACTATTCGGAATACTGACCATCTTAGATACAAAAAGAATACTAGTTAAAATTGGACAGAATAAGAGGTAAATTCTGGCCAACTAAGACTACAACTACCCTTGTACTAAAGATGGCAGAAAATCTTAACACCTAGAATGCCTAATATTATAAAATCAGACAATGGATCAAATGAAGCGCTAGTTGAAAAATGAGTGACCAGGGCTGAATATGTTCTAAAAATGGGGAGATGGTACCACCAACTCACTACGCAAATGATGAATAAGGGCCTATACGACTCAGCTCTAACGATTACAATAAAAAAATAACTAAACCTATTGGACAAATAGAGAACTGAATCGCAACCAACTAAATCTAAAAAAAAAAAAGAAAAAAAAGCCACTATTCGGGATACTTACCATCTTATATACAAAAGAATACAAGTCAAAGTTGGACAGAATAAGAGGTAAATGCTGACCAACTAAGACTGCTATTACCCTTGTACTTAAGATGGCAGAAAATCCTAACACCTAGAATGACTAATATTATAAAATCAGACAATGGATCAAAGCAACTGATAATTGAAAAAAGAGTGAGCAATGCTGAATATGTTCTAAAAATGGGAAGATGGTACCGCCAACTCACTACGCAAATGATGAATAAGGGCCTATTCGACTCGGCTCTAAGGATTACAATAAAAAAATAACTAAACCTAATGGAGAAATAGAGAACTGAATGGCAACCAACTAAATCTAAAAAAAAACAAGAAAAAAAAACCCACTATTCGGAATACTGACCATCTTAGGTACAGAAAGAATACTTGTCAAAGTTGGACAAAATAAGAGGTAAATTCTGACCAACTAAGACTGCTATTACCCTTGTACTTAAGATGGCAGAAAATCCTAACACCTAGAATGACTAATAATATAAAATCGGACAATGGATCAAAGTAACTGCTAAGTGAAAAAAAAGAGTGACCACGGCTGACTATGTTCTAAAAATGGGTAGATGGTAATACCAACTCACTAGGCAATAGATGATTAAAGGCCTTTTCGAATCAGCTCTAAGGATTAATATAAAAAAATTACTAAACCTAATGGAGAAATAGAGAACTGAATTACAACCAACAAAAACTACAAAAAAAAAACGCACTATTCGGAATACTGACCATCTTAGATACAAAAAGAATACTAGTTAAAATTGGACAGAATAAGAGGTAAATTCTGGCCAACTAAGACTACAACTACCCTTGTACTAAAGATGGCAGAAAATCTTAACACCTAGAATGCCTAATATTATAAAATCAGACAATGGATCAAAGCAACTGATAATTGAAAAAAGAGTGAGCAATGCTGAATATGTTCTAAAAATGGGAAGATGGTACCGCCAACTCACTACGCAAATGATGAATAAGGGCCTATTCGACACGGCTCTAAGGATTACAATACAAAAATAACTAAACTTAATGGAGAAATAGAGAACTAAATGGCAACCAACTAAATCTAAAAAAAACAAGAAAAAAAAACCCACTATTCGGAATACTGACCATCTTAGGTACAGAAAGAATACTTGTCGAAGTTGGACAGAATAAGAGGTAAATTCTGACCAACTAAGACTGCTATTACCCTTGTACTTAAGATGGCAGAAAATCCTAACACCTAGAATGACTAATATTATAAAACCAGACAATGGATCAAAGCAACTGATAATTGAAAAAAGAGTGAGCAATGCTGAATATGTTCTAAAAATGGGAAGATGGTACCGCCAACTCACTACGCAAATGATGAATAAGGGCCTATTCGACACGGCTCTAAGGATTACAATACAAAAATAACTAAACTTAATGGAGAAATAGAGAACTAAATGGCAACCAACTAAATCTAAAAAAAACAAGAAAAAAAAACCCACTATTCGGAATACTGACCATCTTAGGTACAGAAAGAATACTTGTCGAAGTTAGACAGAATAAGAGGTAAATGCTGACCAACTAAGACTGCTATTACCCTTGTACTTAAGATGGCAGAAAATCCTAACACCTAGAATGACTAATAATATAAAATCGGACAATGGATCAAAGTAACTGCTAAGTGAAAAAAAAGAGTGACCACGGCTGACTATGTTCTAAAAATGGGTAGATGGTAATACCAACTCACTAGGCAATAGATGATTAAAGGCCTTTTCGAATCAGCTCTAAGGATTAATATAAAAAAATTACTAAACCTAATGGAGAAATAGAGAACTGAATTACAACCAACAATAACTACAAAAAAAAAATGCACTATTCGGAATACTGACCATCTTAGATACAAAAAGAATACTAGTTAAAATTGGACAGAATAAGAGGTAAATTCTGGCCAACTAAGACTACAACTACCCTTGTACTAAAGATGGCAGAAAATCTTAACACCTAGAATGCCTAATATTATAAAATCAGACAATGGATCAAAGCAACTGATAATTGAAAAAAGAGTGACCACGGCTGACTATGTTCTAAAAATGGGTAGATGGTAATACCAACTCACTAGGCAATAGATGATTAAAGGCCTTTTCGAATCAGCTCTAAGGATTAATATAAAAAAATTACTAAACCTAATGGAGAAATAGAGAACTGAATTACAACCAACAAAAACTACAAAAACAAAACGCACTATTCGGAATACTGACCATCTTAGGTACAAAAAAGAATACTTATCAAATTTGGACAGAATGAGAGGTAAATTCTGGCCAACTAAGACTACTATTAACCTTGTACTTAAGATGGCAGAAAATCCTAACACCTAGAATGACTAATAATATAAAATCGGACAATGGATCATAGCAACTGCTAATTGAAAAAAGAGTGACCAAGGCTGACTATGTTCTAAAAATGGCGATATGGTACCGCCAACTCTCTCCGGGAATGATGATTAAGGGCCAATTCGACTCGGCTCTAAGGATTACAATAAAAAAATAACTAAACCTAATCGAGAAATAGAGAACTGAATTGCAACCAACTAAAACTAAAAAAAACAAAACGCACTATTCGGAATACTGACCATCTTAGATACAAAAAGAATACTAGTTAAAATTGGACAGAATAAGAGGTAAATTCTGGCCAACTAAGACTACAACTACCCTTGTACTAAAGATGGCAGAAAATCTTAACACCTAGAATGCCTAATATTATAAAATCAGACAATGGATCAAATGAAGTGCTAGTTGAAAAATGAGTGACCAGGGCTGAATATGTTCTAAAAATGGGAAGATGGTACCGCCAACTCACTATGCAAATGATGAATAAGGGCCTATTCGACACGGCTCTAAGGATTACAATAAAAAAATAACTAAACCTAATCGAGAAATAGAGAACTGAATTGCAACCAACTAAAACTAAAAAAAAACAAAACGCACTATTCGGAATACTGACCATCTTAGATACAAAAAGAATACTAGTTAAAATTGGACAGAATAAGAGGTAAATTCTGGCCAACTAAGACTACAACTACCCTTGTACTAAAGATGGCAGAAAATCTTAACACCTAGAATGCCTAATATTATAAAATCAGACAATGGATCAAATGAAGCGCTAGTTGAAAAATGAGTGACCAGGGCTGAATATGTTCTAAAAATGGGGAGATGGTACCACCAACTCACTACGCAAATGATGAATAAGGGCCTATACGACTCAGCTCTAAGGATTACAATAAAAAAATAACTAAACCTAATGGACAAATAGAGAACTGAATCGCAACCAACTAAATCTAAAAAATAAAAAGAAAAAAAAGCAACTATTCGGGATACTTACCATCTTATATACAAAAGAATACAAGTCAAAGTTGGACAGAATAAGAGGTAAATGCTGACCAACTAAGACTGCTATTACCCTTGTACTTAAGATGGCAGAAAATCCTAACACCTAGAATGACTAATATTATAAAATCAGACAATGGATCAAAGCAACTGATAATTGAAAAAAGAGTGAGCAATGCTGAATATGTTCTAAAAATGGGAAGATGGTACCGCCAACTCACTACGCAAATGATGAATAAGGGCCTATTCGACACGGCTCTAAGGATTACAATACAAAAATAACTAAACCTAATGGACAAATAGAGAACTGAATCGCAACCAACTAAATCTAAAAAAAAAAAAAGAAAAAAAAGCAACTATTCGGGATACTTACCATCTTATATACAAAAGAATACAAGTTAAAGTTGGACAGAATAAGAGGTAAATGCTGACCAACTAAGACTGCTATTACCCTTGTACTTAAGATGGCAGAAAATCCTAACACCTAGAATGACTAATATTATAAAATCAGACAATGGATCAAAGCAACTGATAATTGAAAAAAGAGTGAGCAATGCTGAATATGTTCTAAAAATGGGAAGATGGTACCGCCAACTCACTACGCAAATGATGAATAAGGGCCTATTCGACACGGCTCTAAGGATTACAATACAAAAATAACTAAACCTAATGGACAAATAGAGAACTGAATCGCAACCAACTAAATCTAAAAAAAAAAAAAGAAAAAAAAGCCACTATTCGGGATACTTACCATCTTATATACAAAAGAATACAAGCCAAAGTTGGACAGAATAAGAGGTAAATTCTGACCAACTAAGACTGCTATTACCCTTGTACTTAAGATGGCAGAAAATCCTAACACCTAGAATGACTAATAATATAAAATCGGACAATGGATCAAAGTAACTGCTAAGTGAAAAAAAAGAGTGACCACGGCTGACTATGTTCTAAAAATGGGTAGATGGTAATACCAACTCACGAGGCAATAGATGATTAAAGGCCTTTTCGAATCAGCTCTAAGGATTAATATAAAAAAATTACTAAACCTAATGGAGAAATAGAGAACTGAATGGCAACCAACTAAATCTAAAAAAAAACAAGAAAAAAAAACCCACTATTCGGAATACTGACCATCTTAGGTACAGAAAGAATACTTGTCAAAGTTGGACAAAATAAGAGGTAAATTCTGACCAACTAAGACTGCTTTTACCCTTGTACTTAAGATGGCAGAAAATCCTAACACCTAGAATGACTAATAATTTAAAATCGGACAATGGATCAAAGTAACTGCTAAATGAAAAAAAAGAGTGACCACGGCTGACTATGTTCTAAAAATGGGTAGATGGTAATACCAACTCACTAGGCAATAGATGATTAAAGGCCTTTTCGAATCAGCTCTAAGGATTAATATAAAAAAATTACTAAACCTAATGGAGAAATAGAGAACTGAATTACAACCAACAAAAACTAAAAAAAAAAAAGAAAAAAAAGCAACTATTCGGGATACTTACCATCTTATATACAAAAGAATACAAGTCAAAGTTGGACAGAATAAGAGGTAAATGCTGACCAACTAAGACTGCTATTACCCTTGTACTTAAGATGGCAGAAAATCCTAACACCTAGAATGACTAATAATATAAAATCGGACAATGGATCAAAGTAACTGCTAAGTGAAAAAAAAGAGTGACCACGGCTGACTATGTTCTAAAAATGGGTAGATGGTAATACCAACTCACGAGGCAATAGATGATTAAAGGCCTTTTCGAATCAGCTCTAAGGATTAATATAAAAAAATTACTAAACCTAATGGAGAAATAGAGAACTGAATGGCAACCAACTAAATCTAAAAAAAAAACAGAAAAAAAAACCCACTATTCGGAATACTGACCATCTTAGGTACAGAAAGAATACTTGTCAAAGTTGGACAAAATAAGAGGTAAATTCTGACCAACTAAGACTGCTATTACCCTTGTACTTAAGATGGCAGAAAATCCTAACACCTAGAATGACTAATAATTTAAAATCGGACAATGGATCAAAGTAACTGCTAAATGAAAAAAAAGAGTGACCACGGCTGACTATGTTCTAAAAATGGGTAGATGGTAATACCAACTCACTAGGCAATAGATGATTAAAGGCCTTTTCGAATCAGCTCTAAGGATTAATATAAAAAAATTACTAAACCTAATGGAGAAATAGAGAACTGAATTACAACCAACAAAAACTAAAAAAAAAAAAGAAAAAAAAGCAACTATTCGGGATACTTACCATCTTATATACAAAAGAATACAAGTCAAAGTTGGACAGAATAAGAGGTAAATGCTGACCAACTAAGACTGCTATTACCCTTGTACTTAAGATGGCAGAAAATCCTAACACCTAGAATGACTAATAATATAAAATCGGACAATGGATCAAAGTAACTGCTAAGTGAAAAAAAAGAGTGACCACGGCTGACTATGTTCTAAAAATGGGTAGATGGTAATACCAACTCACGAGGCAATAGATGATTAAAGGCCTTTTCGAATCAGCTCTAAGGATTAATATAAAAAAATTACTAAACCTAATGGAGAAATAGAGAACTGAATGGCAACCAACTAAATCTAAAAAAAAACAAGAAAAAAAACCCACTATTCGGAATACTGACCATCTTAGGTACAGAAAGAATACTTGTCAAAGTTGGACAAAATAAGAGGTAAATTCTGACCAACTAAGACTGCTATTACCCTTGTACTTAAGATGGCAGAAAATCCTAACACCTAGAATGACTAATAATTTAAAATCGGACAATGGATCAAAGTAACTGCTAAATGAAAAAAAAGAGTGACCACGGCTGACAATGTTCTAAAAATGGGTAGATGGTAATACCAACTCACTAGGCAATAGATGATTAAAGGCCTTTTCGAATCAGCTCTAAGGATTAATATAAAAAAATTACTAAACCTAATGGAGAAATAGAGAACTGAATTACAACCAACAAAAACTAAAAAAAAAAAACGCACTATTCGGAATACTGACCATCTTAGATACAAAAAGAATACTAGTTAAAGTTGGACAGAATGAGAGGTAAATTCTGACCAACTAAGACTACTATTACCCTTGTACTAAAGATGGCAGAAAATCTTATCACCTAGAATGCCTAATATTATAAAATCAGACAATGGATCAAATGAAGCGCTAGTTGAAAAATGAGTGACCAGGGCTGAATATGTTCTAAAAATGGGGAGATGGTACCACCAACTCACTACGCAAATGATGAATAAGGGCCTATACGACTCAGCTCTAACGATTACAATAAAAAAATAACTAAACCTATTGGACAAATAGAGAACTGAATCGCAACCAACTAAATCTAAAAAAAAAAAAGAAAAAAAAGCCACTATTCGGGATACTTACCATCTTATATACAAAAGAATACAAGTCAAAGTTGGACAGAATAAGAGGTAAATGCTGACCAACTAAGACTGCTATTACCCTTGTACTTAAGATGGCAGAAAATCCTAACACCTAGAATGACTAATAATATAAAATCGGACAATGGATCAAAGTAACTGCTAAGTGAAAAAAAAGAGTGACTACGGCTGACTATGTTCTAAAAATGGGTAGATGGATACCACCAACTCACTACGCAAATGATGAATAAGGGCCTATACGACTCAGCTCTAAGGATTACAATAAAAAAATAACTAAACCTAATGGACAAATAGAGAACTGAATCGCAACCAACTAAATCTAAAAAAAAAAAAGAAAAAAAAGCAACTATTCGGGATACTTACCATCTTATATACAAAAGAATACAAGTCAAAGTTGGACAGAATAAGAGGTAAATGCTGACCAACTAAGACTGCTATTACCCTTGTACTTAAGATGGCAGAAAATCCTAACACCTAGAATGACTAATATTATAAAATCAGACAATGGATCAAAGCAACTGATAATTGAAAAAAGAGTGAGCAATGCTGAATATGTTCTAAAAATGGGAAGATGGTACCGCCAACTCACTACGCAAATGATGAATAAGGGCCTATTCGACACGGCTCTAAGGATTACAATACAAAAATAACTAAACTTAATGGAGAAATAGAGAACTGAATGGCAACCAACTAAATCTAAAAAAAACAAGAAAAAAAAACCCACTATTCGGAATACTGACCATCTTAGGTACAGAAAGAATACTTGTCGAAGTTGGACAGAATAAGAGGTAAATTCTGACCAACTAAGACTGCTATTACCCTTGTACTTAAGATGGCAGAAAATCCTAACACCTAGAATGACTAATAATATAAAATCGGACAATGGATCAAAGTAACTGCTAAGTGAAAAAAAAGAGTGACCACGGCTGACTATGTTCTAAAAATGGGTAGATGGTAATACCCACTCACTAGGCAATAGATGATTAAAGGCCTTTTCGAATCAGCTCTAAGGATTAATATAAAAAAATTACTAAACCTAATGGAGAAATAGAGAACTGAATTACAACCAACAAAAACTAAAAAAAAAAAACGCACTATTCGGAATACTGACCATCTTAGATATAAAAAGAATACTAGTTAAAATTGGACAGAATAAGAGGTAAATTCTGGCCAACTAAGACTACAACTACCCTTGTACTAAAGATGGCAGAAAATCTTAACACCTAGAATGCCTAATATTATAAAATCAGACAATGGATCAAATGAAGCGCTAGTTGAAAAATGAGTGACCAGGGCTGAATATGTTCTAAAAATGGGGAGATGGTACCACCAACTCACTACGCAAATGATGAATAAGGGCCTATACGACTCAGCTCTAAGGATTACAATAAAAAAATAACTAAACCTAATGGACAAATAGAGAACTGAATCGCAACCAACTAAATCTAAAAAAAAAAAAGAAAAAAAAGCAACTATTCGGGATACTTACCATCTTATATACAAAAGAATACAAGTCAAAGTTGGACAGAATAAGAGGTAAATGCTGACCAACTAAGACTGCTATTACCCTTGTACTTAAGATGGCAGAAAATCCTAACACCTAGAATGACTAATATTATAAAATCAGACAATGGATCAAAGCAACTGATAATTGAAAAAAGAGTGAGCAATGCTGAATATGTTCTAAAAATGGGAAGATGGTACCGCCAACTCACTACGCAAATGATGAATAAGGGCCTATTCGACTCGGTCTAAGGATCACAATAAAAAAATAACTAAACCTAATCGAGAAAAAGAGAACTGAATTGCAACCAACTAAAACTTAAAAAAACAAAACGCACTATTCGGAATACTGACCATCTTAGGTAAAAAAAAGAATACTTATCAAATTTGGACAGAATGAGAGGTAAATTCTGGCCAACTAAGACTACTATTAACCTTGTACTTAAGATGGCAGAAAATCCTAACACCTAGAATGACTAATAATATAAAATCGGACAATGGATCATAGCAACTGCTAATTGAAAAAAGAGTGACCAAGGCTGACTATGTTCTAAAAATGGCGATATGGTACCGCCAACTCTCTCCGGGAATGATGAATAAGGGCCTATTCGACTTGACTCTAAGAATTACAGTATAAAATAACGGAGAAATGGCGAAATAGAGAACTGAAATATGATTATAAAATTAAGATTATTAATTAATTATTATTAATACATTAATATTTTACTATAATGTATAGTAAAATATGTATAATGTATACACCCAACCATCGTATGTGATAGAATCACGTCGCAATGAAACGGATCTAATGTAGGTGTAACCTAAGACTACTATTACCCTTGTACTTAAGATGGCAGAAAATCTTAACACCTAGAATGACTAATATTATAAAATGGTACAATGGATCAAAGCAACTGCTAATTGAAAAAAGAGTGACCAAGGCTGACTACGTTCTAAAAATGGGGAGATGGTACCGCCAACTCACTACGCAAATGATGATTAAGGGCCAATTCGACTCGGCTCTAAGGATTACAATAAAAAAATAACTAAACCTAATGGAGAAATAGAGAACTGAATGGCAACCAACTAAATCTAAAAAAAAACAAGAAAAAAAAAACCCACTATTCGGAATACTGACCATCTTAGGTACAGAAAGAATACTTGTCAAAGTTGGACAAAATAAGAGGTAAATTCTGACCAACTAAGACTGCTATTACCCTTGTACTTAAGATGGCAGAAAATCCTAACACCTAGAATGACTAATAATATAAAATCGGACAATGGATCAAAGTAACTGCTAAGTGAAAAAAAAGAGTGACCACGGCTGACTATGTTCTAAAAATGGGTAGATGGTAATACCAACTCACTAGGCAATAGATGATTACAGGCCTTTTCGAATCAGCTCTAAGGATTAATATAAAAAAATTACTAAACCTAATGGAGAAATAGAGAACTGAATAGCAACCAACTAAATCTAAAAAAAAACAAGAAAAAAAACCCCACTATTCGGAATACTGACGATCTTAGGTACAAAAAAGTATACTAGTCAAAGTTGGACAGAATGAGAGGTAAATTCTGACCAACTAAGACTACTATTACCCTTGTACTTAAGATGGCAGAAAATCCTAACACCTAGAATGACTAATAATATAAAATCGGACAATGGATCATAGCAACTGCTAATTGAAAAAAGAGAGACCATGGCTGACTATCTTCTAAAAACAGGGAGATGGTACCGCCAACTCACTACGCAATGATGAATAAGGGCCAATACGACTCGGCTCTAAGGATTACAATAAAAAAATAACTAAACCTAATGGAGAAATAGAGAACTGAATGGCAACCAACTAAATCTAAAAAAAAACAAGAAAAAAAAACCCACTATTCGGAATACTGACCATCTTAGGTACAGAAAGAATACTTGTCAAAGTTGGACAAAATAAGAGGTAAATTCTGACCAACTAAGACTGCTATTACCCTTGTACTTAAGATGGCAGAAAATCCTAACACCTAGAATGACTAATAATTTAAAATCGGACAATGGATCAAAGTAACTGCTAAGTGAAAAAAAAGAGTGACCACGGCTGACTATGTTCTAAAAATGGGTAGATGGTAATACCAACTCACTAGGCAATAGATGATTAAAGGCCTTTTCGAATCAGCTCTAAGGATTAATATAAAAAAATTACTAAACCTAATGGAGAAATAGAGAACTGAATTACAACCAACAAAAACTAAAAAAAAAAAACGCACTATTCGGAATACTGACCATCTTAGATATAAAAAGAATACTAGTTAAAATTGGACAGAATAAGAGGTAAATTCTGGCCAACTAAGACTACAACTACCCTTGTACTAAAGATGGCAGAAAATCTTAACACCTAGAATGCCTAATATTATAAAATCAGACAATGGATCAAATGAAGCGCTAGTTGAAAAATGAGTGACCAGGGCTGAATATGTTCTAAAAATGGGGAGATGGTACCACCAACTCACTACGCAAATGATGAATAAGGGCCTATACGACTCAGCTCTAAGGATTACAATAAAAAAATAACTAAACCTAATGGACAAATAGAGAACTGAATCGCAACCAACTAAATCTAAAAAAAAAAAAGAAAAAAAAGCAACTATTCGGGATACTTACCATCTTATATACAAAAGAATACAAGTCAAAGTTGGACAGAATAAGAGGTAAATGCTGACCAACTAAGACTGCTATTACCCTTGTACTTAAGATGGCAGAAAATCCTAACACCTAGAATGACTAATATTATAAAATCAGACAATGGATCAAAGCAACTGATAATTGAAAAAAGAGTGAGCAATGCTGAATATGTTCTAAAAATGGGAAGATGGTACCGCCAACTCACTACGCAAATGATGAATAAGGGCCTATTCGACTCGGTCTAAGGATCACAATAAAAAAATAACTAAACCTAATCGAGAAAAAGAGAACTGAATTGCAACCAACTAAAACTTAAAAAAACAAAACGCACTATTCGGAATACTGACCATCTTAGGTAAAAAAAAGAATACTTATCAAATTTGGACAGAATGAGAGGTAAATTCTGGCCAACTAAGACTACTATTAACCTTGTACTTAAGATGGCAGAAAATCCTAACACCTAGAATGACTAATAATATAAAATCGGACAATGGATCATAGCAACTGCTAATTGAAAAAAGAGTGACCAAGGCTGACTATGTTCTAAAAATGGCGATATGGTACCGCCAACTCTCTCCGGGAATGATGAATAAGGGCCTATTCGACTTGACTCTAAGAATTACAGTATAAAATAACGGAGAAATGGCGAAATAGAGAACTGAAATATGATTATAAAATTAAGATTATTAATTAATTATTATTAATACATTAATATTTTACTATAATGTATAGTAAAATATGTATAATGTATACACCCAACCATCGTATGTGATAGAATCACGTCGCAATGAAACGGATCTAATGTAGGTGTAACCTAAGACTACTATTACCCTTGTACTTAAGATGGCAGAAAATCTTAACACCTAGAATGACTAATATTATAAAATGGTACAATGGATCAAAGCAACTGCTAATTGAAAAAAGAGTGACCAAGGCTGACTACGTTCTAAAAATGGGGAGATGGTACCGCCAACTCACTACGCAAATGATGATTAAGGGCCAATTCGACTCGGCTCTAAGGATTACAATAAAAAAATAACTAAACCTAATGGAGAAATAGAGAACTGAATGGCAACCAACTAAATCTAAAAAAAACCAAGAAAAAAAAAACCCACTATTCGGAATACTGACCATCTTAGGTACAGAAAGAATACTTGTCAAAGTTGGACAAAATAAGAGGTAAATTCTGACCAACTAAGACTGCTATTACCCTTGTACTTAAGATGGCAGAAAATCCTAACACCTAGAATGACTAATAATATAAAATCGGACAATGGATCAAAGTAACTGCTAAGTGAAAAAAAAGAGTGACCACGGCTGACTATGTTCTAAAAATGGGTAGATGGTAATACCAACTCACTAGGCAATAGATGATTACAGGCCTTTTCGAATCAGCTCTAAGGATTAATATAAAAAAATTACTAAACCTAATGGAGAAATAGAGAACTGAATAGCAACCAACTAAATCTAAAAAAAAACAAGAAAAAAAACCCCACTATTCGGAATACTGACCATCTTAGGTACAAAAAAGTATACTAGTCAAAGTTGGACAGAATGAGAGGTAAATTCTGACCAACTAAGACTACTATTACCCTTGTACTTAAGATGGCAGAAAATCCTAACACCTAGAATGACTAATAATATAAAATCGGACAATGGATCATAGCAACTGCTAATTGAAAAAAGAGAGACCATGGCTGACTATCTTCTAAAAACAGGGAGATGGTACCGCCAACTCACTACGCAATGATGAATAAGGGCCAATACGACTCGGCTCTAAGGATTACAATAAAAAAATAACTAAACCTAATGGAGAAATAGAGAACTGAATGGCAACCAACTAAATCTAAAAAAAAACAAGAAAAAAAAACCCACTATTCGGAATACTGACCATCTTAGGTACAGAAAGAATACTTGTCAAAGTTGGACAAAATAAGAGGTAAATTCTGACCAACTAAGACTGCTATTACCCTTGTACTTAAGATGGCAGAAAATCCTAACACCTAGAATGACTAATAATATAAAATCGGACAATGGATCAAAGTAACTGCTAAGTGAAAAAAAAGAGTGACCACGGCTGACTATGTTCTAAAAATGGGTAGATGGTAATACCAACTCACTAGGCAATAGATGATTAAAGGCCTTTTCGAATCAGCTCTAAGGATTAATATAAAAAAATTACTAAACCTAATGGAGAAATAGAGAACTGAATTACAACCAACAAAAACTAAAAAAAAAAAACGCACTATTCGGAATACTGAGCATCTTAGATACAAAAAGAATACTAGTTAAAATTGGACAGAATAAGAGGTAAATTCTGGCCAACTAAGACTACAACTACCCTTGTACTAAAGATGGCAGAAAATCTTAACACCTAGAATGCCTAATATTATAAAATCAGACAATGGATCAAAGCAACTGATAATTGAAAAAAGAGTGAGCAATGCTGAATATGTTCTAAAAATGGGAAGATGGTACCGCCAACTCACTACGCAAATGATGAATAAGGGCCTATTCGACACGGCTCTAAGGATTACAATACAAAAATAACTAAACTTAATGGAGAAATAGAGAACTAAATGGCAACCAACTAAATCTAAAAAAAACAAGAAAAAAAAACCCACTATTCGGAATACTGACCATCTTAGGTACAGAAAGAATACTTGTCGAAGTTGGACAGAATAAGAGGTAAATTCTGACCAACTAAGACTGCTATTACCCTTGTACTTAAGATGGCAGAAAATCCTAACACCTAGAATGACTAATATTATAAAACCAGACAATGGATCAAAGCAACTGATAATTGAAAAAAGAGTGAGCAATGCTGAATATGTTCTAAAAATGGGAAGATGGTACCGCCAACTCACTACGCAAATGATGAATAAGGGCCTATTCGACACGGCTCTAAGGATTACAATACAAAAATAACTAAACTTAATGGAGAAATAGAGAACTAAATGGCAACCAACTAAATCTAAAAAAAACAAGAAAAAAAAACCCACTATTCGGAATACTGACCATCTTAGGTACAGAAAGAATACTTGTCGAAGTTAGACAGAATAAGAGGTAAATGCTGACCAACTAAGACTGCTATTACCCTTGTACTTAAGATGGCAGAAAATCCTAACACCTAGAATGACTAATAATATAAAATCGGACAATGGATCAAAGTAACTGCTAAGTGAAAAAAAAGAGTGACCACGGCTGACTATGTTCTAAAAATGGGTAGATGGTAATACCAACTCACTAGGCAATAGATGATTAAAGGCCTTTTCGAATCAGCTCTAAGGATTAATATAAAAAAATTACTAAACCTAATGGAGAAATAGAGAACTGAATTACAACCAACAAAAACTACAAAAAAAAAACGCACTATTCGGAATACTGACCATCTTAGATACAAAAAGAATACTAGTTAAAATTGGACAGAATAAGAGGTAAATTCTGGCCAACTAAGACTACAACTACCCTTGTACTTAAGATGGCAGAAAATCCTAACACCTAGAATGACTAATATTATAAAACCAGACAATGGATCAAAGCAACTGATAATTGAAAAAAGAGTGAGCAATGCTGAATATGTTCTAAAAATGGGAAGATGGTACCGCCAACTCACTACGCAAATGATGAATAAGGGCCTATTCGACACGGCTCTAAGGATTACAATACAAAAATAACTAAACTTAATGGAGAAATAGAGAACTAAATGGCAACCAACTAAATCTAAAAAAAACAAGAAAAAAAAACCCACTATTCGGAATACTGACCATCTTAGGTACAGAAAGAATACTTGTCGAAGTTAGACAGAATAAGAGGTAAATGCTGACCAACTAAGACTGCTATTACCCTTGTACTTAAGATGGCAGAAAATCCTAACACCTAGAATGACTAATAATATAAAATCGGACAATGGATCAAAGTAACTGCTAAGTGAAAAAAAAGAGTGACCACGGCTGACTATGTTCTAAAAATGGGTAGATGGTAATACCAACTCACTAGGCAATAGATGATTAAAGGCCTTTTCGAATCAGCTCTAAGGATTAATATAAAAAAATTACTAAACCTAATGGAGAAATAGAGAACTGAATTACAACCAACAAAAACTACAAAAAAAAAACGCACTATTCGGAATACTGACCATCTTAGATACAAAAAGAATACTAGTTAAAATTGGACAGAATAAGAGGTAAATTCTGGCCAACTAAGACTACAACTACCCTTGTACTAAAGATGGCAGAAAATCTTAACACCTAGAATGCCTAATATTATAAAATCAGACAATGGATCAAAGCAACTGATAATTGAAAAAAGAGTGACCACGGCTGACTATGTTCTAAAAATGGGTAGATGGTAATACCAACTCACTAGGCAATAGATGATTAAAGGCCTATTCGACACGGCTCTAAGGATTACAATACAAAAATAACTAAACTTAATGGAGAAATAGAGAACTAAATGGCAACCAACTAAATCTAAAAAAAACAAGAAAAAAAAACCCACTATTCGGAATACTGACCATCTTAGGTACAGAAAGAATACTTGTCGAAGTTGGACAGAATAAGAGGTAAATTCTGACCAACTAAGACTGCTATTACCCTTGTACTTAAGATGGCAGAAAATCCTAACACCTAGAATGACTAATATTATAAAACCAGACAATGGATCAAAGCAACTGATAATTGAAAAAAGAGTGAGCAATGCTGAATATGTTCTAAAAATGGGAAGATGGTACCGCCAACTCACTACGCAAATGATGAATAAGGGCCTATTCGACACGGCTCTAAGGATTACAATACAAAAATAACTAAACTTAATGGAGAAATAGAGAACTAAATGGCAACCAACTAAATCTAAAAAAAACAAGAAAAAAAAACCCACTATTCGGAATACTGACCATCTTAGGTACAGAAAGAATACTTGTCGAAGTTAGACAGAATAAGAGGTAAATGCTGACCAACTAAGACTGCTATTACCCTTGTACTTAAGATGGCAGAAAATCCTAACACCTAGAATGACTAATAATATAAAATCGGACAATGGATCAAAGTAACTGCTAAGTGAAAAAAAAGAGTGACCACGGCTGACTATGTTCTAAAAATGGGTAGATGGTAATACCAACTCACTAGGCAATAGATGATTAAAGGCCTTTTCGAATCAGCTCTAAGGATTAATATAAAAAAATTACTAAACCTAATGGAGAAATAGAGAACTGAATTACAACCAACAAAAACTACAAAAAAAAAACGCACTATTCGGAATACTGACCATCTTAGATACAAAAAGAATACTAGTTAAAATTGGACAGAATAAGAGGTAAATTCTGGCCAACTAAGACAACAACTACCCTTGTACTAAAGATGGCAGAAAATCTTAACACCTAGAATGCCTAATATTATAAAATCAGACAATGGATCAAAGCAACTGATAATTGAAAAAAGAGTGACCACGGCTGACTATGTTCTAAAAATGAGTAGATGGTAATACCAACTCACTAGGCAATAGATGATTAAAGGCCTTTTCGAATCAGCTCTAAGGATTAATATAAAAAAATTACTAAACCTAATGGAGAAATAGAGAACTGAATTGCAACCAACTAAAACTAAAAAAAACAAAACGCACTATTCGGAATACTGACCATCTTAGATACAAAAAGAATACTAGTTAAAATTGGACAGAATAAGAGGTAAATTCTGGCCAACTAAGACTACAACTACCCTTGTACTAAAGATGGCAGAAAATCTTAACACCTAGAATGCCTAATATTATAAAATCAGACAATGGATCAAAGTAACTGCTAAGTGAAAAAAAAGAGTGACCACGGCTGACTATGTTCTAAAAATGGGTAGATGGTAATACCAACTCACTAGGCAATAGATGATTAAAGGCCTTTTCGAATCAGCTCTAAGGATTAATATAAAAAAATTACTAAACCTAATGGAGAAATAGAGAACTGAATTACAACCAACAAAAACTAAAAAAAAAAAACGCACTATTCGGAATACTGACCATCTTAGATACAAAAAGAATACTAGTTAAAATTGGACAGAATAAGAGGTAAATTCTGGCCAACTAAGACTACAACTACCCTTGTACTAAAGATGGCAGAAAATCTTAACACCTAGAATGCCTAATATTATAAAATCAGACAATGGATCAAATGAAGCGCTAGTTGAAAAATGAGTGACCAGGGCTGAATATGTTCTAAAAATGGGGAGATGGTACCACCAACTCACTACGCAAATGATGAATAAGGGCCTATACGACTCAGCTCTAACGATTACAATAAAAAAATAACTAAACCTATTGGACAAATAGAGAACTGAATCGCAACCAACTAAATCTAAAAAAAAAAAAGAAAAAAAAGCCACTATTCGGGATACTTACCATCTTATATACAAAAGAATACAAGTCAAAGTTGGACAGAATAAGAGGTAAATGCTGACCAACTAAGACTGCTATTACCCTTGTACTTAAGATGGCAGAAAATCCTAACACCTAGAATGACTAATATTATAAAATCAGACAATGGATCAAAGCAACTGATAATTGAAAAAAGAGTGAGCAATGCTGAATATGTTCTAAAAATGGGAAGATGGTACCGCCAACTCACTACGCAAATGATGAATAAGGGCCTATTCGACTCGGCTCTAAGGATTACAATAAAAAAATAACTAAACCTAATGGAGAAATAGAGAACTGAATGGCAACCAACTAAATCTAAAAAAAAACCAGAAAAAAAAACCCACTATTCGGAATACTGACCATCTTAGGTACAGAAAGAATACTTGTCAAAGTTGGACAAAATAAGAGGTAAATTCTGACCAACTAAGACTGCTATTACCCTTGTACTTAAGATGGCAGAAAATCCTAACACCTAGAATGACTAATAATATAAAATCGGACAATGGATCAAAGTAACTGCTAAGTGAAAAAAAAGAGTGACCACGGCTGACTATGTTCTAAAAATGGGTAGATGGTAATACCAACTCACTAGGCAATAGATGATTAAAGGCCTTTTCGAATCAGCTCTAAGGATTAATATAAAAAAATTACTAAACCTAATGGAGAAATAGAGAACTGAATTACAACCAACAAAAACTACAAAAAAAAAACGCACTATTCGGAATACTGACCATCTTAGATACAAAAAGAATACTAGTTAAAATTGGACAGAATAAGAGGTAAATTCTGGCCAACTAAGACTACAACTACCCTTGTACTAAAGATGGCAGAAAATCTTAACACCTAGAATGCCTAATATTATAAAATCAGACAATGGATCAAAGCAACTGATAATTGAAAAAAGAGTGAGCAATGCTGAATATGTTCTAAAAATGGGAAGATGGTACCGCCAACTCACTACGCAAATGATGAATAAGGGCCTATTCGACACGGCTCTAAGGATTACAATACAAAAATAACTAAACTTAATGGAGAAATAGAGAACTAAATGGCAACCAACTAAATCTAAAAAAAACAAGAAAAAAAAACCCACTATTCGGAATACTGACCATCTTAGGTACAGAAAGAATACTTGTCGAAGTTGGACAGAATAAGAGGTAAATTCTGACCAACTAAGACTGCTATTACCCTTGTACTTAAGATGGCAGAAAATCCTAACACCTAGAATGACTAATATTATAAAACCAGACAATGGATCAAAGCAACTGATAATTGAAAAAAGAGTGAGCAATGCTGAATATGTTCTAAAAATGGGAAGATGGTACCGCCAACTCACTACGCAAATGATGAATAAGGGCCTATTCGACACGGCTCTAAGGATTACAATACAAAAATAACTAAACTTAATGGAGAAATAGAGAACTAAATGGCAACCAACTAAATCTAAAAAAAACAAGAAAAAAAAACCCACTATTCGGAATACTGACCATCTTAGGTACAGAAAGAATACTTGTCGAAGTTAGACAGAATAAGAGGTAAATGCTGACCAACTAAGACTGCTATTACCCTTGTACTTAAGATGGCAGAAAATCCTAACACCTAGAATGACTAATAATATAAAATCGGACAATGGATCAAAGTAACTGCTAAGTGAAAAAAAAGAGTGACCACGGCTGACTATGTTCTAAAAATGGGTAGATGGTAATACCAACTCACTAGGCAATAGATGATTAAAGGCCTTTTCGAATCAGCTCTAAGGATTAATATAAAAAAATTACTAAACCTAATGGAGAAATAGAGAACTGAATTACAACCAACAATAACTACAAAAAAAAAACGCACTATTCGGAATACTGACCATCTTAGATACAAAAAGAATACTAGTTAAAATTGGACAGAATAAGAGGTAAATTCTGGCCAACTAAGACTACAACTACCCTTGTACTAAAGATGGCAGAAAATCTTAACACCTAGAATGCCTAATATTATAAAATCAGACAATGGATCAAAGCAACTGATAATTGAAAAAAGAGTGACCACGGCTGACTATGTTCTAAAAATGGGTAGATGGTAATACCAACTCACTAGGCAATAGATGATTAAAGGCCTTTTCGAATCAGCTCTAAGGATTAATATAAAAAAATTACTAAACCTAATGGAGAAATAGAGAACTGAATTACAACCAACAAAAACTACAAAAACAAAACGCACTATTCGGAATACTGACCATCTTAGGTACAAAAAAGAATACTTATCAAATTTGGACAGAATGAGAGGTAAATTCTGGCCAACTAAGACTACTATTAACCTTGTACTTAAGATGGCAGAAAATCCTAACACCTAGAATGACTAATAATATAAAATCGGACAATGGATCATAGCAACTGCTAATTGAAAAAAGAGTGACCAAGGCTGACTATGTTCTAAAAATGGCGATATGGTACCGCCAACTCTCTCCGGGAATGATGATTAAGGGCCAATTCGACTCGGCTCTAAGGATTACAATAAAAAAATAACTAAACCTAATCGAGAAATAGAGAACTGAATTGCAACCAACTAAAACTAAAAAAAACAAAACGCACTATTCGGAATACTGACCATCTTAGATACAAAAAGAATACTAGTTAAAATTGGACAGAATAAGAGGTAAATTCTGGCCAACTAAGACTACAACTACCCTTGTACTAAAGATGGCAGAAAATCTTAACACCTAGAATGCCTAATATTATAAAATCAGACAATGGATCAAATGAAGTGCTAGTTGAAAAATGAGTGACCAGGGCTGAATATGTTCTAAAAATGGGAAGATGGTACCGCCAACTCACTATGCAAATGATGAATAAGGGCCTATTCGACACGGCTCTAAGGATTACAATAAAAAAATAACTAAACCTAATCGAGAAATAGAGAACTGAATTGCAACCAACTAAAACTAAAAAAAAACAAAACGCACTATTCGGAATACTGACCATCTTAGATACAAAAAGAATACTAGTTAAAATTGGACAGAATAAGAGGTAAATTCTGGCCAACTAAGACTACAACTACCCTTGTACTAAAGATGGCAGAAAATCTTAACACCTAGAATGCCTAATATTATAAAATCAGACAATGGATCAAATGAAGCGCTAGTTGAAAAATGAGTGACCAGGGCTGAATATGTTCTAAAAATGGGGAGATGGTACCACCAACTCACTACGCAAATGATGAATAAGGGCCTATACGACTCAGCTCTAAGGATTACAATAAAAAAATAACTAAACCTAATGGACAAATAGAGAACTGAATCGCAACCAACTAAATCTAAAAAATAAAAAGAAAAAAAAGCAACTATTCGGGATACTTACCATCTTATATACAAAAGAATACAAGTCAAAGTTGGACAGAATAAGAGGTAAATGCTGACCAACTAAGACTGCTATTACCCTTGTACTTAAGATGGCAGAAAATCCTAACACCTAGAATGACTAATATTATAAAATCAGACAATGGATCAAAGCAACTGATAATTGAAAAAAGAGTGAGCAATGCTGAATATGTTCTAAAAATGGGAAGATGGTACCGCCAACTCACTACGCAAATGATGAATAAGGGCCTATTCGACACGGCTCTAAGGATTACAATACAAAAATAACTAAACCTAATGGACAAATAGAGAACTGAATCGCAACCAACTAAATCTAAAAAAAAAAAAAGAAAAAAAAGCAACTATTCGGGATACTTACCATCTTATATACAAAAGAATACAAGTTAAAGTTGGACAGAATAAGAGGTAAATGCTGACCAACTAAGACTGCTATTACCCTTGTACTTAAGATGGCAGAAAATCCTAACACCTAGAATGACTAATATTATAAAATCAGACAATGGATCAAAGCAACTGATAATTGAAAAAAGAGTGAGCAATGCTGAATATGTTCTAAAAATGGGAAGATGGTACCGCCAACTCACTACGCAAATGATGAATAAGGGCCTATTCGACACGGCTCTAAGGATTACAATACAAAAATAACTAAACCTAATGGACAAATAGAGAACTGAATCGCAACCAACTAAATCTAAAAAAAAAAAAAGAAAAAAAAGCCACTATTCGGGATACTTACCATCTTATATACAAAAGAATACAAGCCAAAGTTGGACAGAATAAGAGGTAAATTCTGACCAACTAAGACTGCTATTACCCTTGTACTTAAGATGGCAGAAAATCCTAACACCTAGAATGACTAATAATATAAAATCGGACAATGGATCAAAGTAACTGCTAAGTGAAAAAAAAGAGTGACCACGGCTGACTATGTTCTAAAAATGGGTAGATGGTAATACCAACTCACTAGGCAATAGATGATTAAAGGCCTTTTCGAATCAGCTCTAAGGATTAATATAAAAAAATTACTAAACCTAATGGAGAAATAGAGAACTGAATGGCAACCAACTAAATCTAAAAAAAAACAAGAAAAAAAAACCCACTATTCGGAATACTGACCATCTTAGGTACAGAAAGAATACTTGTCGAAGTTGGACAAAATAAGAGGTAAATTCTGACCAACTAAGACTGCTATTACCCTTGTACTTAAGATGGCAGAAAATCCTAACACCTAGAATGACTAATAATATAAAATCGGACAATGGATCAAAGTAACTGCTAAGTGAAAAAAAAGAGTGACCACGGCTGACTATGTTCTAAAAATGGGTAGATGGTAATACCAACTCACTAGGCAATAGATGATTAAAGGCCTTTTCGAATCAGCTCTAAGGATTAATATAAAAAAATTACTAAACCTAATGGAGAAATAGAGAACTGAATTACAACCAACAAAAACTAAAAAAAAAAAAGAAAAAAAAGCAACTATTCGGGATACTTACCATCTTATATACAAAAGAATACAAGTCAAAGTTGGACAGAATAAGAGGTAAATGCTGACCAACTAAGACTGCTATTACCCTTGTACTTAAGATGGCAGAAAATCCTAACACCTAGAATGACTAATAATATAAAATCGGACAATGGATCAAAGTAACTGCTAAGTGAAAAAAAAGAGTGACCACGGCTGACTATGTTCTAAAAATGGGTAGATGGTAATACCAACTCACGAGGCAATAGATGATTAAAGGCCTTTTCGAATCAGCTCTAAGGATTAATATAAAAAAATTACTAAACCTAATGGAGAAATAGAGAACTGAATGGCAACCAACTAAATCTAAAAAAAAACAAGAAAAAAAAACCCACTATTCGGAATACTGACCATCTTAGGTACAGAAAGAATACTTGTCAAAGTTGGACAAAATAAGAGGTAAATTCTGACCAACTAAGACTGCTTTTACCCTTGTACTTAAGATGGCAGAAAATCCTAACACCTAGAATGACTAATAATTTAAAATCGGACAATGGATCAAAGTAACTGCTAAATGAAAAAAAAGAGTGACCACGGCTGACTATGTTCTAAAAATGGGTAGATGGTAATACCAACTCACTAGGCAATAGATGATTAAAGGCCTTTTCGAATCAGCTCTAAGGATTAATATAAAAAAATTACTAAACCTAATGGAGAAATAGAGAACTGAATTACAACCAACAAAAACTAAAAAAAAAAAAGAAAAAAAAGCAACTATTCGGGATACTTACCATCTTATATACAAAAGAATACAAGTCAAAGTTGGACAGAATAAGAGGTAAATGCTGACCAACTAAGACTGCTATTACCCTTGTACTTAAGATGGCAGAAAATCCTAACACCTAGAATGACTAATAATATAAAATCGGACAATGGATCAAAGTAACTGCTAAGTGAAAAAAAAGAGTGACCACGGCTGACTATGTTCTAAAAATGGGTAGATGGTAATACCAACTCACGAGGCAATAGATGATTAAAGGCCTTTTCGAATCAGCTCTAAGGATTAATATAAAAAAATTACTAAACCTAATGGAGAAATAGAGAACTGAATGGCAACCAACTAAATCTAAAAAAAAAACAGAAAAAAAAACCCACTATTCGGAATACTGACCATCTTAGGTACAGAAAGAATACTTGTCAAAGTTGGACAAAATAAGAGGTAAATTCTGACCAACTAAGACTGCTATTACCCTTGTACTTAAGATGGCAGAAAATCCTAACACCTAGAATGACTAATAATTTAAAATCGGACAATGGATCAAAGTAACTGCTAAATGAAAAAAAAGAGTGACCACGGCTGACTATGTTCTAAAAATGGGTAGATGGTAATACCAACTCACTAGGCAATAGATGATTAAAGGCCTTTTCGAATCAGCTCTAAGGATTAATATAAAAAAATTACTAAACCTAATGGAGAAATAGAGAACTGAATTACAACCAACAAAAACTAAAAAAAAAAAAGAAAAAAAAGCAACTATTCGGGATACTTACCATCTTATATACAAAAGAATACAAGTCAAAGTTGGACAGAATAAGAGGTAAATGCTGACCAACTAAGACTGCTATTACCCTTGTACTTAAGATGGCAGAAAATCCTAACACCTAGAATGACTAATAATATAAAATCGGACAATGGATCAAAGTAACTGCTAAGTGAAAAAAAAGAGTGACCACGGCTGACTATGTTCTAAAAATGGGTAGATGGTAATACCAACTCACGAGGCAATAGATGATTAAAGGCCTTTTCGAATCAGCTCTAAGGATTAATATAAAAAAATTACTAAACCTAATGGAGAAATAGAGAACTGAATGGCAACCAACTAAATCTAAAAAAAAACAAGAAAAAAAAACCCACTATTCGGAATACTGACCATCTTAGGTACAGAAAGAATACTTGTCAAAGTTGGACAAAATAAGAGGTAAATTCTGACCAACTAAGACTGCTATTACCCTTGTACTTAAGATGGCAGAAAATCCTAACACCTAGAATGACTAATAATTTAAA
The DNA here is from genome assembly GCA_964056705.1 of Troilus luridus. NCBI lineage: Eukaryota > Metazoa > Arthropoda > Insecta > Hemiptera > Pentatomidae > Troilus > Troilus luridus. Next base: position 205,572,688 of record OZ057412.1, read on the forward strand.
ATCGGACAATGGATCAAAGTAACTGCTAAATGAAAAAAAAGAGTGACCACGGCTGACTATGTTCTAAAAATGGGTAGATGGTAATACCAACTCACTAGGCAATAGATGATTAAAGGCCTTTTCGAATCAGCTCTAAGGATTAATATAAAAAAATTACTAAACCTAATGGAGAAATAGAGAACTGAATTACAACCAACAAAAACTAAAAAAAAAAAACGCACTATTCGGAATACTGACCATCTTAGATACAAAAAGAATACTAGTTAAAGTTGGACAGAATGAGAGGTAAATTCTGACCAACTAAGACTACTATTACCCTTGTACTAAAGATGGCAGAAAATCTTATCACCTAGAATGCCTAATATTATAAAATCAGACAATGGATCAAATGAAGCGCTAGTTGAAAAATGAGTGACCAGGGCTGAATATGTTCTAAAAATGGGGAGATGGTACCACCAACTCACTACGCAAATGATGAATAAGGGCCTATACGACTCAGCTCTAACGATTACAATAAAAAAATAACTAAACCTATTGGACAAATAGAGAACTGAATCGCAACCAACTAAATCTAAAAAAAAAAAAGAAAAAAAAGCCACTATTCGGGATACTTACCATCTTATATACAAAAGAATACAAGTCAAAGTTGGACAGAATAAGAGGTAAATGCTGACCAACTAAGACTGCTATTACCCTTGTACTTAAGATGGCAGAAAATCCTAACACCTAGAATGACTAATAATATAAAATCGGACAATGGATCAAAGTAACTGCTAAGTGAAAAAAAAGAGTGACTACGGCTGACTATGTTCTAAAAATGGGTAGATGGATACCACCAACTCACTACGCAAATGATGAATAAGGGCCTATACGACTCAGCTCTAAGGATTACAATAAAAAAATAACTAAACCTAATGGACAAATAGAGAACTGAATCGCAACCAACTAAATCTAAAAAAAAAAAAGAAAAAAAAGCAACTATTCGGGATACTTACCATCTTATATACAAAAGAATACAAGTCAAAGTTGGACAGAATAAGAGGTAAATGCTGACCAACTAAGACTGCTATTACCCTTGTACTTAAGATGGCAGAAAATCCTAACACCTAGAATGACTAATATTATAAAATCAGACAATGGATCAAAGCAACTGATAATTGAAAAAAGAGTGAGCAATGCTGAATATGTTCTAAAAATGGGAAGATGGTACCGCCAACTCACTACGCAAATGATGAATAAGGGCCTATTCGACACGGCTCTAAGGATTACAATACAAAAATAACTAAACTTAATGGAGAAATAGAGAACTGAATGGCAACCAACTAAATCTAAAAAAAACAAGAAAAAAAAACCCACTATTCGGAATACTGACCATCTTAGGTACAGAAAGAATACTTGTCGAAGTTGGACAGAATAAGAGGTAAATTCTGACCAACTAAGACTGCTATTACCCTTGTACTTAAGATGGCAGAAAATCCTAACACCTAGAATGACTAATAATATAAAATCGGACAATGGATCAAAGTAACTGCTAAGTGAAAAAAAAGAGTGACCACGGCTGACTATGTTCTAAAAATGGGTAGATGGTAATACCCACTCACTAGGCAATAGATGATTAAAGGCCTTTTCGAATCAGCTCTAAGGATTAATATAAAAAAATTACTAAACCTAATGGAGAAATAGAGAACTGAATTACAACCAACAAAAACTAAAAAAAAAAAACGCACTATTCGGAATACTGACCATCTTAGATATAAAAAGAATACTAGTTAAAATTGGACAGAATAAGAGGTAAATTCTGGCCAACTAAGACTACAACTACCCTTGTACTAAAGATGGCAGAAAATCTTAACACCTAGAATGCCTAATATTATAAAATCAGACAATGGATCAAATGAAGCGCTAGTTGAAAAATGAGTGACCAGGGCTGAATATGTTCTAAAAATGGGGAGATGGTACCACCAACTCACTACGCAAATGATGAATAAGGGCCTATACGACTCAGCTCTAAGGATTACAATAAAAAAATAACTAAACCTAATGGACAAATAGAGAACTGAATCGCAACCAACTAAATCTAAAAAAAAAAAAGAAAAAAAAGCAACTATTCGGGATACTTACCATCTTATATACAAAAGAATACAAGTCAAAGTTGGACAGAATAAGAGGTAAATGCTGACCAACTAAGACTGCTATTACCCTTGTACTTAAGATGGCAGAAAATCCTAACACCTAGAATGACTAATATTATAAAATCAGACAATGGATCAAAGCAACTGATAATTGAAAAAAGAGTGAGCAATGCTGAATATGTTCTAAAAATGGGAAGATGGTACCGCCAACTCACTACGCAAATGATGAATAAGGGCCTATTCGACTCGGTCTAAGGATCACAATAAAAAAATAACTAAACCTAATCGAGAAAAAGAGAACTGAATTGCAACCAACTAAAACTTAAAAAAACAAAACGCACTATTCGGAATACTGACCATCTTAGGTAAAAAAAAGAATACTTATCAAATTTGGACAGAATGAGAGGTAAATTCTGGCCAACTAAGACTACTATTAACCTTGTACTTAAGATGGCAGAAAATCCTAACACCTAGAATGACTAATAATATAAAATCGGACAATGGATCATAGCAACTGCTAATTGAAAAAAGAGTGACCAAGGCTGACTATGTTCTAAAAATGGCGATATGGTACCGCCAACTCTCTCCGGGAATGATGAATAAGGGCCTATTCGACTTGACTCTAAGAATTACAGTATAAAATAACGGAGAAATGGCGAAATAGAGAACTGAAATATGATTATAAAATTAAGATTATTAATTAATTATTATTAATACATTAATATTTTACTATAATGTATAGTAAAATATGTATAATGTATACACCCAACCATCGTATGTGATAGAATCACGTCGCAATGAAACGGATCTAATGTAGGTGTAACCTAAGACTACTATTACCCTTGTACTTAAGATGGCAGAAAATCTTAACACCTAGAATGACTAATATTATAAAATGGTACAATGGATCAAAGCAACTGCTAATTGAAAAAAGAGTGACCAAGGCTGACTACGTTCTAAAAATGGGGAGATGGTACCGCCAACTCACTACGCAAATGATGATTAAGGGCCAATTCGACTCGGCTCTAAGGATTACAATAAAAAAATAACTAAACCTAATGGAGAAATAGAGAACTGAATGGCAACCAACTAAATCTAAAAAAAAACAAGAAAAAAAAAACCCACTATTCGGAATACTGACCATCTTAGGTACAGAAAGAATACTTGTCAAAGTTGGACAAAATAAGAGGTAAATTCTGACCAACTAAGACTGCTATTACCCTTGTACTTAAGATGGCAGAAAATCCTAACACCTAGAATGACTAATAATATAAAATCGGACAATGGATCAAAGTAACTGCTAAGTGAAAAAAAAGAGTGACCACGGCTGACTATGTTCTAAAAATGGGTAGATGGTAATACCAACTCACTAGGCAATAGATGATTACAGGCCTTTTCGAATCAGCTCTAAGGATTAATATAAAAAAATTACTAAACCTAATGGAGAAATAGAGAACTGAATAGCAACCAACTAAATCTAAAAAAAAACAAGAAAAAAAACCCCACTATTCGGAATACTGACGATCTTAGGTACAAAAAAGTATACTAGTCAAAGTTGGACAGAATGAGAGGTAAATTCTGACCAACTAAGACTACTATTACCCTTGTACTTAAGATGGCAGAAAATCCTAACACCTAGAATGACTAATAATATAAAATCGGACAATGGATCATAGCAACTGCTAATTGAAAAAAGAGAGACCATGGCTGACTATCTTCTAAAAACAGGGAGATGGTACCGCCAACTCACTACGCAATGATGAATAAGGGCCAATACGACTCGGCTCTAAGGATTACAATAAAAAAATAACTAAACCTAATGGAGAAATAGAGAACTGAATGGCAACCAACTAAATCTAAAAAAAAACAAGAAAAAAAAACCCACTATTCGGAATACTGACCATCTTAGGTACAGAAAGAATACTTGTCAAAGTTGGACAAAATAAGAGGTAAATTCTGACCAACTAAGACTGCTATTACCCTTGTACTTAAGATGGCAGAAAATCCTAACACCTAGAATGACTAATAATTTAAAATCGGACAATGGATCAAAGTAACTGCTAAGTGAAAAAAAAGAGTGACCACGGCTGACTATGTTCTAAAAATGGGTAGATGGTAATACCAACTCACTAGGCAATAGATGATTAAAGGCCTTTTCGAATCAGCTCTAAGGATTAATATAAAAAAATTACTAAACCTAATGGAGAAATAGAGAACTGAATTACAACCAACAAAAACTAAAAAAAAAAAACGCACTATTCGGAATACTGACCATCTTAGATATAAAAAGAATACTAGTTAAAATTGGACAGAATAAGAGGTAAATTCTGGCCAACTAAGACTACAACTACCCTTGTACTAAAGATGGCAGAAAATCTTAACACCTAGAATGCCTAATATTATAAAATCAGACAATGGATCAAATGAAGCGCTAGTTGAAAAATGAGTGACCAGGGCTGAATATGTTCTAAAAATGGGGAGATGGTACCACCAACTCACTACGCAAATGATGAATAAGGGCCTATACGACTCAGCTCTAAGGATTACAATAAAAAAATAACTAAACCTAATGGACAAATAGAGAACTGAATCGCAACCAACTAAATCTAAAAAAAAAAAAGAAAAAAAAGCAACTATTCGGGATACTTACCATCTTATATACAAAAGAATACAAGTCAAAGTTGGACAGAATAAGAGGTAAATGCTGACCAACTAAGACTGCTATTACCCTTGTACTTAAGATGGCAGAAAATCCTAACACCTAGAATGACTAATATTATAAAATCAGACAATGGATCAAAGCAACTGATAATTGAAAAAAGAGTGAGCAATGCTGAATATGTTCTAAAAATGGGAAGATGGTACCGCCAACTCACTACGCAAATGATGAATAAGGGCCTATTCGACTCGGTCTAAGGATCACAATAAAAAAATAACTAAACCTAATCGAGAAAAAGAGAACTGAATTGCAACCAACTAAAACTTAAAAAAACAAAACGCACTATTCGGAATACTGACCATCTTAGGTAAAAAAAAGAATACTTATCAAATTTGGACAGAATGAGAGGTAAATTCTGGCCAACTAAGACTACTATTAACCTTGTACTTAAGATGGCAGAAAATCCTAACACCTAGAATGACTAATAATATAAAATCGGACAATGGATCATAGCAACTGCTAATTGAAAAAAGAGTGACCAAGGCTGACTATGTTCTAAAAATGGCGATATGGTACCGCCAACTCTCTCCGGGAATGATGAATAAGGGCCTATTCGACTTGACTCTAAGAATTACAGTATAAAATAACGGAGAAATGGCGAAATAGAGAACTGAAATATGATTATAAAATTAAGATTATTAATTAATTATTATTAATACATTAATATTTTACTATAATGTATAGTAAAATATGTATAATGTATACACCCAACCATCGTATGTGATAGAATCACGTCGCAATGAAACGGATCTAATGTAGGTGTAACCTAAGACTACTATTACCCTTGTACTTAAGATGGCAGAAAATCTTAACACCTAGAATGACTAATATTATAAAATGGTACAATGGATCAAAGCAACTGCTAATTGAAAAAAGAGTGACCAAGGCTGACTACGTTCTAAAAATGGGGAGATGGTACCGCCAACTCACTACGCAAATGATGATTAAGGGCCAATTCGACTCGGCTCTAAGGATTACAATAAAAAAATAACTAAACCTAATGGAGAAATAGAGAACTGAATGGCAACCAACTAAATCTAAAAAAAACCAAGAAAAAAAAAACCCACTATTCGGAATACTGACCATCTTAGGTACAGAAAGAATACTTGTCAAAGTTGGACAAAATAAGAGGTAAATTCTGACCAACTAAGACTGCTATTACCCTTGTACTTAAGATGGCAGAAAATCCTAACACCTAGAATGACTAATAATATAAAATCGGACAATGGATCAAAGTAACTGCTAAGTGAAAAAAAAGAGTGACCACGGCTGACTATGTTCTAAAAATGGGTAGATGGTAATACCAACTCACTAGGCAATAGATGATTACAGGCCTTTTCGAATCAGCTCTAAGGATTAATATAAAAAAATTACTAAACCTAATGGAGAAATAGAGAACTGAATAGCAACCAACTAAATCTAAAAAAAAACAAGAAAAAAAACCCCACTATTCGGAATACTGACCATCTTAGGTACAAAAAAGTATACTAGTCAAAGTTGGACAGAATGAGAGGTAAATTCTGACCAACTAAGACTACTATTACCCTTGTACTTAAGATGGCAGAAAATCCTAACACCTAGAATGACTAATAATATAAAATCGGACAATGGATCATAGCAACTGCTAATTGAAAAAAGAGAGACCATGGCTGACTATCTTCTAAAAACAGGGAGATGGTACCGCCAACTCACTACGCAATGATGAATAAGGGCCAATACGACTCGGCTCTAAGGATTACAATAAAAAAATAACTAAACCTAATGGAGAAATAGAGAACTGAATGGCAACCAACTAAATCTAAAAAAAAACAAGAAAAAAAAACCCACTATTCGGAATACTGACCATCTTAGGTACAGAAAGAATACTTGTCAAAGTTGGACAAAATAAGAGGTAAATTCTGACCAACTAAGACTGCTATTACCCTTGTACTTAAGATGGCAGAAAATCCTAACACCTAGAATGACTAATAATTTAAAATCGGACAATGGATCAAAGTAACTGCTAAATGAAAAAAAAGAGTGACCACGGCTGACTATGTTCTAAAAATGGGTAGATGGTAATACCAACTCACTAGGCAATAGATGATTAAAGGCCTTTTCGAATCAGCTCTAAGGATTAATATAAAAAAATTACTAAACCTAATGGAGAAATAGAGAACTGAATTACAACCAACAAAAACTAAAAAAAAAAAACGCACTATTCGGAATACTGACCATCTTAGATACAAAAAGAATACTAGTTAAAGTTGGACAGAATGAGAGGTAAATTCTGACCAACTAAGACTACTATTACCCTTGTACTAAAGATGGCAGAAAATCTTATCACCTAGAATGCCTAATATTATAAAATCAGACAATGGATCAAATGAAGCGCTAGTTGAAAAATGAGTGACCAGGGCTGAATATGTTCTAAAAATGGGGAGATGGTACCACCAACTCACTACGCAAATGATGAATAAGGGCCTATACGACTCAGCTCTAACGATTACAATAAAAAAATAACTAAACCTATTGGACAAATAGAGAACTGAATCGCAACCAACTAAATCTAAAAAAAAAAAAGAAAAAAAAGCCACTATTCGGGATACTTACCATCTTATATACAAAAGAATACAAGTCAAAGTTGGACAGAATAAGAGGTAAATGCTGACCAACTAAGACTGCTATTACCCTTGTACTTAAGATGGCAGAAAATCCTAACACCTAGAATGACTAATAATATAAAATCGGACAATGGATCAAAGTAACTGCTAAGTGAAAAAAAAGAGTGACCACGGCTGACTATGTTCTAAAAATGGGTAGATGGATACCACCAACTCACTACGCAAATGATGAATAAGGGCCTATACGACTCAGCTCTAAGGATTACAATAAAAAAATAACTAAACCTAATGGACAAATAGAGAACTGAATCGCAACCAACTAAATCTAAAAAAAAAAAAGAAAAAAAAGCAACTATTCGGGATACTTACCATCTTATATACAAAAGAATACAAGTCAAAGTTGGACAGAATAAGAGGTAAATGCTGACCAACTAAGACTGCTATTACCCTTGTACTTAAGATGGCAGAAAATCCTAACACCTAGAATGACTAATATTATAAAATCAGACAATGGATCAAAGCAACTGATAATTGAAAAAAGAGTGAGCAATGCTGAATATGTTCTAAAAATGGGAAGATGGTACCGCCAACTCACTACGCAAATGATGAATAAGGGCCTATTCGACACGGCTCTAAGGATTACAATACAAAAATAACTAAACTTAATGGAGAAATAGAGAACTGAATGGCAACCAACTAAATCTAAAAAAAACAAGAAAAAAAAACCCACTATTCGGAATACTGACCATCTTAGGTACAGAAAGAATACTTGTCGAAGTTGGACAGAATAAGAGGTAAATTCTGACCAACTAAGACTGCTATTACCCTTGTACTTAAGATGGCAGAAAATCCTAACACCTAGAATGACTAATAATATAAAATCGGACAATGGATCAAAGTAACTGCTAAGTGAAAAAAAAGAGTGACCACGGCTGACTATGTTCTAAAAATGGGTAGATGGTAATACCAACTCACTAGGCAATAGATGATTAAAGGCCTTTTCGAATCAGCTCTAAGGATTAATATAAAAAAATTACTAAACCTAATGGAGAAATAGAGAACTGAATTACAACCAACAAAAACTAAAAAAAAAAAACGCACTATTCGGAATACTGACCATCTTAGATATAAAAAGAATACTAGTTAAAATTGGACAGAATAAGAGGTAAATTCTGGCCAACTAAGACTACAACTACCCTTGTACTAAAGATGGCAGAAAATCTTAACACCTAGAATGCCTAATATTATAAAATCAGACAATGGATCAAATGAAGCGCTAGTTGAAAAATGAGTGACCAGGGCTGAATATGTTCTAAAAATGGGGAGATGGTACCACCAGCTCACTACGCAAATGATGAATAAGGGCCTATACGACTCAGCTCTAAGGATTACAATAAAAAAATAACTAAACCTAATGGACAAATAGAGAACTGAATCGCAACCAACTAAATCTAAAAAAAAAAAAGAAAAAAAAGCAACTATTCGGGATACTTACCATCTTATATACAAAAGAATACAAGTCAAAGTTGGACAGAATAAGAGGTAAATGCTGACCAACTAAGACTGCTATTACCCTTGTACTTAAGATGGCAGAAAATCCTAACACCTAGAATGACTAATATTATAAAATCAGACAATGGATCAAAGCAACTGATAATTGAAAAAAGAGTGAGCAATGCTGAATATGTTCTAAAAATGGGAAGATGGTACCGCCAACTCACTACGCAAATGATAAATAAGGGCCTATTCGACTCGGTCTAAGGATCACAATAAAAAAATAACTAAACCTAATCGAGAAAAAGAGAACTGAATTGCAACCAACTAAAACTTAAAAAAACAAAACGCACTATTCGGAATACTGACCATCTTAGGTAAAAAAAAGAATACTTATCAAATTTGGACAGAATGAGAGGTAAATTCTGGCCAACTAAGACTACTATTAACCTTGTACTTAAGATGGCAGAAAATCCTAACACCTAGAATGACTAATAATATAAAATCGGACAATGGATCATAGCAACTGCTAATTGAAAAAAGAGTGACCAAGGCTGACTATGTTCTAAAAATGGCGATATGGTACCGCCAACTCTCTCCGGGAATGATGAATAAGGGCCTATTCGACTTGACTCTAAGAATTACAGTATAAAATAACGGAGAAATGGCGAAATAGAGAACTAAAATATGATTATAAAATTAAGATTATTAATTAATTATTATTAATACATTAATATTTTACTATAATGTATAGTAAAATATGTATAATGTATACACCCAACCATCGTATGTGATAAAATCACGTCGCAATGAAACGGATCTAATGTAGGTGTAACCTAAGACTACTATTACCCTTGTACTTAAGATGGCAGAAAATCTTAACACCTAGAATGACTAATATTATAAAATGGTACAATGGATCAAAGCAACTGCAAAAAAAAAAAAAATTTTTATGGTTGTTAATTAGTGTACTTTATAAATTTTTGCAGTGATGGTTACTTGCGAATTTTAATATGATGTTGCGAAGAACAGAAATTGATAATGACAAATGAATTTGTCGAAACGTCTTTAATCCTTCGTTAATGTTTTTAACAAGAGTATCTGACTGGAATAAAGGTTTTTTACACATTGGTGAATTGTATGACTAAAAATGATGTAAATGAATAAATTATTATTGACTAGCGACCCACCCCAGCTTTGATCGGATAATAAGGCATATTATGCCTAAATAATTTGTCTGCGTAATGTTTTTTTTTCTTATCACGTAGCGGCCACTAAGGACCACGTGAATATCGTTGGTTAGGCTTCTTTGGGAGTCTCGATTTTCTTTCTTCCCATCTCAGCTAATGTACTTTATTTTATAGAACTATAAAAATAAAAACAATCCAAATATTTCTGTACATACGAATTTATTATCTTGCACGTTAGATGATTGCACGGGATTTGGCAAGCATCATCTTCAGTGAAACCCATCGATATTCCAACCAATTTCAAAAAACCTCGACAAATTATGTACCTAAACCTTCCTGGTGAATCACTCTATCTATTGGTGAAAACCGCATGAAAATCCGTGGAGTAGTTATTGAGTATACCGCGAACAAACGCGCCCGAGGACTTTGCTTTATAATATGTATAGATTTATAATTTATCATAATTTAAATACTAGAATTTTCATCTTTAATTCTTATACATTTCTTCATTTCATAAACATCATATTATTGTATTCATATTTATTACTTCCTACTCATAAATTATCTAACATTTGAATTCTCTACTTACTATTTAACGTGATTTTCCATCCATTACTTTCGATTAATTTCATATATATTTATACATTTACTTCATATTTAGTATTAGTATTTATTAATATTTTATAACTCTCTTTATATGTTTATTTTCATACAATTTATATCATTACCTGTATTACTAAGTTTTCCATCCTTGTAGGTCTCGCCAGTTTGAAAACTTTTTCTGTATTTTTCATTTTGTATATTACTTTTTACTTTCTCAATTATCTTACTTTTTATATTCCTTTACTTTACCAATTTTCTGTTCACACATTCTGTCATCCTTATATATCTTTTATAAACTATCCTATGCTATATTTTTCTTAGTATTGGAATGTTCTTATAGCTATTTTTCTGTTTTTTCTTCTTAGACCTGAAGATGGACTACACTGTAGGCCGAAACGTCGGCTCGTTAACCTTATTTAGTGTTATCGATGACTGCACCTCCAGACAAATTGTATCCTTCATTACGATCTTCCAGTCAACCATTTTCCTCTTTATTACAGTTAATGAACTGTATTGTAACACAGTAAATATTTGTTTACTTGATTTTTCCTGAATACACAAATAATAATACTTTATATAAAATATATTGCCCGTTACGTTAACGTATTCACGTACAACACGGCCACATCCTATTGGCTGTTTTTTTAATACCCCACTCAACTGAGTTTTAAATTTTACATAAATCATATATACTTTATAATTCGGCTCAGGTAAAGAGAGAAAGATCTGTTACTAACAGCGCTCGACCTACTTACTAAGTATTGTACTATTGTGGAGTATGACCGAAGAAGGTCTGATATCCTTATTGAGTGCCGGTTCCCAGAGAACTTAGCGAACAACTGTACTCGGAACAGGAGCTACAATTAGTAGCAGGTAGGATACTGTTGGATGGAGGCAGGGCGAGGAAGATACCTTCAAGAAGTAGAGTGCTACATCTGTCTTCTAATTAACTGGATGGCAGACTTCCGGTGGAGTACAATGGTCTTAGTACCCCTTTAACAGAGACCGGGATAGCTGTGAAGGACATTTAATAGCTGGGGCAATTTAAAACATTAAAGCCGATGACTCAGTGGTCTTTGAAGTTCATACACAAAGCGCTAATTTGTATTGAAATAAAATAACAAAATTAAAGTAATACTTCTTTTCTTCAGTCTATTTTTTGTCTCTTTGTATATATATATATATATACAGAGCGCAGAGTTGCAGTGCCGAAGGTATTTAAGGGTTTAAATTCCGGAGATTGACATGAGACTAGGGCCCTCCTGGGAATTACACAGCCTCTATAAATTGGGCACCCAAAATAGGTGGAGAACTCTGGTTGTTGAGCGTGATCTAGGGACAAATCACCTCCCTGCAGAACCGTTGTCTATGAAACAACAACGGCAATAACAAGAGGACTCAGGCATAACGGTACCTGCTAACATATATCTTTTTCTTTCTCCGGGCTGGTAGCCCAACAAACACTTCCCACAGCAGGCCAGCCCCAGGCCAAAAAACATTAACCCCCATCTAGCTTCCAATTAATCTGTCCAAATATTAATTGAAAATTACAAAAGCTTTTCCCACGGAAGATTTTTTTAGGCTAGTAGGTAGTTACCTTCCAATGCCAGGTAACAATTTTTATGTATTTCAAAATAAAACAATCCACAAAAGGTTTTTTTTTTCTTGAATAATAAATGGTTGACCTTATATATTTGCTCTTAAATAGGGAGATCTGTTTATTGGAGAATCAACGTATCGACCCACATTTCAAGTCTTCTTCAGGGCTAAATATGCAAAATATAGACAGTTAAAATTACATATCGTTGCTGTCAAAACAATACCGCCTATCTACAACTTTTGGTGAAAATGAGTAAGTAACGGTAACGCATTCTACAGGTTGAATTACACACTAAGGAAGGCACGTATTAAAAAACATGACAGAGTACGATTTTTTGATACTTCTCTTCAATAGTTCTGAAGCCGCCAAATCGGCGCGGATTTTTTTCTCTTCTGTGAAATCGCCCAAAGTGTACATAGGCGGTATTGATTTGACAGCGACGATATGTAATTTTAATTGTCTATATTTTGCATATTTAGCAAAATAAAATGCACAAGCATCAAGCTATTCGAGTGTATTTTAATTTTAATATTTACCATATGTAATTTTAATTGTTTGTATTTTGCATATATAGCCCTGAAGAATACCTGCAATGTGGGTCAAAACGTAGGCTCTCCAATAAACAGTTTTCCACTTGACGTCCACCCGTTTCATTTTCTTCCTCACAAAAGATGAGACACAATAATATTGATACATAAAGAACGATAATTTCGCAGAAATTTACAATAAAAGTTGCAGATAATAATAATGATAATAATGTATCTACTTACAGATGCTATAAAGAAAAATAAGTTGATAAATAAAATTCTACTTTTTTTTCTTCTTTCTATGTAACCCTCCGCGATGCCAACATTATTATGTACATTTCACCTTAGATACGATTATCAACTATCGATTATCAACTATCGATGAAATAAACTAGGCATTGGACCACACTTCAGATTATTTATCAATAGAGAACAAATTAAATCGGCCGCCATTTTGAACCCAAAAGTCTGGTCATTAATCGGCCGCCATTTTGAGCCCAAAAGTCTGGCCATTAATCGGCCGCCATTTTGAACCCAAAAGCCTGGTCATTAATAAGTTCCAAAGATCGCTCTGGGAAAATTTGTAAGCTTAGTGTCGAATCTCAGTCTTCTCAGAAGTTCAGTAATGGTGAAGAAATCCGCGGAAATGGCGGAGTACAGTTTCATTAAGGAAAATAATAATCCAAAATATATATATAAAAACCACTCACTGATACAATAAGGAAGAGATGGCTAAAACTGTATGTTTTAATTTATTAAAAATTTATTTAAAACGGATGGAAGAAACACTTTATAATCCGTGTTTAGATTTTAAAGATTTTTAATTACGTTAATAAACTGAAGAAAACAATAGGATGGATAGAAGAAGTGAAGGAAGATGCCAACAAAATAATTGAGAAAAGAAGAAATAATTTGTGAAAAGAAACACATCAGGCTACTTACAGAAAATGCTTCATATGAAGAAGAGAAGCCAAAGCCTCGACCGAAGTGAGTGTGGACAGATGATCAGAGGCGAGCGATTGGAGAGAGAATGAACAAGTACTGGGAAGAGGAGAAGAAAAACAGGCACCAAAAGTCTTGGGTTATCTGCGCTCCAGAGCTAGCCAAATCCATAAATAATATATATATATATATATATATATATATATATATATATATATATATATATATATATATAAAATCATTAACTAAACATTAAAATATTGATATAAGTAGTACAAATAGACGGGGTGAGCCAAAGCCACGAACTGAGGCTATATATATATATATACATATATATATATATATATATATATTATATGGCCTGAAATAGAATGCAGAAGATATGCCTCACGAACTTGAATCTAATTCAGTCTGTATATTCGATGATGTTTTAGTTATGGAAGACATATGAACCTCGATTGTTTTTACTTAACACAAAGTTATGTTTGCATTCCTAGACATCTGATCAGGTATAATTTTCAACTTTTTAATAATATTTCCTCAGAAGGAGTTGAGTTTAAAACATATTTACGATGAACATGTGAGCACATTATGCCATTAGAGTCATGGCCGATGAAGGACCCCCAGTCGCGGGACTCAACTGATATTCAACTACATACAACAGCGATGACATAGCAATTAACGGGGTAACTTATGAAGGAACAGAGGGATTGTTGCAGTTACTTTCCTTGAAAAATACGGAAAAGCATAAAAAAAAAATTTGAAGTATATAAAAACATTTTAATCTCGACCAATCCTCACAATAAAGGCTATAGTGAAGATCTGATTCCTCTGGCTCGCTCCGTCTGTTTGTACTACTTATATTTTGGCTGAAAACGCATGGAGAAGAATTAAAGATTCGGATTCATTATTGGGAGAAAAATCCACGGCTTGGTTAGTTACAAATACTATGAAAGCGAAAGGTAAAATTGGTGCCGGTATTAAGAAGAAGACAAATAAAAATATTAGTTTCAAAAAATTAGTTAAATCGCAAAAGGTTGCAGACGTATCATCGATCCTCGAAGCCTCAAAATTGGCATACAAAAAGGCTAAAATGCATTTACGTGGTAAGACAAAAGCTTTGCCTCCGAGAGTTCTTTTGCCAAAAGAAAGAGGATTTCTTCCATTTCTTGTGCCGTTAATGGCGGGGCTTTCTGGAGTGGGATCTCTAGCGGGAGGAGCGTCGAGTGTGGCTAAAGCTATCTACGAGGGGAAAGAAGATAACAAAAAATTGGATGAGGAAAAGTGTCATAATTTAGCGATGGAAAGTCAGAAAATCGATAATGGACTTTATTTGAAACCATATCGGAAAGGATACGCCCTGTTTATAACTCGACAAAAAAAACAAATCTTGAAAGATTTGACTATCGAATAAGCCATTGACGGATTTAGAATTAAATTATTTGGCCAAAGTTTTAAATATTCAACATTTTCGAGGAGTGTTTATGATTGATAAACTTCCTAAATATCCAAAAAAACACGAGTCTGCTATTGTAAATTTAGAGCCGAGCTCAGAACATGATTGGCATTGGGTCTGTTATGTAAAACAAAATAATTTTGTGAAATACTTTGATCCCTTTGGAAACATAAAACCACCACCACAGTTGATAGAGTACTTTAAGGAGCTTATAATAGAGAGGGTTATCAGGAGTGGAATACGTCGGTTTGTGAACTTCTCTGCTTACAGTATTTAGTCGATGCTTCTCATTCAAACGTTTGATCATTGTTAATCATGAGCTAGCTATACAGTAACGCTTACGGGCAACTCTAGCGTACTTTCCGCAAACTTTTTACCACCGTTAGAATTTGGGTCAAAATATACTGTTGGGTTGTTATCATTTGAAACATATAATACTATTCCAAATATAAAAAAGGACGTTAATAATATGTTTTACTTTGGTGATTTGTCGATCCAAAAACCTGAAGGAGGATTGTACGATATCGATACTATAGACTCCTTTTTACGTGAAGAAATTTCTCATCTTGACCCTATCGCTTTATTGATGCTACGAGGAAATTCCAACAAGCTAAAAACGGCAATTAAAACAACTCATGCAGTATATTTTAACTATTCCAACAAGCCTCACTCAAATTTCAGCACAGCCGTGAAACATACATTGGGACTGATTACCAAACGGGACGGACAGAAGTTTACTGTTGTTCGTGTCAGTAAAGGATTAGTATGTAATGTTATTGAATTTATTGAAAAGGATTACTTAGCATAAAGGTTTCACTTGTCGTACGGTAGCAGCGAGAAGTGAACTATGTTCCTTGATTTGTTTCGTACAGCGAAAATATGTAGATTTTGCGAGTAAGAAGCACATGAGCAAGCATACAAACTTTGCCCCCCGTTTTCACCCCCTTAGGGGTAGAATTTTGGAAAATCCTTTCTTACCGGATGTCTACGTAATACAAAGAACACACCCTCCAAGTTTCAGGTCTCTACGATCAGCAGTTTAGGCTGCGCGTTGATCCGTCAGTCAGTCAGCCAGTCATTCAAGACAAAGCATTTTATATGTATATATATATATATAATGTCGCATGGAAGAAGAATGGCTTCCTAGAAAGGTTATGAAAGCCCGTCCGATAGGCAGAAGACCCCGTGGACTCCCGAGAATCCTCTATGAGGATTATATCCAAAGAATAGGAGGTAAATGAGGAAAAACCCTGGCTCAAATGAAGAGGAGTTGTCGGGACCGGGAAGAATGGCTCCAATGGATTGAGGCCCCTCTACGCTGAATGGCACAAAAGAGGTAGCGAAAGAAGAAGATATATAATCATGTGCTTTAATAACAACTGACAAACACGTCATATATCAACAAATTTATAGGTCGAGTCCTCCACTTCATGAAGCCATCCAATTCTAGCTGTAGCATCTAGTTGTAGCATCTAGTTGTAGCATCTAGCTGTAGCATCTAGTTGTAGCATCTAGTTGTAGCATCTAGTTGTAGCATCTAGTTGTAGCATCTAGCTGTAGCATCTAGTTGTAGCATCTAGCTGTAGCATCTAGTTGTAGCATCTAGTTGTAGCATCTACTTGTAGCATCTAGTTGTAGCATCTAGCTGTAGCATCTAGTTGTAGCATCTAGCTGTAGCATCTAGTTGTAGCATCTAGCTGTAGCATCTAGTTGTAGCATCTAGTTATAGCATCTAGCTGTAGCATCTAGTTGGTCACTACTTTATCACCAGAAGTACTTACTTAAAATTTATGTATTTATTAGACTGAAACTACAAGAAAGTGCTCGAAGGATTTTAGTCGACTTCAACTCTTACTAGACCAACGCTCCAAGTTCTCAATTAGTTACAAAAAACTCACTCACACGACTATTATAAAGACCAATTTTGACTTTGCAATTAAAGCGCCTCTTGGCACCGGTGTTTTTACCACCTAACAAAAGGTATTTATATGAAACATATCATTAACTGAATGTGAT
This sequence comes from Troilus luridus, assembly GCA_964056705.1. Taxonomy (NCBI): domain Eukaryota; kingdom Metazoa; phylum Arthropoda; class Insecta; order Hemiptera; family Pentatomidae; genus Troilus; species Troilus luridus. The sequence goes on from OZ057412.1 coordinate 205,589,970, forward strand.
GGAATCATTTATATTTAATTTTTTATTATATAAAAATTAAATTAAATTAAAAACTATTATGATAATAAAGTTATATTCAATGATAAAATGTCTCTAGAGATGATTCACCATCTTCCATTGGCGGAGGGAGCAATATCATGTCCATAAAGGCCTCCACTAGAGCCATCTTCCTGTGGGCATTAATTATAATAATAAACACTTAATATCTACACTAACATAGCTAATATTGTATAAACTGTTTAATATAACATACAAATATTTAATACTCATCATTTTACGAAAGCATGAAAAGTATTTTTTGTTATTATATTATATTTTCATTTATTCATTTTAAGACTGTTACAATAGAATACAATTTCCAAAATCAATATTTTTCCTCATGCCATATCAACCTTATGCCTGTGAGATATGGGCAGGCCTAATTTCCATATGGTCGCCATATTGAAACTTGATCTAGTTCTCAGGCTAGTTTGTGTTACTGGTGATTTTTTTCCTTTGGCTGCTAATCTCAGAATAAAAACATGGACGGCGGAGGAACGGATTCCATTTTTATGGACTTTAAAATTTGTGATAATTATGGAACAAAAAGGAAGGACATTGAAATTCTAAATTAAAATTAATGTAAGAACCTTTCCAAGGTCGGCATTTTATATTTTAATGGCAACCTGAAATAATAAACATAGTTAAATAATATGAGACGACTTCCTATTAAATATCAATAGTTAGCTTATCGATGAACTTTGGATACAATTTAAATTTGCATCTGCAGCATCAAGTAATAGCTAATTCTGACTAATTAACTATTACGGAGTGTTACCTGTAATAAACGTAATAGCGCCGAAATGAAAAGGATACCACTAATGTTTTTGTATTTACTTTGCGTAGCGTTTTAATGTTTAAAAAAAAAATAAAAATAGCGACCCGCCCCGACAATCGCACAGGTGGTAAGGCATACATATTATGCCTACATGTTTTGTCTGCCTAATGTATTTTATTATGTAGACATTATAAACAAAAAAATAATACAAAATATTTCTATATATTCGAAATTATTTACAATGCGCGTCAAGTTTTTGCGATAACCCATAAGATACTTATTTAAATTATGTAGTGCTTTTGATCGAGTCTGGCATCCAGGACTGCTGTACAAACTCCGTAAATTCTTACCTTCAATTATCAGTTCCTACCTCAGTAATAGAACCTTTAAAGTAAACCATAATTGTTCCTACTCTTCCCTCTTCACCCAGTCTGCCGGTGTTCCTCAAGGCAGTATCCTGGGGCCCATCCTATACACGATATATACAGCTGACATCCCAACCCATCCAAGCACTGTCCTCACTACTTACGCTGATGACACATGTGTGTTATCAGTTAATAAGGATCCATTTGTTGCATCCCAATCTCTTCAATCCCATATCTCACACCTACAAGAATGGTGTCAAAATTGGAGGATTAAAATAAATCCTAACAAATCCCATCAAATTACCTTCACCCTTCGTCGTAAACCTACGAATTCCTGTCCTACTGTATCGTTTAATAATACACCACTGAACCCTGTCGAACAGATACGTTACCTAGGACTCCATCTGGATAAACGTCTCACTTGGAATCCTCATACAAGACTGAAAAGACAAGAAACTGCTCGACGTTTTCGCCTACTTCAACACTTACTGGACAAACGCTCTAAGCTACCAATTAATTACAAAAGACTTATTTACATGACAGTCATCAGACCTATTTGGGCATACGGAGTTGAGCTTTGGGGCTCTACTAAACCATCCAATTCATCTCGTATCCAATCCTTGCAATCCAAAATCCTTCGTAAAATCCTCAATGCTCCTTATTATGTCACAAACAAACTCATCCATCATGATCTTAATATCCCATATGTTACTGATTTGGCCCAAACTAGATACCTATCCTTCCATAACAAGCTCCTTACGCACTTGAATCCGCTAGTCTCTCAGCTTGCTTCCCATACTATTCCTGATAACCCTCCGAGGCGCCTGAAAAGAAGATGGCCTCGAGATCATCTACTATAGAACTTTATTGGAGTGCTATCGATGGGTAGTTTCTCCACAAGTGTTTTCATGTCATATTCTACATTTTTGCACATTTACTCGATATAATACCATTATAGTTGTAAATATCATTGAATTAAATAAAAAAAAAAAAAAAAAAATTATGAAGTATAAAATATTCTAATAATGCGCATGAAAAGCTTAAGGTGACTGAAGTATATAAGTTGATAAGGGATAAATACTGAACTCATCTAAATAGCGCATTGTACGTTATCAATTTTTTCCCGGACTTTTTGTAGATCAATAAAAGAGGAATATACCATGCGTTGTTTTGTTATATGATAAAGGTATTAGGCAGCGTCTTGGATGAAACCTCCCTGCGGGCTATACTTTTTCCTACATTTCCAATAATTAAGGTTATATTCCAACCAATTGACACAAAACCTTGACGAATTATATACCAAACCCTTTCTCGTGAATCAATCTATTTATTGGCGAAAACAGCATGAAAATCCGTCCAGTAGTTACCGAGTTTACCACGAACAGACAGTCGCGGCCGAGGAATTTGCTTACCTGGACATATCCTTTCTTTTCAAATAAAAATATTTAAATATTTTGAGTATCTTTCCAAGTCAACCTGTAGTCCCGATTAAAAACACGCCGTAAAAAGTTTATAAGTTATTAATAATTATATTATTCTAAATAATTTGCATTTTTTATTAACTATTACGTTATAATTAATAATTATAGCTACTGATGAATCTACACGTCAAAAAACTGCTGTTATAATAGGAGAAGATATAGATTTACTTGTCATTTTAATTGGGCGTACCCTATCAACCCTATGTACCCTATCTCATCAACAAGAAATTTTCTTTAAAAAAGTTGGCAAAGGAAATGTAAAAACTGAATATACTCTTCGAAAAGTTTTGATAAATATCCTCGTTCTTAAAAACACATATTGTTTCTTCACGCAATAAGTGGCTGTGACACGACTTCTGCGCTCTTTAGAAAAGGAAAAAAAAACTTTTGTAAAAAAACTAGAGAAACTTCCGAATTTGGATCAAATTGTTGCAGCATTTGAAGAAGAAAACTGGCCGGCTCAATTATTATATGAGAATGGAGTGCGAACCTTGTTCGCAATCTATAACGCTCCAAAATCTGAGCACTGTATCGATCGCCTTCGCTATGCACAGTTCATCAAGTTAACAAAACTGAATAAACCTCTCCAGTTAACAAATCTTCCACCAACGAGTGCAGCAGCTCACCAACATTTCAACCGTGTCTATTATCAAGTTCAGACTTGGATAGGGGATGATTTAGAACCCCAGAATTGGGTTTCGATAATGCGTGATGAATTCCTGGAACCTGTTACGACAATGAATCCACCAACTCCGGAGGAATTGATTAACACAATATTCTGCAACTGCAAGAATGGTTGAGGTTCGCGATGTGGATGCAGGAAAGCAGGGTTGCAGTGCTCTTTAGCTTGCGGCCAGTGTAATGGGCAAGCTTGTCTTAATGCATCACCATATCAGAGTGATATCAATGAAGACGGTACTTTTTACCTCGAAATACTGGAAGAACTGGAGACAAATGTCGTTGAAGACGAGAACACAAAGGAATTTGAAATTTTACAGCGAATGGAAGACGATGGTGAAGAAGAAAATTGAAATTAGAACTTGTAGTTCTTATTATTATTCAACTTTCTAAATTTCAACGTTCATAAATGTATGAAATGGTATTTTTCAATAAAAACATTAATTAAAAATTAAATTTTTTCTTTTTATTTAGTTAGGAAGTAATTAGTATAAATAAGCTTATAATTAAAAATAATTAAAGTATTTCCCTTAATAACTTTATAATTACACGAGTAGGTAAGTTTTATTAAATGAATAGATACTGAATTATTGAAAACAAATTATTAATTATAACGTAATATTATTACGTATTTATTATATATTAATAATAAATTATTAATTGTTCAAAATTTTTTTCACTGTTTTTTCAAAATTTAGCGTTCTCTATATGATGGTACATGGTTCACTATTCAAAATATTCTAAATCCAATCTAACTTTTCTAAAACTAATTGTCTCAAATAAATAATCGCCTGAATTATGCATATTTTTTGTGTTTCCTGAAAAATTTTCAAATTTGGATCTACATCCTTTTACATCTCCACGGCTCAATTCTTCTTTCCTACATTTCTAGTTTGTCTAACTCACCTTTCTAGTTTATTTATTACATTTCTAGTTTGTCTAACTCACTACTGTGATGTAGTTTTGATTTTTCATAAGTTGTTAAACAATATCTACCACAACATGTACACGAGTAAGAAGAAGTTGCGTACTTTCGAACAGATCACTAATTATGTTCTCAGACAATGGACAATGAACGCCTCGAAGAAGAACGTAGCCTAGACTAGGAAGACAGATATTAGAACCTCCTCAGTATTGCTCGGCGGACTCTTTGCCTCGGGTTCTTACACAATAGGCCATTGTTCTTAGCCCGAGGAGGATACGATGTGTATGCCTCTCGTCCGGGTTTGGTGTTTGGTCTTGGGCGGGATAATAGGGAATGCCATCTTGGCTATAACGGTCTGTAATGTCTAGTATCCGATGCCAAAACTGATGTCTTGTCAGGAGGGACTGTCTTCAATCTGTGTGAGAGATAGTCTAGTCGACTGGAACGAACGATATAATTGGTCCTACAGAATTCATTTTTCGGGTAACAATCTAGCAATGGCTCTGATCCAGGAGCAGTATTCCGTTTAATTATCTTGATAGATTATTACTTGTCCTTATAAATTATAAGAGGAAGAAAATGGTGCAGGTAGAGGTAAAAAAATTCTCTTATGTAGGGAAAACTGTTTATTGGAGAGCCAACGTTTCGACCCACGCTGCAGGCCTTCTTCAGGGCTATATATGCAAAATACAGAGAATTAAAATTACATACTGCAAATATTAAAATTAAAATACACTCAAATCAGCTTGATGCTTATGTATTTCAATTTTAATATTCACCCTATGTAATTTTTATTATGTGTATTTTGCATATTTAGCCCTGAAGAAGAGCTGCAGCGTGGGTTGAAACGTTGGCTCACCAATAAACAGTTCTCCCAACTTAGAAGCAATTTGTTGGACTTCCACCCGGACCATTCAACTATTATCATTCAAGAAAAAAACATCCATTTGTGGATTGTTTTTTTTTTTTAAACATAAAAATTGGGAGCCGACGTTTCGACCCACATTGCTGGTCTTCTTCAGGGTTATTATAGTAGGACCACACTTGGCACTGCCTAGTGCCTCTGTGTATCTAACTGCTCAGTCCACTGTTTTTCTATTACAATAGCCCTGAAGAAGTCCTGCAATTAGGGTCGAAACGTCGGCTTCCAAATAAACAGTTCTCCCTTATATAAGAGATTTTTTTTACCTCCACCCGGACATTTTCTTCAGTGTATATATATATATACATATAACTAATATTTTTCAACATATAAATTATAATCTATACGTCGAAGATGAACGAGAAAATCAAAATAAAATGAGAAGATAAAAATAAATTATAAAATATAAAAATTACTATATGTTAGAAACCGACTTTTAACCCACTTTATCAGGCCTTAATTTTTAAAGGTGTGGCAAAAAATTAAGTTAGTGTGGTTCTCATCCGGTATCTGCAAAGTGGATAAACCTGGTATTTAACGCATTGCAGGCAAGATCACCTTCCTGGATAACCATCGGCTTAGATACTGTAAGTTCCTGGTAATCACTGATCAGTTCAACACCCTTCATCTGTCTCGCTGTTACTTAATTTTTTACTAAACCTATTTTTGATTAACGAAACCTACTTTTATTACTCCCACACTAGCTAGGTTGTTTCTAATCTATTTCTTTGTCCTATTCTTACAAAATAAACCTTTCAATATTTTCAGATAAAAACAGTAAAGATGAAGTGGTATCAGTCAATGACTCTGTGTTGATTGACGTCTAGTGAGTCGGAGTGGGCGAATTGGCGGAGGACTTCGTTCGACAACTGTTGAAATCGTTTTCAATTTTACAAAACAGAAATCTCCCTTCCGATAATAGTTAAATTTTGTCTTCCAAATATGCTTGAGGTAAAGGCACATTTAAGTTTTGGTTAATGTTGGATGGAGCGGAGTGATTCAGTGGTAGAGCACTGAGTTGCCATGCCGCAAATCCTGCTTCAAATCCCGCTGCTGGCAAGACTTGTATTTAGCCTGTTTACAGCCGGAGATGGATCATATAGCATCTAGGACCCTCCTGGGGCTCACCCAGCCTCTATGAAATGTTATAAAAATAAGGTCTACATATGTTCTAGCATGATCTAGGACAAGTCACCTCCTTGTAGAACCGTTGTCCATGAAACAGTACAGTCTCTACCATGTCTTGATCCCCAGACCCGTTCACGGTATTTTTTTTATGTTGATTTTTTTGGTGCGTACATTTAGAATTTTCCTGTTCCTAAAAAAATTCCAAAGGGACCACATGTTTCGACGAGCTTCCTGTCAATGGCGTTAAGATTGTTATAATTAGGAAGTGTCATCAATGCTTCCCTGTCGTCAGGATAACAGGGAAACTTCCATGTCCTTCCCTCTTATTTTACCATATTAGCTCTTTGGTTAGGGTATCGAGAAGGTAGAAGGTCGAAGGCAGGAGGTAGGAGAGTACTAGAGTAGAGATGAACTAGATAGTTTATTGTAAGAGAGTAGCCTCTAAGTTAGATCTAATCCATAGTCAATAAGCTATAATGATAGTCTATAGTCAATAAGCTATAATGATAGTCTATAGGCAATAAGTTATAATGATAGTCTATAGGCAATAAGTTATAATGATAGTCTATAGTCAATAAGCTATAATGATAGTCTATAGGCAATAAGTTATAATGATAGTCTATAGGCAATAAGTTATAATGATAGTCTATAGTCAATAAGCTATAATGATAGTCTATAGGCAATAAGTTATAATGATAGTCTATAGGCAATAAGTTATAATGATAGTCTATAGTCAATAAGCTATAATGATAGTCTATAGGCAATAAGTTATAATGATAGTCTATAGGCAATAAGTTATAATGATAGTCTATAGTCAATAAGCTATAATGATAGTCTATAGTCAATAAGTTATTATGATGGTCTATAGCAATAAGTCGCCCAGTTAGTTTATAAGAATGTCTCTAATACATCTCTTGTAGATCACTTTATATCTGTTCAATATCTCAATAAATACACATTCTCTTAGTAGTGTAGTCCACCTTTGTCAACTGATGCACCATTAAATGTTAGAGTAACTTTCTTACTATTTTTAATGAATTGGAAGTTTTAGCAAAGATGATTAATAATAATAGCAAAGAGTCTTATCGAGCCGATTTATCGATTTATTGATCGATGTGTAATTATTATAATCAATAGCAATTATAAATAAATAAAAAGACTTGCGCGTTGGTGAGGAAGGTTTGCTCGGATACGCTGCCGTCCGCTTCCAATTCAGGCTCCATCTCGTATTCCTTCTTTTTTAATCCTAGGGTTAGTAAACCTATAGAATAATAATAATTATACAATAAATTAGTTATTAATAAATAGGTAATATATCACACAAAAATATCCAAACGTTATTATAGTATGGAAAATATTCATAAAGCCTCTGAAAATACAGCATATTTACAATTGACCAGATTACAAAGTTTCTTCCAAGCGATACCTCATTTAAAACTCATGAAGAAAATAGTAGTATTTGAGATGTGGAAGTACGAAATATTCGCCAAATTTTTCGGATTGTTTAAATAAAAGAGAAGGATCGGAAAAGTTCAAAAACTTCCATTCACAATCAAAAACTTGAAATAAGAATAAATTTGGTACATCATGTGAAATTAGAATACCTTGGCTACATCATGTGGAATTGTGAAAAACAGAGAAAGATTGATATTAGGAGGGGACGAGGAATGAGGAGGCACTCCTGGCAGCAAAATTTAAGCAAATGGTTTTGGTCTAGGGATGGGTAAGGTTGTATCTATCGGATAATTAGTAGCCAATATCGAAAAGTAGTGGATACAAAGACCGGATACGGTCGAAATGTACCCGGTAGAGATACTCACCTGGATACTTGACTCGAGAATCGTGTCAATGGGGTCTGAGTTCCTAACAACGTCACCCCACCTCTCTCTCTAGAGGTGTATCCAAGGCTGTGGTTGTATTCACATCCACTAGTCAGTATCCACGACGATTGGCGTATTAACTACAATTTTACGTAATCCATTGAGTCAACTACCGTAGGTTACTACAATCTCTACCCCCGCACCTGCTACCTGCTAGACCAGATAGATACGAGAGCTGTATTCAAGGCCTTGGTCGTATTCACATTAGAAACATCAGCTTTTCAGTATTCACATTGTAGTGAATATATTATTATATTATATAGTATTGACGAGCAGCTTTCGTAAAAAAAAAACATGTAATAAACCTGTATCCTGGCAAATATGGTTTCATTAATGGATATATCTATACCATAAAGTAAAGGCAATTGACATAAATGATTAAAATCGGGTGCAAAAAAAAGTTGTTCACCGAAGTCGGTTAATTTTTTCTCCACTTTTTTACTTTCAACAGTAAAAATTTTACATAATTTTAAAGAAGAAAATTAGTTTCAAAAAATTAAAAAACAGGACCGGAATATGACGAGCATTATAACAGCTATAGCGTTTTAAAGAGTTTAGCCTCCGGCGGCGGACAGACAAATTTTGTATTACAATCCAAATTCCACGAGTCTTGGGACGTGAATACCAAAAGTTTGAGGTAGAGTTAGCAACTTTTTTTTTTTGTTCAATTCCATAGTTTTCAAATAATAATTAACCAATAAAAAACAAGGTTTCAATAATTTGTTACTTGTGCGAATAACTCTTTTTCCTTTAAAAATTATAACAAAAACTGATGCGCCAAGAAAGGCTTCTGTGTATTAGAAGAGTAAGAGACGGATAACTGTATTCAACTACAAAAATATCAAGTAAAAGTATCGGATACAGAAAAGTATCCGTATCACTTGTATTCAGATACAGGGAAATCCAGTATCCCCCATGACTATTTTGGTCTCACAAATTCACATATTTTAAAATTTTGTGAACAAAATGAAGATCGCAATATTAATAGCCAACGTCCAAAATGAATAAGACACAGCATGGAGAAGAAAACCTAATATATGGCTAACATTTGGTCCCAGCAAGTACAGCAAGTACTGTCCTACTGTCCTACTGTTTAAAGATACACTTATAGGCTACTCATCTCCAAGTCCCAGGTTCGAGACCTGCTGTAGATAAATACTTAATTCTGTTCTCAGTAGATAGACTCTGTGGGATCTGAAGACCATGGAGGCATTTGTCTTGTTATAAGCTCGGTACGATAAATTATTAAATAAACATATATTCAATCACTTCCCTGCCCAACAGGTGGCTTTCAAATAGTACAGTCCATAACTAACTGCTGAAGACCCATAATGGACTAAATTGGTACAAGTTTTTTGGTTGTTAGATCATCATAATATAAGTTAGTAATTTGAACTATTTAAATGTCTGTCTTTTCAAATAGATATACAATGTGTTCTAAAGGTAAAGTTATTTTTATAAAATGACATGGACATTTTTTTAAATAAAACCTTACCAACAGCAACTAATGAAGGATATCGGATTCTGTACTTGGTAAGGACTGTACTGAATCCAAGCCAACGTTTGTGGAGGGAAATGATTTATAAGACACGACGCCTAACCGCCAGCTTTTTCCTTCTCGTCACGGGTACTAACGTTATAATTGCTGGGTGTGCCCGAGGAGAGTCCTCAGATACGATAGAGTTGGTCCATGCGGCTTACAGTAGAATAAATCATTTATATGCCTGTTTCGAATCCGGGACCCTTGAGGTAGTAGACAATACACTGTTACAGACTCTTGCGAAATCTTAGGGATCTTCGGATTACATTGCCACGCAATAACAAGTTGTGCAATATATTTTTTTATTTTTTTGTTGGAGATTTGTGGAGATAGAGTTTCAAATAATTTCAATCCTTTATTCTACTTAGAAATAGTCTTAGAATTTCTTATGTTTTTTATCGATATAGATGAGGTTTTAAGCAAGGTTTTTATATCTCCCTCATCATTTGGCAGAATAGAAAACGTACTTCAGATTTGCTGGTAAAGTTTTTCAATTTATAATTAATTCGATTATATATATTAATTTTTTTTTTTTAAATGGTCTGTTTCGGAAAACGCATGCAGATTAGTTATTAGGTAATTATGATTACTTATATGAAATAACTCCATATGTTTTAGAAATTTAACATGTTACCTAATTGTAAGTCTTTAATGATTGGAGGAGAAGGACTTAGTGTTGAAATCGATGAGTCCTGCTTCTCCAAAAGGAAATATAATGTGGGGAGGATTTACCCACAGGAATGGGCGTTAGTTCGGAGGCCTATGCAGGGAAACTAGGGAGTATTTCCTATATTCTGTCCCATGTGGAACAGCTGAAATGATGACTTCTGGTATTAAAGCTGCAATACGACCTGGGAAAACAACATATTCTGATTGCTGGAAGGCATATCAGGGAATAAAGCTAATTGAAGGCATGAGGCATATACATTACGTTGTTAACCATTCAAAACATTTTGTTCACTTAAACACAGGAGCTCATACCTAGAGGTTGGGCCTTCAGTCAAACGAAGAAACAAAAACGAATGTGGAACGAGTAGAAATGTGTTGGATTCATATTTACGGGGATTCACATGGAGGAGAAGGTACGAGAAAGAATGTGTGTTTACTAAGATTTTAGAAAACATTGCTGATTTTTATCCACAAATTTAATTGTAATTGTTTTGTTTTTAGGGTTATTTATAAATATGCACAGGCTTTTTTATGAGTAGCATTAATAACAGTTATATAAAAAATAATCTGCATTTGTTTTCCGACACAGACCCAAAAAAAAAAAATTCTAGAAATTGAAGAAATGTATTGTAGCAGGCTACTGGGTGTAAAATGAATTAAACTACTACTAAATTCAAGATACTAAAATTTATTAACAAATTAAAAAGACTACAAGGAAATTATTTAAAACAATTAAATTATTAAACTAATATAAATTTACAATAACAATGTTCTACAGATTATAACTTAGGCCTAACTGTTATCTAATCACTAAAATAATATAAGATATTGCTAATACTAAATAACTTAACAATTTAGATAAATTTGTACAAATACAATAAAATTTCACTATAGTTTATTACTACTAATTAACATTTACAGTTCACTAATTAAAGCCCACGTACCGTGAGACTCCCCAAATATGACGAACTGACCTACAGAAACAGTTTATTACACTCACTTATCACTTATCACTGACTAGTTCACACTGCCACTGGCTGACACTAACTGTCACTGTTACTCACACGGACTGTCACCGTTCACTGTCACAGAAGTCAACAACTTTACTACTGACTGGCTTAAGCAGGCTAGCATTTATATAGGCCCATCGAATGTTCTATGCAGCAGGTGGTGGGGAGCCCTACAAAGTTCCAAGAATTGTCTCGACAGATCGATATCCTTCTCAATCTTTCTAATCGCTTAATCTCTTCAGCCCGCCCTAATCCTCCCGGCCCGGCCCTCTGATGAGAGAAGGTATTTATTAGAAACTATTAGCAACTTCATAAAGAGAGAGTATCAATTTCCGCCTTTTAAGTTAAACGAAAATCTAACATTTTGATTATATCGTTAGTATATTAGTATCAAATATCTAATTTGGGAAGCTTTATATTGTATTTTAATATAACTTTTGATTGCAACCTATAAGGATTTTAAATAAATAAAAACTACGTTAATTGTTAATGTATTATCAGATATCTCCAGATTTTGAAGGAGTACTATGAAAATATGAAGAATCAACAATAAAGCTGATAAAGGAAGATCCTTCCTAGGTTATTATATGTAAGTTTGAATATTCACGCCAAACTTAACAGCTGTGAAGATAACCTTAGGCACAGATGTGAGGAAGGTTATGATAGATATTGGCTTACTGAAAGACTCATTGAGGTTAATGTTGTTAAATTAATACTGTTTATGTTATAATGGAATATTGACAATTGTGTTGATTCAGGTTTGTAACTAAAGATACCTGGAGTTATTTAGTTATTTATAAGTTTGTAAATATGTTTTTTTTAATTACAGTTCTTCACTGCATCCACGTGTTTTATTCCATTCACCTCCTTGGTTAAGTTGTTGAATTCACGACTTACATATATTATTATAACAACTTGTATTACATATCGATGCCTTAGTTAGCATATCTGTTAAGTGCCGAAAACAAAATTTTACACGAGTCAACTTTGATAATAATTTAACACAAGAAATGCAGTTCAAGTTTAAGGACACAATATATTTTTGTAACCTTCACAGCTTCTTTATTAATTTCATATCAACATATAATCTATGACTTCCTGATCACAACTTTACAATATTATTTATGTAACAAACCCATTATTGAAAAATTTGCACTTAACACATTTGTGAACTTAGGCATCGATATATTAATAATAATAAATAATATGAAATTTGACTGACCCACGTGGTACTGCTTGAGACTAATAAAGCCCATGCCGAGGGGGTCCAAGGAGCAATAGAGGGCGGCGATGTGGCGGTCCTCGAAGAGCAAGGGGGGGCTGCACAGGACCCCGGACCGGAACATCAGGCACTTGTCCATCAACTGCTCCAGGAATTCGACCGGGTCATCTGCCGTAGAAGAGAAATATAGTAAGGAACCATCTTAGGATAAGTAAGTGACCTTATGATGTTAGGATGTTAGAAGGAGCTAGTAAGTGACCTTATGATGTTAGGATGTTAGTAGGAGCTAGTAAATAGAAGGAGAGAAGGCCAGCCATGTCCCTCGTAGTAACTCCCCTCGATTATCGAAGAGTGGATTATATCCAAATAGGGAATGAAGGTAACACTTCCAAATAGGAAGCCTCAACTGTCAAAAAATCTGTCCATTTTATGCAATTGCACGATATGAGGAAAATAATGAAATTAAAACTTAATTTATTAAAAAGAAATGAAAGCACCTTCCAAACTCTCAATCAGAGAGAGCATACCACCACCATACCACCGCCATGGCTCAAAGCAAGTTTCTGAAGTAAAAGGAAGGTTACTGGGCAACAACTGGAAAAAGTTAAATAAGAATCGCTGATGACAGTAATAGATAATACCCACATCGAGTAAAAAAAAAAAAAAGTAGACAATCACGAGGGTATCCGACAGAAGTGAAAATAACTTTGGAATAACTGTGTTCTTTTTTGAATTCCTAAACCAATCATAGTCTGAATTATTTTTATTTATTTTATTTTTTAAATTATTTTATTGAATTGTACAACTGTAATATATACATCTAGTACAAGGGCTGTATGAATAAATAAATGCATGAAAGGACGTGTAGAGGCACTACCCATTGGCAGCACTCTCATTACATTTCTATTATAGAAGGTCTCGAGGCCATCTTCTCTTCAGACGCCTAGGAGGATTGTCCGGGATGGAATTGGAACCAAGGATGGAAACTAGTGGGTTTGGATGGGCCTGGAGTTTATTATGGAATGATAGGTATCTGGAATGGGCTAAATCGGTAACATATGGAACGTTCAGGTCATTATGGATGGTTTTATTTGTGACAAAATAAGGAGCGTTTAGGATTTTGCGAAGGATTTTGGATTGCAAGGATTGAATACGAGAGGAATTTGATGGTTTGGTGGAGCCCCATAGTTCAATTCCGTAAGTCCATATAGGTCTTATAACAGTGACATAAATAAGTCTTTTGTAATTGATCTGAAGCTTTGAGCGTTTGTCTAGTATGTGTTGAAGTAGTCGGAAGCGTCTAGCTGTTTCTTGTCTTTTCAGTCTTGTGTGAGGGTTCCAAGTTAGACGTTTGTCTAAGTTGAGTCCTAGGTAGCGGATCTGTTCAACAGGGATAAGTGGAGTACTATTAAAGGATACAGTAGGACAGGAAGTCAAGGGTTTTCGGCGAACGGTAAAGCTAATTTGATGGGACTTTTTGGAATTGATTTTAATTCTCCAATTCCGACACCATTCTTCGAGGCTTGATAAATGTGATTGAAGGGATTGGGATGCAATATATGGGTCGTTATTAACTGATAACACACATGTGTCATCAGCATAGGTGGAGATGAAGGTGTTAGGATGGGTTGGGATGTCAGCTGTATATACCGTGTAGAGGATAGGACCGAGGATGCTACCTTGAGGAACACCAGCAGACTGGGAATAGAGAGGAGAGTAGGAACCATTATGATTTACTTTAAATGTTCTGCCAGTTAGAAAGGAGCGAATGATCAAAAAGTATGTAGGAGGAAGGAATTGTCGGATTTTGTAAAGGAGACCTGGGTGCCAGACTCGATCAAAAGCCTGTTCTACATCGAGAAAGGCTCCCGTGCAGTACAATCTACGCTCCAATGAAGAGGAGACAACATCCACCACACGATGGCATTGCTGGATAGTGGAGTGGGATGTTCGGAAACCAAACTGGTGGTCTGGGATTATGTGGTTACTATCTAGAATGGGATACCGACGTTTTAGTATGAGCTTTTCGAGGATCTTGCCCATTATGGGTAAGAGGGGCTTTTTGGATTTTGGGATCATTTTTACTATAGATAGTTTCCATGTATCGGGAAAATAGGTAGAACGGATTACAGAATTATATATGTATGTGAGGAATAGGATAGGTTTTCGAGGAAGGGATTTTAGGATGTGAGCTGTAATTACGTCATGTCCAGGAGCTTTACGGGAAGGCAAACTATGAATAACATTGGATATTTCTGACGGATGAAAAGCCTTAGGTGGGAGACTCATTTGGAGTCTGAATTATTTAAATTTCATAATTTGTAAATTGAAATTATTAAGATTATTCTAGTTTTGATATCCATTAAACCTCCGGGCCACACTCGTAATGATATATACCTTATCAAGTAGTTTATTTGTTAATCAAAACAAATGACGGAGTTGCACAAGCTAAATACAAAATATCAACATCACATAATTGAAATAATAATTAGCTAAGTTATATTATTTATAACATCAAAATTCTTGTGTATTTGAAACTATTAGCAACTTAATAAAAAGAGACATTCGACTATGACAAATACAATAATTGTGTTTGTAAAAAATAATAATTATTATTTAGGGGAAACGATAAGTTTAACTAGTTATTGATGTTTTAGGTTATTTTTTGGCGGTTCCTAGCGGTTGAGCGTGACCTAGGAAAAGTCAACTCCTTGCAGAACTGTTGTCCATGAAACAGTACAGTCTCTAGCATGTACTGAACCCCAGATCCGTTCACGGGTTGTAGTGCCACAAGTATAGGTATCAATTTAGTGACTATTATACGACCTGTTAGTTAAATAGTACTACTATTACTATAGAATAGAATTTTCACCTTTAAGCCATTTTCAGAGTCTGTTATTTTCTCCCCAACTTTTTCATTTTTTAAATTTTATAATGTACTAGCGACCCGTCCTCTAAGGTAACATCAAGGTTCTATAAACCCAAAATAAGGGGGGGGATCTGGTGGTTGAGCGTGATCTTGGACAAACTACTTCCCTGCACAACCGTTATCATTGAAACAGCACAGTCTTAACCATGCACTGAGCCCTTGACCCATTCACGTTTTTTTTTGTTTTTGTTTAAATATGAGGAAGAAAATGGCTGGGGTCAAGGAGTGTCTGTTGGAGGAGGCTTTCCAATAAACAGTTCTCCCTAAATAAGAGAAATGTTTTGACCTCCACTCGCACCATTTTCCTCCTCAATTATCATTTATATGTATTAAATTTGATGGTTCTAGCCAAAAACCGCAAACAAGGTGATAGACTTTAACAGAAATACATTAAATGCTAATACGAACCCACAATGCTACTTTGTTTTTTTTGGACTCACCGTACATTATTAATATTATGTTCTATATTAAATATCTCTTTTGGATATATTGGTTACAAAGCATTGAACATATTTTAAATATTTGCCCAGATCCTTCCATTGTAGCGACGCCTAACAGGTCCTGAGCCATTATAAGATGTATAAACCCTTTATTGCCTGGACAGGTATTTATTCCTTTATTGCTTGCTATCTAGCGCAGCCATAGAGCACGCCTCTACAGGAGACAGCTCTCCTCAACTTAAGCTATAAGCCACCGGTTGCTATTGTCACGTTCTCTATAAATCGCTCCTAAGGACTTCTTCGCGCGGCTATAAAGCCTTTATGGTACCAATCTTTTTTCCTTATTGCTCCTCCTCTTCGTGGAGCCACGACCATCTTCCCTCCTAGCCATGTAGGGCTACCGGTCCTCGGATCCACTTCCACATTTGTACGCCGCCTCGAGGGCCCGGTGTAGTCTTCCATTTAATTAAGTCCGCTGAATATTTCATAGGGGAAAGTTTTTATTTACAATCGGAATAACCATTTCGGATTATTGACCATCTGCCAGACGGTCGGGACACTTTTACAAGAATATATTACAAATAAAGCAGAGGATAAAACAGATTTTCAGAGTTGATTCATTTATCCTTAATAGTGTTAATATAATGCGATTAAAAACTAAAGTATTCATAAAAAACATTTAAATAATGCTAAATAAATGATTTTCAATGCAATTAAAAATATCGAAATTTAAAGTATTAAGTTTCTTAAATACTAGCAAAACAAAATAACCTTTCAAGAGATATTTCAGTAATTGAGGCATCGTCACGACATCTTTCTTCTTCAAAAGAACGTCATAATTCGAAAAACATAATTTGTTTCAGATATTTGAAACTTTCATGTGAGTTAAAAAAATTATATTGGTAAAGCATAGCTTTCTTGTTGTAGTGATCCTATAGAGATTATTTTATTAACGATTAGAAAATTTGTAAAACCTTGAAACTTTTTTTATTTTAACTTATGTAGTTGTACCCTTTAACTTACAATAAAGTTGTAGCCTTTAACTTACAATAAAGTTGTACCCTTTAACTTACAATAAAGTTGTAGCCTTTAACTTACAATAAAGTTGTAGCCTTTAACTTACAATACAACTTTAAGTTCAAACATGATACAACTTACAATACAACTTTAAGTTCAAGCATGATACAACTTACAATACAACTTTAAGTTCAAGCATGATACAACTTACAATACAACTTTAAGTTCAAGCATGATACAACTTAAAATACGACTTTATTAAAAAATTGTTGGAAATGGAAATATCAATACAATTTCTACTCAAGGCTCTGTCGTCCATTTTAAGAAGCGATATCCCAAAACAAATTCAAATCCATAAAGATCAAATGCGAGGGTCGTTTTCGCTTTTGGTTCGCTTATTGCTTCAAAATTAAAGTTTCGGTTAAAAATTCACTGTTTTTAGTTATTTAATAGCGATATGTTTATACAGATCTTTGACAATTTCTCTAAGTGAATTTGTTAGAGCAACATTCTTTAATTTAAATCCAAAACAGCCCCAGAGACTGTTGAATCGTTAAATAAAAGTCTTAGCCTATCTCCGCTTACACAGATCCATCCACTGGCCACTACCGAAACCCAAATCCCCCAGATCACCCTAAACGCAATCCTCCCACCTACGTCTCGGTCTACCCCTTGGACGCTTCCCAGTTCGGCACAGGTTAGGAATTCGTTCGTTACGAAGCCGAGCAACTTTACATGTCCTAATCTAGCGTCTTAATCTTCGCGACGCCATCACCTGAATAATATTTACCGGATGCTTGCTTCGCAATTCCACGTTATGTAATTTTCTATATTAGTGGTTTCAACTTTTTTTGTACGGAATATTCTATGTACCACCTTATTTTCGAATACCTGAAGACGTTGTTCATCCTTCAGCGTTAGCGGCCAAGTTTCACATCCTTAGAGAAGATATGGAAGAATGATTGTTTTATAAATTCTGATTTGTAAATTTCGGGACAAAAGACGCGAGCATAGTAATTTCGAGACGGAATAATAAAAATCAATTCCCGCCTTTAATCGCGCTTTAATTTCCTTTCGAATTTCGTTTTTTCCAGTTACCATAGCAATCTAAGTACTTAAGCTTCTCCACATGTTCGAACTTATTTCCTCCTACAACTGTTTAATAAGTTTAGAAAATTAATTGTTGTTCATGAAACCAAATCTCGATCATTTATGAAGGAAACGATCGCCAAAAGGCAATAATTCATGGCTTAGGTGATTTTAATTTCATTTTATGTGATCAGTTTACTTCGGCTAACCTATGAGTGTAAATTAAAGATATTAATTTTATTCAAGTGCAGAGAACAGTTCATATCATCCCTGCCATATCCAACTATCGAATGTGAAAATCGGCCCTTTTGAGGAAAATTAAAAAAAAGCGGTTTCAATGTTTAATACAAATTAGCAACTAGAGTCAAACCAATGACATTCGTTTTACATTGTTTTTGTGACTGATAGATGCCTCTATATGAATTTTATACCAATTATCAATCCTAAAGCATATGGCTATAAGTCGAAAACGAAAACTGTGTTTTTTTCACATTCGATATTTTACGACGAAATGTTGAAAGGGTGAACGTCACCTTAGTAAAGAAAAATATGTCTACAAAGTTTTAATTTTTTATAAATCAAGGAAATAGTGATGTTTGAGAGAAAACAAGAAACTTGCATCCAGGGAACGCAGGCATCATATCTCTTTAAAACAGAACGTGAAAACAGTGCTACATACCACACATATCTCAAAAACGTAAATGTTTTTTGAGAAGCCAGGGGATCGTTGACTGGAAGATAGAGTAAGGAAGAAAATAGTTGGTAAATGTTTTTGTGTCATTTAGATGAAGATACGTTTGTTGTTGTTTTTCTTAATTCAAGGGAGACTGAAACAGTTAAACAGGAAAACAGTAACGTTACCATAAATGTGACCCAATTTCAATCCTAATATTGTTACTTCGAAGCGTTTGGAGAATAAGAACGTGGCTACAATATTCAATATTCTGTTCAATATCTTGGCTACGAACGGACCTATTTCAATGTTATATATATATTAGAACAATTAATTCGTTTAAAATGAGAACATAAAAAATGTTCAATAACCTATCATTCAATGCGTACTTGCAAATAAATTATTTGCTTAGAGGAGAAAATAGTTGACTGGAAGATTATAATGAAGGATTGCGTTGGTTAGGGGGTGCAGTCAATAATAACACTAAAATGAGGTTAACTTATTTTTAATAGTGCCGACGTTTCGGCCTAGAGTGTAGGCCATTTTCAGGGATAAGAAAGTAAAACAGAAAATAACTATAAAAAAATTGGAATACCAAGGAAGAATGTAACATATAGAGTTTATAGAAAAGTAAATAAATATAGCGATGGATAGATTATTAGTGATAAAACAAAATAACAGAATATGTGAACAGAAAGGTGATGTAAAGAAATACAAAGATTAAGAAAAATGAGAAGGTAAAAAGTAATAAACAATAAGAAAAAGAAAGAAAAATGTACAAATATAAAAATAAGAGAGACTTAAAAGTATCAAACACCTCGTTAAATTACATTCAAAATTCAATAAAATGTATGATAAATTACTATTAGAAAGTTATATAAATATTAATACAAAATATGATGTTAAAGTATAAATATGAAAGAAATTTGTAGATTCAATATTTATCTATAAACTCTATATGTTATTGCATTCTTTCTTGGCACATCAATGTTTTTTTATGTATTTCTTTCTTATCCCTGAAGATGGCCTAGAACGTAGTCCGAAAAGTCGGCACCATTAAAAAAATAAGTTTTTGTTATTTTAGTGGTAATATCGACTGCACCCCCTCACCAACTTTATCCTCCAATATATTTGCTTGCATTATTACTTCTCGCCTAGTGAAGCCACACATTCATGGACTATAGCGATTACATTATTTTTTGTTACATATTAATTTGCATACTATTATTTTCACTCTTAAACTGGATTGTTTTATTTACTCTCAGTCTTTAGAAATTTGTCTGATGATTAAAATATATATATTTTTTTATTATTATTTATTTATTGATATTTACAACTATATTACAATAATATAACAAGTAAATTGGCTGAGTGATACATAATGACATGATATAATGACAAGTAGAGAAACTACCCACTGGTAGTACTCAAATCACATGTTCGACTAAGAAGGTCACGTGGCCATCTTCTTCTCAGACGCCTCGGAGGATTATCGGGAATTGAAGAGGAAGCTAAGTTTGAAACTAGAGGGTTTGAGTGGAAATGAAGTTTGTTATGAAAGGATAGATACCGGGTTCGGGCCAAATCAGCAACAAATGGGACATTAAGGTCGTTATGGATGACTTTATTCTTAACAAAATAAGGAGCGTTGAGGATTTTACGAAGGATTTTGGATTGTAGGGATTGGATACGAGAGGAATTCGATGGCTTAGTGGATCCTCAAAGCTCTACTCCGTAATTCCAAATAGGTCGTATGATGGTCATGTAGATGAGTCTTTTGTAATTAACTGGGAGCTTAGAGCGTTTGTCTAGTAAGTGTTGAAGTAGCCTGAAACGTCGAGCGGTTTCTTGTCTTTTCAGTCTTGTATGAGGATTCCAGGTTAATCGTTTGTCGAGATGCAACCCTAAGTATCGGATCTGTTCTACAGGCACAAGTGGGATATTATTAAAGGATACTGAAGGGCAGGAAGTCATTTGATTAAAATATAAATTATAAAAAATTGTTGCCTAACATAACACTGATCTATACCACCCCATACCACATAAGGTATCTTAATTTTTCCATGAAATTCTTTTTACAAAAGATCATTTTTGATCGTATCGATTAAATACAAATTAAAAAAAATTTTAAAGATTCTTTTTTTGTGTTTTTTTTATGTAGGTATTGTTAAAATATTTTAAAACAAAAAAATTTAATACAGTAAAATAATAGTGTATACAACTAATCTAGGACTTCAAAGATCAAAGGAGGATAGAGAATCCCCAAGAAAAGGATATTTCGAAAGATCTGTAAAGTCCCTAAGCTCTCAACATTATAGGAATATAATTTAATAATGTTATTTATATGATGTATTATAAGATTCATGCCAACAAGGCATAAGGATAACTTTAACCTGAAATAGGTTCCTCGTACACCCACACGAGGCCATCCATATCTAACAGCTCCATCGGAGAGGGCCTAGTGACCGACCATCTTATGGTTTGATAACCCGATTCCAAAAGAGGCCAGCTCATCAACTTATGGTTTGATAACTGCTATTTCCTGAGGGAAGTCGGGGGTCGGTTAATTCCCACGGAGTGCACATGGGCTCCATGTGTTCCGCTTCCAGCAAGGCCACGTAAGAATCGCACGTTCTGTTTTATTAATCAGCCTGCCAACGTGTCCTTCATCAACCAACAAATTTTTTTGCGAAATTTTCAAAAATATCCTGCTGAATATAGTAGTCTGTTTATTCAGTGTACAGATTGAATAACCATATACCCGATACAAGGCTATTCACTTAAAGTGACCTTCATAAAACGTTATTAGTAAAATTTATTAGCGTATTTCACAAAATTTTATCATTGCTGACATCTATTTTAATTTCTTTTCTTTTTTTAATGAAATATTAAAATATCACAAGCGAGGACTTACTTGGATCAATGAAGTCAAAATCGAATCCATCTGAACATATTTTCAATTTTAACTGATCCAATTGCATTCGTTATTATATTTAAATACGAAATGACTGATGTAAAATTATTTTATTAGCTCAAAAAAGCAAGAGGGAGCGGAGTGGGTGAGCGGTAGAGCGCTCAGGCGTCGCACAGTGGAACGAACGTTAGTCGCGTCTGGACATTCATTAATATCTCCGCTTCTGATTCTCCTAGAATAAGGCTATTGCTACGGTTTAAAAGCTTTTTGAAGGAACTATTAAATTATATGATAAACAGGATCAAACCTTTTAGGATAAACGTGTAAAAATTCTAGATTTGATATTTCGATGTTAGATTATTTAGTATCAAACATTGTATCATTTATTATACCAACATACTACGAGAATAGGTACAATACAGTATTCTATGGAAAGACAGATACATTGGTATTAAATAAAGTTACACAAAGGAAAAAGTAACAAACCAAATCATTTAATTATTAAACAACATTAATAAAATAATTGATAATTACTTTTGTTAGTTAATATACTAGGTATAATTGATATATCAAAATTATAATAAATGTAAGTGACTATATAAAATTGTTTTATTTAAATAACGAAATGAAAATTAAATAAATCAAAAATTAAAAACTTGACGATTTGTTGTAGGGACTATTGCACCTATGTGCACCATTACACTTATGTCGTTCAAATACCACACTCAAACTAACTTTCATTGTTAATACTATTATGTTAGATGAGGGTTGATCGGATAAATGAATGTAAACAAAAACTGGTAAAAAAAAGAATACGTGCGAAAAGTAGACGCCAATATCAACAGAAATTATTTTAAAATAATTCTCAAGGCCCATAAAATAAAAAGAAAAAATCATTTTCTCGGAAATTAGCACCAAGTAGCAAAATCCGACTAATGGAAAAAAAACTTCAAATATTCTAGTTGTTTACTGTGAAGGTAGTTTTTTGGGCGATTTTGAGCGATTTTCGCAATTGATTATTTAATTTTATCACCCAATTTTCACCGAAAAATCCCAGACGTTTGAAATAATCCAAAGTTTTATTTGCCTAAAATATCTTATTATGGATGTGTTTTTTTCCAGTAGGTGCACGATTAATTTAATGCATTACCTCAAACAGTGGATTGCTTTAAAAATATGAGTTTTTAGAAAAATTTATATTTCAATTCAGAATTTTTTATTTAAGACTTGATTTCACAATAAATTTATCTATGGATTTTGTTGAGAAGAAGTATAAAGTATAATTTAAAATCAAAATAAAGGACAAATTCAGTTATTAGAGAATTGGTCCAATGTC
Source organism: Troilus luridus (assembly GCA_964056705.1). Classification (NCBI taxonomy): domain Eukaryota; kingdom Metazoa; phylum Arthropoda; class Insecta; order Hemiptera; family Pentatomidae; genus Troilus; species Troilus luridus. The sequence continues at coordinate 205,613,005 of OZ057412.1, forward strand.
CAACAAATGCGTTGGTTCGTTCCACTGTGCGTCGTGGCCAAGGGTGGATCTTATAGGATCTAGGAGGGTCCCTTGTGCTCACTCATTGTCTAAAAGTGGGTACTTGAAATAGGGAGCTGAAAACCTACTAAAACTAAGAAGGACTAATCATGACACAACTATAGGTGACAAGTTCATCTTAAACAAAATAATTGATCGTTATTATTGTTGTTATATCGGAATACATTAAAAATATCAAATTAACAAATGCTTATTTTGTTTTGGTTTTTTTCTCAATATTGGCACTAAGATAAGACAAACAAATTTTAACACCCATTAGAAAATTTGAGATTTTACGTTTCAAGATTCAAGTATTGAATAAAAAACATTTTCCGCGGCTTTTTACCCTATATTCTGAAACGATTTTACTGTGCTTTATCACCGCCCAGATCAACCCAAAATGATTTTCAATACCCGGACATTGTCAATTGCCTTTTTTAGAAAATAATCCGCTAAATTTGCTACTACATATAAAGAAAAAAAACCCACAAGCTACAATAGAAGGGTGAGAAAGGAGATACTATGAGGGAGCTGGATGCTGTCATATCATCGATAAAGAGTGTAATTTAGATGCAGTCGTAATATTATATCAGTGAATGCACTTTAGACGAGTGTACTTTCTCCATACATGTGTTCCAGCTCCAGTTAAGGCTTCCTGTTCCAGAGAATTGGTTATCTAACAGTAAACTCATTACTGACTTGGCCTGTCCAATCAGAGGTTTCCTGTCGTGGCAGTTCTGCAGAGCAGCTCAATTCTTGTCCGCCATCTGATGACGGGAAAATGAGGAAGGAAGAATCATGTAGTTACAGGTAAATGACTGATTAACCAAATTGTTTAATAAAATAGTTTTCTAACAAGTTTCATCAATCCTTCCGTGCCCCCAGCAATGTAAACTTCCTTTTACATGTACATGTAAGGTTACTTAGCAACCTTGTGTTATTTATCTTAGAAACCTTCTTCATTGATTATGTACAAATGTTAACTTAACTTAGTGTTCAATTTATGTGTAATTTAATTCTTTATTTTACTGAATAAATCACGCTTAAAAAGATCTTAGAAATTAAATTACATGATCTCTATCCGTAAGAAAATGGCTCAATTATTTGTTCAAATTGTGAAGAGAAGTGATAAAGACTTTCTGAAGTGACTGTGAAGACTGAAGTGATTCAGTGCATTTCAGTTGAAAAGAAAATTTGGTATTTATTACCTGAAGACTCCGAGGACTTGAAGTTCCATACCTTTCTATCAAGTAAGAAACTTATTATGGTATTAAAAATGTTAATGGTTACAGAACAGTAGCTGTTAAGATGGATGACTATATTCAAAGAGAATATTTTGATGAATCTTCTAATATTTGTTTTCGGGAGTTACCATTGGAGGAATGTTTTCCAAAAACAGTTCCTTTCAAACCTCAAAAGATACTCAGTCAGAATTAGAAGATCATATTAAACTAATTAAAATTATATTCAGAAAAAAACGAAATTAAACTACATCATATTCTTTATAAGATCTTTCTTATATACTGGACTAACTTTTTGAATTCGTATAATTCAATAATGAAGAAAAATCCTTTTTTCCATGCAAAACAAATCTTGTTAAAAAATTAACAAAGTATTAAAAAGACGTTTCGACACATTTATTTGTCATTTTCAATTTTTGTTCTTCACAACATCCTTTAAAATTCATAAGTAAATTCATCACTTGAGGACAAAAAGGATCTAAAATTAATTTTATATAAAGTCCTGGAAGTGAACCTTGTTCCATGGTCAAATGTACATATTCCAGGAATTTATATAAAATTAATTTTAGATCCTTTTTGTCCTCAAGTGATGAATTTACTTATGAATTTTAAAGGATGTTATGAAGAACCAAAAATTGAAAATGACAAATAAATGTGTCGAAACGTCTTTTAATCCTTTGTTCATTTTTTAACAAGATTTGTTTTGACTGGAAAAAAGGATTTTTCTTCATTATTGAATTATACTACATCATATTGAAAAAAAAATTATTTTAGAGCGATTTGATAAAAAACAGTCACATAATATAGAATGGCCATGAAGGTTCGAAGAAGATAGTTTTCGATTTCAGTTAAAATCAGACAATTAAAGAATTGTTTTTATCTTGTTATTGGTCCGGCTAAATATTGGTACGAGACTAATTTAAAGAAGATCGGTTTGAACGATTCATGGGACATGTGGAAGAACTCTTTTTAAATATTTTTGATGATAAAGGTTGGTCTCTTGTGAAAAGAGTTTTCGGCTACAAATATTTAGGGGGATCCCCTGTCGACTTCGCCCTCACGAAGGAGAAGCTATGGCTCGAGGTAGAGGGTACTGAGATCTCCCGCACCAACCAGGTGGTTTTCGGTTTTCCCAAATGAAGCTCAGGAGAAACTTAATAGAGAAAAAAATTGAACTCTTGATAAATTATTCTCTGAATTTGGTAAAATAGAAAATGCATTTTTGAAAAAGAAGAAAGAAAACTATCAAGTCCAAAACCTAATGAAAACCCCGCATTATGATGTACAAATGTGAGCTTAATTTAGTGTTGAATTTACGTGTAATTTAATTCTTTATTTTACAAAATAAATCAGGTTTAAAAAGATGTTAGCTCTAAGAATAGAAACCAGATGGTGGAATAGTCTTTAAGTAAGGCGAAGATAAGTCGATAAGTCGATAAGTCGATAAGTCGATAAGTCACTTAGTTCATAAGAATTTCTCATATATATGTTAATACCTCAATAAATATATATTTCTCTAACAAGTCGTCCACCGTTTTATAACTCTGTGGTCAACACCATCACTTTCTTGTGATACTAATCAACTATAAATTGATCATTGAAAAATTCGACTGGAGTAGAATGGAAGTTTAGTTAGAATGGATTACTTCTTACAGATCACTGCAGAATAAGTAATGGATGCTATAACTATAGAATAAAGCAATGGTGGACAACCTTCGTTTTTTACGTTGTGACCTCTCAAGAGTAACTTTAATTATGGTTTTTAAATGTTAATTGACTAGAGTGAGGCAATGAAGGAGGGAGTGAAATTTTCAAGCTTTATTATTTTTTTAATTACTGTAATTCAGAAGGGGAGTGGTGTGGTAGAGTACTGAGTTGCCATGCCGGATATCTTGGTTCAAATCCCGCTCCAGGCAAGACTTTTGTTTAGTCTGTTTGCAGCCGGAGATGGATCATATAGGATCTAGGACTCTCCTGGGGCTCACCTCTATAAAATATTATAAAAATGGGGTACCCAAAATAAGGGGGATCTGGTAGTTGAGCGTGATCCAGGAAAACTGTCCTACTGGTTATTTTTAATTAGTTCAGAAACGGGAAAGAAGGAATATAAGCAAAATAATTTTTTTCATTTTAATTCATATATACTTCGCTGGACTCCAATCTTTTAGTAAATATAATCAAGCAACCAATAACCATTATCCAGTCTTTATTATACTTAATTATTTATTATTTAAACGTTTCGACATTAGCTAAAATATAATAATTATGCATCTTGCAAAAACGTACAAAACTCAATAAAGTTATAAATCAAATTCATCTGCAAAGACAAATAATTACAATTTAAATCTAAACACTTGTCCTAACAATTAGTGAACAAAGAATAGACACCTCTGAAAGTGCAATACTATGATATTCATTTCCAAAGTTATCATCATCTAGGGAGCGACTTATCCCCCATGGTCATCTGCAAGTCTAGGAATGATTTGGAAATAATTTTTTTGTTTATTTTAAAAATAAATGTGTAGCAAATGAGTTACTTGTTTTAGAAATTAGAGCCCTAAAACTTTCAACTGCTTCAGATTTATACAATATTGTAATTTTTCATTCAAGATCATTTAAAAAAGAAAAAAAATTGCCACTTAACTAATGGAGATGTTTGTTTACCAATTTATTTATTATTTATTTTTAAAAAATGTCATGCTACCCTCAATTTTTGGAATAATGTAATCCACTGTTTGGAAAATTGGAAGTAACTATGGAACAGTAACAACGGGACAAAATTATGATAGGTTGAAGAACTGTTCTCATCAATCAGTCGAGAGCACATGATATCTATGGATCATATCTATATAGATATCTATGGTTCAGGTATGTAGTTTATTCAAATTATTAGCAAGTAAGGATATTAGCTAAATATTAAGTAAGAAGGTAACCAGGTGAGGGACAGTGAAAGTATCAATTTTTTTTTTAATGACCCAATTCTCCTGTTATAAATTTATGCCGTTGCAGATTCTACTGTTCACCAACTTGAGTGAATAAAAACGATGGCTCGACAAGTGATCTTCGCCGGTGTCGTGTAATAAATATTTCTGCTGTAACGTATTAATATTTATTGTTTTTGGACTAGGTAATCCAAAAAGCCAAAACCTGTTTCTGATTTCTCTACTATATAAAGACGTTTTTAGTGATAACTGTGCAATATTTTACATTTAATTCAAGTTAATTTAGAGGAAAAAGTCATAACGAACATTGTTTTTGAAGAGGCACTAAATAGAAATACTTATGTAAGTAATAAGTTTTCGACCTCGAGGCGCATGCGCTTGAGCCGCCATCTTGGATTTTAGTTACAAAAATTTGTTTTTTTGATAATAACTCAAAAACGGTGGCTTTCACGACAAAAGATGATCTATACAAAGTTAAAGAGGATAAAATTTCCTACATTTTTTGCAGAAAAATATTTGTGTACCACATATATGTTAGGAGTTACGGCTCCGTGAAGTTGCACTATTTGAAAAAAATTTCGGAAACTTCATTTCGGTAAACTTTATTCTCGGCCATTTTCCATTGATCATATCTTCGTGGTTTCTAAACCGATTTATGATTTTAATACCTCATTTGAAAGGTAATGAAACGTAAATTTTTTTAAATTATTATTTAAGTAATAATTTAGTAGGAGTTACAGCTCCGTGAACATGCAATATTTCAAAAAAAAAAAGTTCATTTTGGTAGAGTTATATTTTATTATTATACAGGGTGACTGGTAATTAGTGGTTTAGGGGTGGTTAGGGGTGATAGTAGGGGGAAATTCCAGTCGATATTTTTATGAGACCTACTGTCCTAAAGTTAACCCTTTCCGAGATATTCCTACTTAAACAATTTTACAAAAAAAATCCTATTTAAAACCTTAAAATAGCTATAAATCCTAAAAATTGGTCTTTCTGGCCGACTTGTTTTTTGTTTTGCGACAAAGATTTTCTAAATAAGGAATATTAATAGTCAAATCTTCGAAATTGTTGGTATCTTACGCTAAAATCGTTAGACGAAAACATTAAAAAAAAAAAAAAAATACGGTGACTGCCTCTAAAACGTCGATTTACTCAAAAAAGTCATTACTTAAATAATAATTAAAAAACATTTACGTTTCATTACCTTTCAAATGAGGTATTAAAATCAAAAATCGGTTTAGAAACCACGAAGATATGATCAATGGAAAATGGAAAACCCGGGTAGAGCCCGAGAATAAAGTTTACCGAAATGAAGTTTCCGAAATTTTTTTCAAATAGTGCAACTTCACGGAGCCGTAACTCCTAACATATGTGTGGTACACAAATATTTTTCTGCAAAAATTGTAGGAAATTTTATCCTCCTTAACTTTGCATAGATCATCTTTTGTCGTGAAAGCCACCGTTTTTGAGTAATTATCAAAAAAACAAATTTTTTTACCTAAAATCTAAGAGGGATTTTTCATTAGGGCCCCAAGCCTAACAACTACCCCACCTTTTGGATTCAAACACCCCTTTTTGTTACCCACGTGCTGGATTATTATAAAATTTGAGCAAGGAGTGGTACAATTGAATGAACAGTTTGTCCATTAAAATGGGGGTCTACAATAAGAATGATAGGAGGTACCACAATAAAGGGGTACCCCAAGTAAATTATATTTTTATTCTTTCTAATTTTTAATATTTATTTTCCTAATGTTTAAATGACACTTAAGACACTGCCTTAGTATTGTTGGCTGTTAAAAAAAAAGTCAAGGATAATCAAATAACGAAACGTAAACATAGATATTACAAAATATACATGTAGTTAGATAGGGACTACTAATTGGATAATTCATTTAATTTTTAATAATTATAATGAGTATTATCTCCTTGCAAGATTTTTATTTAAATTGTTAGCAGCCGGGGATGGATCCTTTGGGATCTAGGACCCTCGTTAGGCTCACCCACCCTCTATAAAATGGGTAACTAAAATAAGGGGGAAATATCATGCGATTGAGCGTGATCTTGGACAAATCACCTCTCTGCACAACAATTGTCCAAGAAACAGTCCAGTCTCTATCATGTTGGTTTAAAGAGTGGGGGAAATTGCAAACAAAAATAAATTATAGAGTGGATTAAACTTTAAACTCCGCGGGTACTTGGGAGGGAGAAATGTCCAAAATGCTAGAGCTGTACAAAGATTATTTTATCCAAGTTTGCCATGCAAAAGCAGCAGAGGGCACACACCACGGCCTCTATAGCTCATTAAATAAAACAATAGATTACCATAGACATTTTAAGGTAACAAAAAAAATTAGCGTAGTTATGAAACGCAGAGGGGAACTTCTGAATCTAAATTACAAACCATTTGATTCGCAAAATATACAGCTATGCTCACTGTGTAATCTGAATGAAATTGAAAACAGTTTTCACTTCTTGGCAGTGTGTCCCGTTTTAAAATTGTATAGAAAAAAATTCTTAAAATATGAGCTGATATCAAAACAAAAATTAATAGATATTCTGAATGGAGAGAATTTTATAGGTTTATATAATTTTGTAAGTAACGCAGGTCGTTATAGAAAATTTTAAAGTTCAGAATTTAATTATTAATGGCAAAAAGAAATTTAATTTATTTTTTAGTTTTGTTGTTATTTAGTAGTCCAATCAAACTCCCGGGAGACGGTATAAAGTACCATGCTGTGGTTGCTAATGTTGAAAATAAAATTAAAAAGAAACCACTATAAATAATTTAATAATAAAGAGCATTTTATATCTATCTATCTCTAACATGTACTCCAGATTGTAGTGGTACAGGTAATAATGAGTATTGTACTAGAAATATTAAACAATTATAGAATAAGCACTTCATTATTTAGTCAAATATTCAAAGTATTATAATTCTGATTAATAAATGGAAATCAAAAGAATACAGGAGGTATCAATTGAATAGTTATTGTACTGTCCAATCATAAAGCGAATTAGTGGCTCAAATAATAATTACTCTGAGAATATTACTGAGATTTTTTGAGTTAAATTCCTGATACTCGTTACTTTTTGCATATTTTTACCCTCGACTAAATACTTTACTTTAATTTCTCTTCAATACATGAGTGGTAACATATATATTTGGTGTGTAATTTAATGAATACAGTCGTCGATACAATCGCATGATCCTAAAAGCAGACAACCTTACATTATAGTTTGCCCCCGGGGGCGGCTACCTCCACGCTTGCCCCAGGGCCTACTTGACCTGCTTAGAGTTGTATAATTATCGAGAGCCGAGAAGTCAATCAAATATAATTAAACAGGTAACTAAAGTCGCATCGAACATCTTTAAAGGCATCAATCTTCTTAGCGAGATAATGAGGAGGTTTCACTTCAACTTAACCTGAAATGTTTATAACCCTCCTTATCTCCCAAACGTGTCATCGCGGGATTTCTATATCCCGATCTCTGGAGGCATGAATAAAACATTTTTGGCCAAAAAAATCCGAAAACACCCTCCTGATAAATTCTACGCCTTACACCCTTAGATATATAGCCTGGCCTATAAGGTACCCCGCTGATTGGGCAGATAGTCATCCAAGTGCGAGGTCTTGTTTTTGTTCACCCTCTCGGGTCCTTGTGACAATTTACTGCCGAGAGTCCAAGGTTCGGGGTTGACAAGACAGTGCAAAAAAATCTAGATTAAAATTTACAACTGAATTACAAAATAAGTGGTAAATGTGCAACCTGATTTTGATGAAGAAATCTAAACGCTTAATTATTTTTCTTGTGTGAGGTGATGAAGGTGACCCATCTGGCCCACAGATCTATTTTCTCTTAGAAAAGTAATCGTCCGAGATATTTTACTAGGTAATATTGATATCAAACATACAACTTTAGATGTTATATTGAAAAAAAAAAGTAATTGGCAAGTATTTACATTAATATGAAATGATTGAATAATTATGTTTATAAGTGCTATTTTCCATTCTAGTATCATATCTCAATAATAGTTGGAAAAATCAACAATATAACACTGATATGTTTCTATGCTCAATAATTATTCTATCCAAGTGATTTAAAGATGGATTGAACCAATGTAAAAGCATGTAATAACTTTTTTATTTGTTTTTATTATTTATTTATTGCTATTTACAACTATATAACAGTAATATAACAAGTAAATTGGCTGAGTGATACATAATGACATGATATAATGACAAGTAGAGAAACTACCCACTGGTAGTACTCAAATCGCATGTTCAACTAAGAAGGTCACGTGGCCATCTTCTTCTCAGACGCCTCGAAGGATTATCGGGAATTGAAGAGGAAGCTAGGTTCATGTAATAACTTAAACGTGCATTTTAAGAAGTTTGATATAATGACTTCAGAACCATTTATAATTTTCCTCTTTCATTAATCAATTGGCATATTGAAACTCTTTAATGTCTAGATCATCTGGTGGTGACACGGGTAGAAAATCTCGTAAAATAAGAATTTCGGAAAGGAGAGAATGGGACGTACGTTTTCTTATTAAATTATTAAATTCTTGAAACGTAAAACCATAGATCTACTTATCAATTATTTATTTTATTTTATTGGTCGGACATTTTTCCGAGTTTTTCATTGTTTCTTTTTGTATTGATTCACCAAATATGAGGCAAAGATTGCTGAATAATCTGTTCGAATGTTTCGAGTGTGTGTGCATAATGTAAAGAAGTGGAGCGAGTACTGAACCTTGGTGTACTCCTGCAGTGATAGACCTAACAGTGGATATTATTAAGTCATATCTTTGACCAACCTGGTTCGTTGATAAGCAAGTGCTGCATCATGAAGTGCATCAGGTCTCCGATCCTCCTCCTCGTCAGGTAGAGGGTCACCTGGTCCACGTTCTTCCTCTTGTCTTTGGCGGGCTGAAAGAAAATGAAATATTATCAAGCAATCGATTCCTTGTTGTTTCTTTATGTGTAATAGAGCTAAGGTCATTATTATTAATTTTAACTTTAGTTGTACACACCAGTTAGACCATAATCATTCTTCCCGACGACCATTCGCCCAAATCGGCCAGCCTTCAACCCCACCCCCAAACAGCAATGCATCACTCCCGAGTTGTTCATTTCAATAATGCCAGTCAACAGACCATGCCTCCTTTGTCCGTTCTGATTGTCTTCTCAGCAACTGCCCAGGTCGTGCCTTCCCTGCGTCTTCATGCATTTGACCGCGCTAAGCACACCTGACAGGTACCGTACCTCAACTTTCGGCTGACCACTTAACTCCCTACCCTTTGTACGTCTTCTTCCTAAAGGTCTTCAAACCCTTCTGAACCTCTCCTTCTGTTCCCTGAACTACATCAACTTCTGGTTCGTCTGTTCCATTATTAGCATGTTAAATCCATTAGTAACTGTTTGCGCCCTGGCTCCATGCTTTGTAGTAACTACAAGTATTTTGTGTTCCAACCATAAAAACTTGAATTTGTAAGAAATTTGATATGTTCCCATTTTTCTTAATAGTTTGGTATCCCCTTACTTTCTGTTTCTTTCTATAAACGTTGTACGAAATTCTTGCAAAGTGTACAATGGTTATTGACAATATATATTTATTTTTGTTGTTATTCAACAGCTTATTAGCCTCACAAAATTCACAGAGAACTTTAAGACTCCATTTGGCGTGATGCGGTTGGAGTGGTGTGACACGTGGAGTGCACAATCCATCACCTCGACAAGACATAGCAGCCAGCTAACACATTTGCTCTTTGATCTTAGCCTCATTTGACTACGTAATAGCCCTACTCCTCACCCCTGCCTTTTGATCTTCCCAGGACATCCTTTCTAATTGTCCTCATTGTATTAATATTAATACGGATTAATAAATCAAAATTAGGTACGCTTCCCACACGCCGATCTCGCTTAGGACGAGATCAAATTAACTACAATAGTTCTCCAACCATCCAATTATCAATAAATAAGGAACATAACAATTAAACTATCATTATCAATGTTTTGCCGCTGTTATCAACTTTTCTATAATCATTTTCGATTGTTTGTGATTATCTATACTTAGTGTTGATGGATGGATGGTCTCTAAATCAGAGGTTTCCGAAGGCTAGTCAGTGAGGTAAAAAAATTATACCAGTGGCTAGCGATGTTGTAAGTAGTGGCCAAAAGGAGAAAATAAATGTCTTCAAAGGCTGATTATGAATCAGAATACAATCTGACGTATTAAATATTACTAAGTTATCACTAATTTATTACAAAAGAATATAGCTTTTTAAAAATGTATTTATTAAAATTTACAACTGTATACTGAATAAGATAAATCATGTTCCGAGATAAAGGCAAGTAGAGAAACTACCCAGTGGTACTACTCAAATAAAAAGTTCAAGTTAGAAGGTCACGGGGCCATCTTATTTTCGGACGCCTCGGAGGATTGAAGAGGTTGCGAGGTTCTGTGGGTTTGAGTGGAGATGAAGTTTGTCATGAAAAGATTGATATTGATTCGGGCCTAATCAGCAACATACGGGACATTAAGGTCATTTTGGATAACTTTGTTAGTAACCAAGCAATGAGCATTGAGGAATTGAATGGCTTAATAGAGCCCCAAAGCTCTATTCAAAGATTTGGTCTATCCGGGTGGGTTTCAAAGATTGTGTGGAAACCGTCAGTTTTGAAGTTTGACATCTGAAATTTCGGATGTACGAGTAACTAATAGTTTAAAAAAATTAAATTATTTATTTAAAATGATCTGTCACGAAACTTTATGTGTGATAGACCAAATTCAACGCGAGTGAAATAAAGTTGAAGCTTAAAGATGGACAATTATTTATTTATTAGTTGTATGTATAAATATGGGTTAAAAAATAATTTCGTAAATAGGGAAACTATTTACTAGACGTTTTGGCCCACTTTGCAGTTCTTCTTCAGGGCTTAGTGGTCACAAGTATGGGAAAGACGTGCAACGTGGATCGAAATGTAGGTTACTAGTAAATTATTTTAATAAAATAAGAATTCTTTTTACCTCTACTCGGACAGTTTCCTTCACCATAAAAGTGCAGTGTTCCCCTACTTCAAAAATGTGCTGCAACCTTTTTTTAGATTAATTATACGATAAATATAAAACAATTATCTTTATTGATATGTTCTATTTGACGTTTTTGAATAATTAGTAAATAACTGAAGGGATTGAGAACATTATTCTGGATCATATAGAACTTCAAATAGAATCGATTTAATCATTCGAGATTTCGAACTGACCTAACCTATTGGGCAAGGTCCCAGCCAGAAAGATCTCGCAATATGTATCTCTTGGTACAATGACTTCATAGAGGTCGTTCGTTGTTATCTTAACATGTCCATGACATTTGTAGAATGGGGTTGGTTATCTCGTATGATCATGAATATTATGATATTTGCACGGAAATAAATGTTAAACGTTTTATGGATTGATATTAATTTAAAACTATATAAATATATCTACAGCCCCGGTGAATAAGTGGTTAAGCCGATGTTTGTCCAGAGAGTGTTAATTCTATTGTGGGAAGTGATATCATTCCATTCTCGTAGATTATGGCTTCAAATGGAATTTTTATATTAGCAATAACTTCTTATCAAGGCAATGCCTGAAACTAAGTGATTGAATTAGTGAGGGTGCAGTTATCCAGTCAACTATTCTCCAATTACATAACAAAAAAACAACTTTCCTCCTCGGTGACGACCGCTATAGACATCCCTTATTCCATCAGGTCTTGGAAGGAACATTCACTTTCCCTAACTCCTTGGCCAATCCGTATAGGAGGACAAGCCGACAAGACTTGAAGACTCCCCGTGACTCGCTAAAAGATGGCGACCATTATGTCGATTACCGCTCGTTAGGGAAGGCTCCTTCTAATGAGACCCGATAGATCGATATTCAGGTTTGCAATCGATAGTGGTGAAACAGCTATTAGTGAAAGGCCAGATAGATTCTTCATCGACTCAAGGCTCCGTGTAGGAAGAAATTAGTGGCGATTAGCCTCAACCAACTAGCGCATAATAACAATTAATCTGTTTCTCCTTGGAATGCACTTTATGCACTATAATTATATTTCTAGTGCACTCTAATTATGCATTCCCTTGTGCAATTCTTAATGATTGAAGCTAGCGTATACGTTATTATCAGGATCTCTCTCAATTGGCGTTCATGTAACACGACCAATCATCAAACAATTAATAATTTATAAATATTTTTATTTGAAAAGAAAAGATATGTCCAGGACCGGGACTCGAATCCACGCCACTAGCGTGGAGCTCTTGCCAACTGAGCTATCCTGGCCAGCTTCTCGGCCAGACATATTTTTTCTTTTCAATGATCCCACATCCCCGTGTTCTTGCAATTTGCGATTTATACGAGGGGAAGAATGTTCTTTGAACATTACTTTAATTTGGATCTTGTTGACTTACGTCATTATATATTATTATAATTTATTTTATTTTATTTGATATTTATTGTATTAATTTTTAAATATTTTAATTTGAAAAATTAATAGAATCAATGACAAATAAAAATAATGATTTAGTTAAAAATAATTTTAAAGTTGCCCAGAAATTATTCTTTTACGACGTTTACCTTAAGCGTTACATTTCAAACATCTTTGGATGGGTAAATTTATTTATCAATTAGAAAAAAAAACCCGAGTCATATCCAACTCAAATTTTAGCCCGATGAACGGAAGAAGCTGAAATATTGTTCAATTAAGTGAGATATATAATATATTTTTTTAAATTAAAAACTTACATCAGGATAAGAAAAAACAGAAACAATAGCTCATGAAGAGTCAGGGGCTCACTACATGGTAGAGACTGTACTCTTTCTTGGACAATTGTTGTGATTTGCCCTAGATCACACTCAACCGCCAGATTTCCCCCCTTATTTTGGGTACCTACTCGATAGAGGCTGGGTGAGCCCCATGGTTTTTTTTAGGTTGAATCAGCTCTGAATCTTTCAGTAGAAAAATATAAACCTTTTCATGTAGTACAAAAAAATACTTGTAGTAGATTAAAAAGTTGTAGTACATAAAAAATACTTGTAGTAAATGTAGTAGAAAAAATACTTTTCATGTAGAAACCGTTTTTCCTTTTCTTTATAAATGATGGTAATATCGCTATGTATCTCTAGAGGTATAGGATGGTTATTCTATTAGATGGTGAAGGAACCTAAAGGCGGACCATGTTAACGAGTACAATAAACCTTTTTAATATAGGAATAATAATCAATGATTGGAGAACTATTAGTTACCATAGCAACGGTTGGCGATTCTTCCTCTTCTTTGACTTGTTCTCTTCCCCCAGTGCCCTGGAAGTTAACAATTATTAATTAAAATTAAGTAACAATCAATTTAATAACTTATTACACAATGGCTTATTATTTACAAAAAGCCGTGAGGGAGGAAAGCGGATATTGTTCACGCGAAAATATTGTGCCAAAGAGAACTTTAATAAAAAAATACTCATTTTTATCACTTTAAACTAGCTATATTGTGCTAATAACTGGATTTGAGCAATAGCAAACAGTGTAGCAGGCTTGAGCCTATGCTCTTTGTACCTAAATCTGTACCTCTATAACTCATGAAGCGTCTGTGGTCCAGTACGTTTTACTATTACAAAAAAAAAAAATCCTGTACAATAAAAAAATAATATTGACCTTACTTAACGGTATAGACCAGGGTTCGGCAAACGGCGGTCCGCGGGACATGCAGGCCGTGGACCATCTCGGTGCGGCCCGCAAGCCTTAGGTCCGCAAGAAAAAAATACAAACCCACTATGATTTTGGTAAAATTATGGAAAAATTATATTTTTTTATCGAGTTTAATGGAAAACCATTATGCTTGATTTGTCAAAAGAATATTTCTGTAATAAAGGAGAAATACGAAAAAGGAAAATTTCCAGTTTGGAATCGTAATTAAAAAATCAACAAAACATATTTAAGGTTGTGCTAGACAACAACGAATCGAATGTTCGTGGCAGCTACAGGGTATAAGAGATTCATTGCATTTAAGCTGGGAAAAGTTAACAAGTGTCGCTACCGATGGAGGCAAGAACATGAGCGGTCAAAACAAAGGCGTTGTTGGGAGGATCATCAGCAAAGTGAAAGAATCTGGATCTACTTCTAGATGGACATTTAGACGGGCTACTGCGCCGCGCTTGACACCGACTCAAATCAAATCTCAATAGTTCTTACTTTTATGATAGAATAGTAATTAAATTTAAATAGACATGATTATATGAATATATACATAAAAATGTAGATATGCGTTTTATTTCAAATATTAAAATTACATGTCCGTACATATAAAAAACATGCGGCCCGCACTGATACTCTGGTAACATTTGTGGCCCTCCTACAGCAAAAGTTTACCGACCTCTGTTAGAGACTGTAATATTTCTGGGGCCCTGATTGTGCGAGGGCGTGATTGGCTCTCCATCACGCTCAACCTCCAGCTTTTCCCCCCTATTTTGGGTACCAAATTTATAGAGGCTGGATAAGCCCCAGGTGATTCGCAAAGGATCCATTCCCGACTGATTAAATAAAATTGGGTCTTTCCTAGAAGACCCCCACCAGTTACTTTTAGTATCAGTTACTTTTATTGATAACTGTTATAACCTAATAGAAATGAAAATGTAAAGAAAGATAAAATTATGTAGAATGTAAATAGTTGATCTCGATGAAATATGTGGAAGAAAATCGTCCGGGTAGAGGTCAATAAATTTCTCTTAAATATCAAGAAATATTTATTCAGTAGCCAACGTTTCAACCCACTTTGTAGGTCTTGTTTAGGGCTAAATATACAAAATATAGACAATTGAAATTAAAAAAAAAATTGTTAAGCAAAGAAAAAAAGATAATAAAAGCATGGTAAATGTAGAAAATACATTATAAAGGTTAAAATGAATGAGTGTATAGTATTAATAACCAAGTGACAGGAAGGTAGTGAAATACATAATAGAGATTAAAATAATAATAAAACAGAACAGGGCATGTTGAAATTAAAGAATAATAAAGTATAAAGGATAAGTTAATAAAGATAAATACTAAAATAAAATGGCTAAATATTAAAGTTGAAATACAAATACCAGGTATCTTTATTAACTTATTCCTTATATACTTTATTATTCTTTAATTTCAACATGTCCTGTTCTGTTTTATTATTATTTTAATCTCTATTATGTATTTCACTACCTTCCTGTCACTTGGTTATTAATACTATACACTCATTCATTTTCACCTTTATATTGTATTTACCATGCTTAGGAAATTTTTTATATTTTTTTAATGCTAATTTTCTACATTTACCATGCTTTTATTATCCTTTTTTCTTTGCTTAACAATTTTTTAATTTTCAATTTTCTGTATTTTGCATATTTAGCTCTGAAGAAGACCTACAAAGTCGGTCGAAACCTTGGCTACTGAATAAATATTTCTTGATATTTAAGATTAATTTATTGACCTCTACCCGGACCATTTTCTTCCACATAAAATTATGTAGTTTAGTTATAACACATATGATTTACTCAGTAATTAAAATGAATTTCTTAGAATTTAAGCCTTAAACTTTACTAAGTGTTCTGCTATATTTAAAATTGGTTCATAAAGTCGTCATCCTTCCACATTGAAATGTTACAATTACTTTGAGTTTACTTGACCATCCTGAGCCGGTAGGTGATTAATATCTAATATTTATCCTAGTAACTTTATATTTTTTTATAATCTACTTACATTTTCTTGGAGGCAGGAAAGGATGTTGACCGAAGTATTTGAAAACGTCTCAGGTGCATTTACAAACACCTGTAACAGTAATTGCAACGGATTACCCATTTTAATCGTTTAAAATAAAAAAATGTTTGTTTAAATTTAAGAACTTTCAAAGGAAAATTTCATTAATTTTTAATTTGACCCCTAAGAGAAAATCTACAAGGTAAATATTATTTACAACAATAGGGATTTCGTTCAAAATCGTTTGGATATTTTCTTCAATTTTTTCCAGATCATAAAACACTGGTTTTGGTTTTACAATCCCTTTATAAAATTATGTTTCTTAAATTGTACCTAACACAGAATATTTAACAATTAACGTAATCATTCTTTCTCTTAATTATTACTCTATTATTTAAGAGGCGTATATTATAGGCAGTCTATTGATAATATATCAATTATATTCAATATTGATTTTCATCTTACAATGAATGAACTAAATGAACCAAATTAGAAATTAAATAATTTATAGGTAAATATATATAGTCCAGGATCTATAGTCCATTTTTTCTCTTGATTAGTATCAAGCTGAATCTTCGTGAATAGCTTCGTTTCGATGAGACGCCCAATAATTTCCTGTGCAAAAATTCTCGATTGTGGTAGCTAACAGAGGTAGCAAGGATTAATTATGTCGATTTGATGATTCTCAACAATTTATTACTAACTGGGTTTTTTTTGTTAAATCTCGAGATAATGATCTAAATTATTTGAAAAAGTATTTGTATGCACTTTTTACAAATAAAAATGAAATTAAATACAAATTAATTAAATTAGTTAAGTACAAATTAATTAAATTTAATAATTAATTATATGGCGAAAAATGTTCACGGGGATATGGATCTGTGATGAGAACATATTTGTCTGTATACGGCCCCTGGTTGCTCAATGGTTTAGAGATGTAAAAGACCCGGGTTCGAATCCCGGCCTGGGCAAATGTTTACCTTTCAAAAAAAAAAAATTTAAATGAAAGAATTTTCATATGGAGGTAAAGTATTTTCATTAAAAAAAAATAAATTACCAGTACAACCCTTGAAGGGTCTTGGGCTTAGTACGCGGTAGAGACTGTGCTTTCTCTAGGACAAAGGTCTTGAGGAAAGTGATTTGATTGAGATGATGGAGCATCTCAACCGTCAGGTTTTTGTTCAATTAAGGGTAGCTATTTTATAGAGGCAAGAATAGGCCCTCCTGGGGAGGAGGCTCTGTAGGTGTCACTAAAGTATTATAGTATTTTAGTATTAGAATTATATTATACTTTGTGTATTACAATTTTTAGAATTCAATTTTAGGTTTGTATCACGTTGTGATTACAGCTCCAATATTAACGTGGCATATATAGTCGCTGAAAAAAAAAACGCCTATCTACGACATTTGGTGAAAATGAGTTAGTAACGATAACGCATTCTACAGGCTGAATTACACATTATTAAAAAAACTTTTCTAGGTCGAACGCAAGGCAGTGCTGTAATTGGCAATTGAAAGATAACCGATATACATAAGACAATATAACACATGGCACGGTTTATTCTCTCTCCTGTAAAATCGCCCAAAGTGTAGGTAGGGGGTATTGTTTTGACAGCGACGATATGAAAATTAGTGGAAATGAGAAGGAATTGATTGGACTGTACTGATGGACTGAACAGGTAAGGTGAGCTAAATATGGTAAATTGGTTGTACTTAGGACTTTTTAACGTTGTTAAGACTTAGGTTGGGCAGTTAGGTATTTTTACGAACGGAATTGATAAGTATATTTTAAAATAAGGGTAAATTTTATATATAGAAAAATTGCAGAAACACCAACTAGGTTTAGAATCGAATTGATAACTGATCAGTCGATAAACTGATAAGATAATTGTTAAACTTTAAAATAAAAATTTAAGAGAAGACATTTTTCTAATAACGAGATCATAGTGTAGCGTGTAACAGAAATAAAGAATATATTGGATAATCAGGAGCACTGGGGACAATGAGGCAGAGAAATTGAATATTTTATTCATGATATTGATATTATTATTGCTTATGAGGATAATATTGTACAATTATGTCATCGTAAATCTCTTAAATTGCACCTCAGTTCCAGAGAACAATGCTTCAGTAAATCAAAAGTTCAATCATTCATTTCCATCGAGTCTGGATGTCCTCATAAATTTCTTGTAGCTTAATGGTTAAGTGACTTTTTGGCGTAATAGATTTGTAACGGTGATTCTATTTCATGGTGGTTACAATAATGCAATAGGTCCACTTCCGAGTATCGTTGCTACCATCCCAAACTATTAGATCTGTAAAAATGCAACAGTCAAGTTGCCACACTGATAGGGTTCCAATACGTCCGGAAATATCGGTCAGAGTCCAGAATGCGGGGGGAATTCTAAGCCGTCCGAAATTTCAGCAATTCAGGTAAAGAAATAAATTAAAAAATCAAATAAACTCAAGATTTTTTATTAAACATCAATTTTACATTATTATAAATTATACATTATTATTAAGATCATCGTTCTTATATTTTGTGCTCCGAGAAATACTTTTTAACACTTCCGAATCGTTCATAATAGTTTTATAGAACATTTCACAGGACAAATTAAAAAAAAAAACCATGTAAAATACTGGAATATAAATCTTCAATTTTCATAAAAAATGGTAAAAAACCATTATCCAGACTGTTTATATTCTTAATCTATTAAAATTATTAGACGTTTCGACAAATTTATGTAATTTTTAGTCAATTTTTTTTATATATATATTTTCTTGAGGATTATATTCTTGAGTTATCCACCATGGTCAATTGTTAATATTATACACATACTACATACTCTCATGAGAAAATACTAGAATTAGCTTCGTTTTCTCACAAGATGACATTAATATTATATTTCAGCCCCGACAAAAACCACTAATAGTGCAATGCACAAAATGTCAAAATCTAGGACACACAAAGGCTTACTGCCATCACCAGACCAGATGTGTCAAATGTGCCGGCCCACACTCATCTGACGCATGCTCGAAGCCTAAGGAGAAGCATGCAAAATGTGCGCTCTGTGGTGAAGACCATCCTGCTAGCTACAGGGGTTGCGTCGTATATAAAAACCTCTATAGACAAAGATTGCACAATACTGCATACAAAAAAAAAACTGAACAGAAGACCTTAAATGTTGTTCCTGAACCTGGCAATTTATCGGATTTCCCAGAACTGCCACAAACATCTATCAGCGAGCAGCATCCCACTACTTCAACGATCACCGATTTACAGGAAGAGATAAAGCCGCCTTCTCAAGCCTACACCAAGACTCTACAGCAGCCGCGACGTCAGACGCCTCAGAACACCCAATCTAAACCCCTAACCTCTCAACCCAAGCCACAGATCCCCAAAGCACAGTCCCAACCTCCACGACATCCTATTCCTCCTCACCACTTACCCCTCCGTGTTAAACTTCCTCCAGAACACCCACTTCCAGTTCCATCACAACCTTCTCTCCACGTAAACCCCACATTACATCGACCAACGAAAGTCTACCTCCTCGTCCCCAACGCCGGGCTCAGCACCCAGTCAACACCCCTACTGATTTTCCATCTCAACCTCCTCATCCATATCCATTCCAAATCCATAATCCCACCGACATACATTCCATCCTATCTTCCTTCCTGATAGACCTACAACAAACTATCAAACCGCTCATCACCCTCCTCACTAGACTCCTCACAGAAATTCCATTTAACTTCCCGCGATGAATGTGAAGCCCCTAGCTGTCCTCTTATGGAATGCGAACGGACTATACAACCACCGAGACGAACTTTCTGCATGCCAATCAGATTGACATTGCCCTACTGACTGAAACTCACTTCACTAAACGTTCATATTTTTATATACGCGACTACATCACTTATAGATAATATTAGAAAATTCTTCTATTTAATAGAAAGTTGGATATTCAGAGGATAAATAGAATTATAGTCAAAATAGACATGAAAGGCGGTGTTTCTCCTTCTTGGGGGGATTTATGCGGCTAGCGTAAGTCCCCTGAAGGTCTTTGCTGAGAACGGTACACACTAAACCATGTATGGTCTACGGTCCTAAAATATGGAAATTGAGTGATCTGAAAATCATTCGAAAGCAGTTCTCACTTAAGCCGCGTATACTCAAGAGCATTCGCCCCGAATGAACTTCAGATGAGTACAAGGCGATCCCCTCTCTAGGTTCAATTGACAAAGTAATAACTTATGTAAAGACAAAGGGAGTTAAAATTAGTTATTAATATAACATATAAATACATATACAGATAGTTGTACTAAATAAATTATACTAATAAAGTTACCTCTTCGATGCTGAATGATCCTTCCTTATCCGATCCTTGTGAACCCCTTGTAATCGATGTATTTAAGTTGGGCATGTTCTGATTGTAATAAATCTATTCCCTTTCTAGAACTATATCATACCAACACACATGTTTTTTATTATACATATGTAAATTATCAATGGAGAAAAATATCTTTCTCGTACTGTGAATGTTCACATCCACTTTAATAGTTTTATTTTAATTACGTTTACATATAATTGCTGGTATCCTTGTTTTTCGTTATATCTTAGTTTCTCTCAATCAAGGATTAAGAAGACTACTATACGATACTAAAAGAAAAATGGATCATTTCGACACAAAGTGTGGAATAATGTTTTTTATGAATAAAAAGTTCTATGATATTCTTTGGGTTTTTCCTCATATAATGTCACTATATTAGCCAATATAAATATGCAAATATGCATTTATTTAGCGAATACTTTTGGCAATAGCGACTTTTTTTTTAATTTTGTCTGATTATAGTAATACTAATTATTTCTTTTTAAGGGTTTCCTTCAGAATTTTTCTCAAAAGGGTTTCCTTCAATAAAAAATTTCCTTTAATTGTTATTTTCATGTTGTTGTGATCATGTACATCTTCCTCCCTCAGACCAACAGCCGTTTCCTCCAATTGAAAATTAAATTGGACAATCTTTCTTCCTTCATTCTTCTGAGATGACATACCTTATTTGTTTTCAATATTTTGGAGGACGTTTTGTTGAGTTTGCATCCGTTCTCTAATTTCGACTTCAGTCCTTCATTCTAGCCTGGATACCCTGGCAGCTCAGCTCCAATAGTCCACTACTGCAGCTAATAGCTAATAGCTTTTTTCCTAAAGCACCGTTTATCATGTCGTCAATGCCTCCGCTCCATATCGTCAATGCCTCCTGATCCATAGCAATATGCTTCAATTAATATGTGCTTCTTGGTTTCTTTTGTCGCATATCTATGGTCTATATGTATCTATATATATAGCTTATTAATATCCTGCTAACAATTTACATAATTTTATGGTTCGTTACAAATTTAGAAGAGTACTAATTATTTAGCATTACACAAGCATCGCATCGGGGCGACCTGTGGTCTAGTGGTTAGCGTAACAAACTACTAAACCCAAGATCGCGGGTTCGTAGCCCGGAAGGTGGCCCTAGGATTTTTTAAAGGGAGTAAAAAATCCTTAGTCACGCCGTCCTTCGGAAGGGACGTTAAACGGGGGTCCCGAGCCTATACGATGTCAGGTACTCGTTAAAAATCCCTATCCTAATAAAACCTGGATAGGCAAAATTTAGAGCTCCCACTGTAGCATCGTCCGATTAGCCACAGCAGCATAAAGTAACGTTAAATGAACAAACAAACAAACATCGCATCGGGTATTAGTAGTGTATTCACTATCGAGGAGGCTTTTTCAGGTTTATAGCAAACTTTTAGAGAAATTATACTTTATTTTATGTTCAATAGATTTTGCATGTGTATAATGCAGCTCAATTAAGAGCAAATATATTACAACAAATAAAAAATCGCAACGAGCCATTAATCCCGATGAATTATTACAGGTGATTATTCGTAGAAGCCATTTTTATTTTTTCCTTGTAGAAGTCATATTCAGAGTAAATGTAATAATATTTTTATTTAATTTTTATAGGTGTGATCCTAACAAAAAAAAAAGACAAATGGTAATCGCTAATTCTAGGAATGGTACATCTAGAGAATTTCTTCAGTATCAACCAGAGGTTTAAAAAAATATATTTTGCTGCTATAAAGTAAGGGATTCCCTGTAATAATTAAGTATTTTTTGATAATTACCAAGTCGAAGAAGAGTCGAGAAAAGCTATTGTTGTTACAGTAACCCAAGATGATGCGAAGATTTCATCTTGGCAAGAGCAAACTAGATCACGATAGAACAAATGCCGAGTGGAGCGAGGGGTGGCTTCTTTAAGCGTGGAAAAACCGAAGGCGACTCCTTTGCGAGTTGCTTTCTAATTTTTCAGACTATAATAATCTACACAGATACTTTCCTTTTGAGGTATTATTGTAAAATATAATTTACATAACAGAAATTGGCTGGTTATTTTCACTAGAACTAACACCATTATCCTAAGCAAACCGTCCATACAGCTGGTTAGAATAGTAATTTCATTATAAAGAATAAACGGTGCTGATATAAAAGTATTGGAAGGGATATTCGGGGAGATATCATTAGAAGAGATAGCATGTTGAAGTTGTTAAAAGAAGTAACTTCCATCATCTTCATTTTGGCTCCATCGGAAACGAAATGGTTATTTAGGGAAATTATTTATCCCGGACAGCTGTCTTTGTTCTCCCGATCAGCTGATGCTGCCTGGGCAGGAGGAAGCTACCTTTCGTCAGCCTTGTAAACTTTACAACGTGCAATAAAAATGTTTTTGTACCTAGGCAACGATCCTCCACCTTCCTTTTTTTATTCCTGGAGTCATCAAACTACGGAAGAGTCGGAAGGCACAACTGTTTCAAACAATGCTTTATTGCTATGAATTTATTACAGGTAGCAATAAAACAGCTAGTTTTATTACATGGAGGTCGTATCGAGGCACCTGGGGTAATAGTTGTAGAACTTTATGTCCTCAAGTTCCAGGTACAGTTAAAAGCACTGCCTATATTTGTGCCCGTTTTTATTTTTATCACAGCTGTTTGGTCAGTAAGAGTAGTTCGGTGGATGTTAACATTCTTTTGTGTTTTTGATCGTGAGCGACGCAATAGGTCAATAAACGTCGTTCACGAAATCCCTCCATTCACCTATTTATATAAATGTTGGCTTGATTTATTTTCGAGTATTGATCAAGTAACTAAGTCAAATAAGAATCATATTATTCAAAAGTAGGTTGTTGAAAAATGATTGAAAGGAAAAAGACTGTTTCAAATCAGCTGTGAAGAACCAAAACCACTCCCCTCTATGCAATTCAAATTCCCATGAAATCTCAACTGCGCAAAAGTTCCCGGTATTGGATATCGGAGTGGATTTCCAATTTAAAGAATCTTGGATACTCAGTGAACGAATACTATGATAACCTCCAACTTTTTTTAGAGTTCCAGTGTTTTTCCGAAATTTGAAAAAAGTTAGTTATATGTCTGTAAAAAATCAGGACAATAGATCAATTATACCCCGTCGACACAGAATTTAATTGTATTTATTTAATTGTTCGATACATTTTTCGTTAGAGTACACAGTATAGGAAATGTGATGGTAAAAGGAGGACAATATTAGACTAATGACCTTCTGTTTTTTAACTCAACACATCTTGGACAACGTTTTAATTGCTCTTCTCAGCAAAATATCTTACCTCAATTTTCTTGACCTAATGAGGGCTTTAAATTCTGAAATCTAGTTTATGCAAAATTCGCCAAACAGATCGATGGTGAATTTTCGACTTTTCAAAAAAATTGACTCACCACCTTTCTATTCAGTACCTACAACCTCCTTCGAACCGCGATAACCAGGTGATTGCTCCGACACCTCCACCTGGATGACCCGACCTGCCACTTTCGCTCTATATGTCAAGTATTGACTCCCAAGAACTATCCTCCTGGCCAGGTACCGGTACCGGTACCCCGAAGACCCAGATGTCCGATTGGGATCGGACTGTCCCCTCATTAATGAGGCCATGGGAGGATGCCCTATCTCCGGCCAGATCTGTCCCCAGGCCCTGGCTCTTGCCAAGATAAACACAGCTCCCTGTTACAGATTTCGGGTCTGTTCCAACTTGTATCTTCTTCTGCAATTAGCTGGCGTCCAATGCCGTCATCCGATCTACAGGTGTGCAGAGGACTAATGGCTGTTGAAAAAATAGATGCTTTTAAAATAAAATACGACCTGAAAGACTGTTCTTTCCCTCGTATTGCAAACAAGAAGACTATACGGTTATAAGGTTTTTATGGATATATCCATTTTTCAAAATTTCTTCATGACTCCTGGACGTACGTTCTTGTACCGTAGGACTCATAAATACTCAATCTTAAAAATTTTAAATTTGGTATTGATATAAAATTTAATGGTCCACCTCCTGTTTTACTCACAGTACAGTAGTGCTTTACCATTAATAAAAAATATATATCTACATACATTATAATACAATGCTATTGTATTTTATTATTAGGTCTTAAGGTAAATTGTGTATAATGGTACCCATGGAAATAAAAATTCGACATTCTCTTAACCAAAATACCCCAAGAGGAAGTTTTTTCCAGCTATTTCCTAGCAGGTCGCTTCAATTGCGTATCAAGTGAAAAAGCGTTTTCACAAGTCTTTAATATCGTTAAATTAGCAATAGATTTATAAATAATTTATTTTACGATTCCTAAGACCTAGTGAAATGCGAACATATGCCACGTCAACTCCTTTCTAAAGGTATTGTAATAAAGCGAAATTGCAGTTTGTTGTAAGCAGAGGAAGTTACTTGAGAATAAAGCCGGGTGATAAGTGGCTAACAAATATTTTATCTCTGAAAGGACACACAGGATCCTTATCGCAGGACCTGAACCGAACAAAGGACCCCTTGGCCACCTTATCAGGCGGTGCACCTCCTGTGAGCCCTGCAAGAATAAGGACTTGCCCCGGTAGGCAGCTCTTCCAAAGGCGGTCTATCTTCACCTCAGCCAACTTAACAAGCCGTGAAACTGTCCTGTCACGAAAGGGATTGTTAAGGCCGTTGTGAGGCAAAACTGTTCTGTTTTCAATTGTTAGTGCGTAACTTGTATTAAGAGTGTAGCTGCCCTAACTGAAACGATAAATGGGGATGCAGTTAAAGATAACACAAAATAGGTAAATACTTGTTTTATTGTGCCTATATTATGTTATGCCTATATTATATTGTGCCTATATTATATTGTGCCTATATTATATTATGCCAGGCACAATAATATAAGTTTTTGTTTATTTTGTGTTTTCTTTGACCGCATCCCATCACCAATTCTATCCATCATTAGAATTATTCAGTCAACTATTTTCCACTCAGTCAAGATACGAATAAATATTTTCTTCATCATGTTGTAAACTATGCCAAGAGTAATACATTTTTTCTACTAAATGGAAGGACTTGAATTTGAAACAACCTGTGACAGAGAATTTATTATTTATTCTAGAATGGACTCTTTAAGAACTCATCCTCAGCCTTTGTACAGTGTTTGATTGTTTTATTATTTAAGGTCACTTAATGCTGCTATAGCTAATCGGACGACGCTATATTGGGAGCTCTAAATTTTGTCTATTCAGTTTTAATTAGGATTGGAATTTAACGAGTACAGGCTCTGACTTAGTAAAGCGTCCCTTCGGAAGGACACCTTAATTAAATTTAAATTACAGAAGGAATAGCTCTTATCTCAATTGAAAAGGATGAGCTGGGATTCGGTCATGTTTTGAGCAAGCGGAAGTCGACAAAAACAATCTTAATAAGCAGATATAAATTTTAATAATTTCTAAGAATGCGATTTTAGCTTCGGAACAAAAATTCAAAATTTTCTTCTTATTTTATATTTTATTTCTTTTTAAAAATAATTAGATAAATAAAATTTAGGTAATCTCATAAAGATGAGTTGGAAACCTAATATTTTATATAAATTTTCTGTAGCAATGCCAAGAGTATCCTATAGGGGTCAAGGATATCCTCTTTTTATAAGTAAACCAACGTTTCAACCCAAATTGCAGGTCTTCTTCTTGGGTAGTTGATGGGGAGGGGATGAACCCTGGACTGTTTTGAAAACAGGCCTGAAGAAGACCTGCACTGTGGGCCGAAACGTTGGCTTACTAATAAAAAGTTCTCCCTATGTAAGAGAATTTTCTTGACATCTGTCCGGCCCATCTTCTTCCTCATATATACATACAAAAAAAACAACTTGTACCACAACGAGGCGTGAACGAGCCTGGGGTTCAGTACATGGTAGAGACTTTACATGGATAACGGTTCTGCAAGGAGGTGACTTGTCCTAAGAGACGCTCAACCGCCAGATTTTTCTCCTTTATTTTGGGTACCCTAATATAATATATAAAACCCTTTTATAATATTTTATAGAGGCTGGGTGAGCCCCAATAGGGTCCTGGATCCTATAGGATCCATCTTCGGCTGCAGACAGACTAAATAAAAGTCTTGTCACTCTGCTCCCCATATATACATAAGG
Organism: Troilus luridus; assembly: GCA_964056705.1. Lineage (NCBI taxonomy): Eukaryota > Metazoa > Arthropoda > Insecta > Hemiptera > Pentatomidae > Troilus > Troilus luridus. Next base: position 205,639,512 of record OZ057412.1, read on the forward strand.
TCAACTAATATTCTTCAACATAATATGATTTTAATACCATTTTATTAGATTAAGAGATATAAATCTAACATCGAACCGTTAAATTAAACTTGTCAATTTTTTTCGAGTTATAATCCTAATATAATTCGAGTTATAATCTATACTAATATTATAAATGCGAAAGTAACTCTGCTACGCTTTCACGGCTAAACTACTTAACCGATTTGAATGAAATTTGGTACAGAGATAATCTAGAACCTAAGAAAGGGCATAGGCTACTTTTTAATGCGAAAAAAGGATTGTAAGGGGCTGAACTAGGGAATGATTAGATATAATTGATTTAATTTGAAATAAATAATAAACATATGTTATGATGCTTTTACACCATGTGCGTGGCCCAACCTCTTTCAAAGATCTCAAAAAGCTCAATAATCAAGAATTTCCAACATTTCACAAATGCAAGAGGGTTATTAGAGAATGATAATCATTGAGATACAACTCTGGAAGAGGCTGCACAATGCAAATCTGCGCCCTAGGTGAGAGACCTCTTAGCTAGGTATATTAATAGCGCCATGTGGGCTTTCAGAGTCTCAAAAATTGTGGGAAAAGTATAAAAATGACATGCGTATGATATTTCACACAGATTACAAGACCGGAATCCGAATGCTTCATACAACGATTTAATTTACAATGACGCGCAAACAAAGGTTGAAGACAAGGGATTACCACAACTGGAAAACATTTATCCGATTTTGTAATGAGCAGACCACAAAGAATTGGTGAAGTTAGCAGTGATTTAATGCGAGAACTAGATTGCGATATTGTTTCTTTAACGCCACAAATAACAGTTATTCAAAATGTTGCCCGTAGGGAAGGAGGTTTGTTCTTTTTGGATGCTCCAGGAGGCACTGGCAAAACCTATCTTTTAAATTTACTATTAGCCCAAATCCGGAAAGATACAGGAGTTGCTGTTGTCATACGATAGTCGTAGATCTCTCTTTGTACTTTTACATGCAAGGTACTGATGTAAAATTGTAAAAAACAAAATGTAAAAAAACTCTTTGTGGCAATCAATTTATCCCATCCCACCAAAGCCAGACAAATTCCATCCTAATTTAAAATACATAATTCTGAAAACTTTTTTGAGTATCCCTGAAATTGTATTTTATGTATAATTCCCTCCCCCTAGTAACCAATTGTAGAGACCGTTTATTATGGCATGCACACCATGCTTAAATAAGCACATTACATTTGATCAATATTGCGTTTCGTATGTAAGCTATTAAACAAGATGGAAAAAATCGTCATAGAGAATTGATTTATGTTTAATAAATATTTCTAAGTATCGAAATAATTTAATATTTTAAATATTACTGCTATAATGAAATCTTTATGGCATTATTAACTATGAAATAGTTTTAATAATTCCAAGAATAAATGAGAAGAAAAATAAATAATAATAAAATGTATTCAATGCAAATGGTGCAATGCAAACGATGCTAAAATTTTAATATATATAGATATAATTGTATATTTGTGTTGATTTCGGTGAATCAATCATTAATGCTTTTAAATGTAAAATTTCTTGTCACTAAATAATTTATACTTAATAAATAAATACATTCATGAAATAAACACCTTACATTCGCAAAACAGCTGTTGAGCATGTTCCCGGGAAAATCACTTCCCTGCGCAAACGTTGACTGCACTGAACCCAACATTCCTGATCTCTTGAAGTGGTACAGCTTTTCGTTTAACATCAAGTCACTATTGGCTTGCACTAAAAATAAAATTGTTAGAAAAGAACAAAATTAGGTTAATATAATAATTAAATATAATATAATTAGAATAATACACTACTCATGATACAATCTAGGAAATTTAGGTACAAAGCTCAAATTATTTAAAATCCAAAGAATTTTTTTTTAAACTTCTAATATTAAATTCATTGGTAATAAATTTCTTAATATTTTTTAAATATGTTAGTATTATTTTTACTTCTATATCTTCAATTCAGTTTAAGTATGAGTTTTATATTTTAACCTTTAAAATTTGTTATATCTAAAAATTAAAAAATATTTATAAAAATAATATAAGTTATAATTAAAACATTTAATTGCCTTAATGGTTTCATGGTGTCATGATGCTATAACATATTTAGCAGATATCGGTATATCTAAAATACAGTAAATTCCGCATTCTTAATTAATTTAAATACATATTCTATATTTTATGAATAGAGATACATACCAAAAGTAATTATTTCAGATAAGATCTATTCTATGATGATTTTATAAGCATGTGATGTAGACTTGAGAAAAGCATAAAACTGACTGAATATTAGAAAGGAAGTGGGCAATTTGTTTGGGCCGGATAATAGAGTTATAGATTCTGATTGGCTGTCACTTTTGTACCATCTCTGTTTCAAAAACATCGCACATTAGTCTGCCGGATACAGGGGATGGTGAAGGTGCTCCGTTAAATTACTTATTTTAAAATTCCAAATTTGTGAAATAATTTTGAAATAGTGTGAGGTCTAAGTGATAAGTGTTATAATAATAGTGAGTGTTAATTATTTTATTCATATTCTAATTTATTTTATTAGTTTGGTGTAAAGAAAACAGTGTTTCAGTGAAAATAATTCAATAGATTCATTAAAAGGGTTTAAACAGGTACTAAAATTAGCGTTTATATTATAATTTATATTTATATTAGTTTTAATTAATGTTATATTAATTAATAATTAATTAATTATAATTTATATTAGTGTATATATACTAATATTATAAATGCGGTTCTGCCTGTCTGTTACGCTTTCACGCCTTAACTACTGAACCGTTTTAAATGATATTTGGCACAGAGATAGTCTAGAGCCTGAGAAAGGACATAGGCTACTTTTTAATGCGAAAAAAGGGCTGTAAGGGGTTGAAATAGGGGATGATTTAATATGATTTATTTAATTTGAAATAAATTTTTAAATAAGATGTAACACTGGACAATATATCTTAGATGTTTATAAGATTGGTTAAAAAAAACAATTTATGCAGCCTGTTTATATTCTTCTTTTATTAAGACGTTTCGACAAAATGTATGTCATTTTCGATCTTCTACATACTTTTTCTGCATCCTTTAAGAATAAAATATAACTTGAAAAAGTTATAAGTCATACATCTTATAAAAAGCATTTTCAATGTCATAAATATTTGTACAATATATATATATATATATATTCCTGGGATTAGCTATCCTCCATGGTTTGTTAATATTAAAATGTTTCAAACTTTAATCGATAGTTTGAAATAAATAATAAACAGCAAACAACAGAAGCCCTTCCACTTTTAAATTCAGAACAAAGATTAGTTTTTGACACAGTTGTTCAGAATGTTGCCAGTGGTCAAGGAGGTTTGTTCTTTTTGGATGCTCCAGGAGGCACTGGAAAAACCTATCTTTTAAATTTACTACTAGCCCAAATCCGGAAAGATAAAGTAGTTGATGTTGCAGTAGCTTCCTCTGGAATAGCTGCTACGCTACTTAGTGGGGCACGAACAGCGCACTCAGTTCTAAAATTAGCATCGAACTTAGCTCTTGAGGAAGTACCAGTTTGTAACATTAGCAGAAGCTGTGAGTGCGGAAAAATGTAACAGCAGTATAAGCTGTTGGTTTGGGATGAATGTACATTGTCCCATTAAAGAGCAATAGAAGGAATAGATCCCAAAATGAAAGATATCAAAATCAACCAGGGTATCATGGGAGGGGTGACTTTAGACAGACTCTCCCGGTTATTACTAGAGGTACGGCCGCAGATGAAATGATTATCTGTTTGAAAGCATCTGTATTATCGGTACACGTAAAAAAGTTTTGTCTCACTACAAATATGCGAGCAAACTCCACAATGATTCTTTATCAGGGCATTATGCAGCTGCTCATCTAAAATTCGCTTCATCTAAAGATTTTATGCCAACAGACAGGAACGATATAATTACAACAGACAGTAATGATATAATTACACTTACAGACGCGAGTTCTGTCAAATTGTCGATAACACAGATGATCTAAAAAATAATGCCTATTCTCATCTTCAAATAAATATGGGCAATCGAGAATGGCGGTCTGAAAGGACAATTTTGGCGCCCGTAATTCGATATTCGATATTTCCAACTATCGATATTTGCCTGTTCAGTTTAAAAGAGCACAGTCTCCCCTGAAAACAGCATTTGCAATAACAACAAACAATGCTCAAGGACTGACACTTAAAGTTAGAGGTGTTCATTCAGAAAAAAAAAAATTCCCATGGACAACTCTATGTGGCATGCTGTATCAAACCTGCAAAATCTCCAAGTTTTTGCAAAAGATGGGGAAATTTCTTTTTTTTTTTTTAAATGTACTTAAATAAGATATTTGCTGTAAATCACTCATTTTACTGTATGTATTTTATTTGCAAAACATTAGCCTAAAAAATTAAAAATGCCGCCCAAAGTCACACTAATCGACGCACAGTGGAACGAGCGTTAGGGAGGCCTGGACATTCATTAATATCTCCGCTTCTGGTTCTCCTAGAATAAGGCTATTGCTACGGTTTTAAAGCTTTTTGAATGGACTATTTAATTTTATGATAAACAGGATAAAACATTTTAGGGGAAACGTGTAAAAATTCTAGATTTGATATTTCGATGTTAGATAATTTATTATCTAATATTGTACCTATATACTACTAGAATGGGTACAATACAGTATTCTATGGAAAGACAGATACATAGGTATTAAATAAAGTTATACAAAGGAAAAAGTAACAAACCAAATAATTTAATTATAAAACAAAATCAATATAATAATTGATAATTACTTATGTTAGTTAATATACTAGGTATAATTGATATATCAAAATTATAATAAATGTAGGTGCCTATATAAAATTGTTTTATTTAAATAACGAAATAAAAATTTTAAAAATAAATAAATAAAAATTTAAAAACTTGACGATTTGTTGTAGGGACTATTGCACCTATGTGCACCATTACACATATGACGTCATTTACACACACAAACTAAGTTTCATTGTTAATACTATTATGTTAGATAAGGATTCGGATAAATGAATGTAAACAAACATTGGTAAACAAAAGAAAACTTGCGAAAAGTAGACGCCAATATCAACAGAAATTATTTTAAATTATTGCTCAAGGCCCGGGAAAAAAAAAATAAAATAAAATAATAATTTTCTCGGAAAATAGCACCTAGTAGCAGAATCCGACTAATGGAAAAAAAACTTCAAACATTCTAGTTATTTACTGGGAAGGTAGTTTTTTGGGCGATTTTGAGCGATTTTCGCAATTGATTATTTTAGTTTTTCCCCCAATTTTCACCGAAAATTCCCAGACGTTTGAAATAATCCCAAGTTTTATTTGCCTAAAATATCTTATTATGGATGAGTTTTTTTCCAGTAGGTGCACGATTAATTTAATGCATTACCTCAAACAGTAGATTGCTTTAAAAATTTGAGTTTTTAGAAAAATTTGTATTTCAATTCAGAATTTTTCATATAAGATTTAATTTCACAATTAATTTATCTATGGATTTTGTTGAGAAGAAGTATAAAGTATAATTTAAGATCAAAATGAAGGACAAATTTAGTTATTTGAGAATTGGTCCAATGTCCAACAAATGCGTTGATTCGTTCCACTGTGCGACGCGGGCACAGCTATTAATATTATATATTTGTTATTGAATATTTAATCCAGAGGCTCTTAATATTAATATCTACATAAATTATAGACTCCTTTTGAAAAATGGTTGCTATGACAGTTTTAAATACTCTACAGCCCCGGTGAATAAGTGGATAGGACGGATTTTGTCAAGAGGGAGTTAACTGCTTTCAGATGGAGTGGAATTGTATCATTCAAGTTGTTTTTGGCTTTGAATTGAGTTGTAAAATAATCAATAACTCCTTTTCAAGCCAATGCCTTACTTAGCCCCTATTCACTACGGAAATAACTCGATTCCGCTTACTTAAGTACAAGAAACTCATTTTGGAGAAAACTAGACTTAACCACTTATTCACCGGGGCTGTGGATTTAAATATATATATTTTTTTTCCTGGGGTTTTTCACAACTTAAGGAGTCATATCTCCAATAGCCAAAAGCCACTGCTCTCTGTCCATCCAATCCCCCTCACGGAGGCCTTTGGCTGCCATGCATTCCTCTACATCCTCCATCCATTTCCTCTTCGGTCTTCCACGCTTTCTTCTTTCAGGTGGTATATAGTTTGGAATTTTCTTTGCCCAGCGGTTTTATCCATCCGCATTAAGTGGCCATAACACTTAAACCTTTTAGTTCCGATCTGGTAAAGGATGTTCTTTTGACACCCGACCTTGTCTTTGATTGCTGCGTTTGTGACCCGCTTGGTTCTTGATATACCACAGCTTCTCCAGAAATCCATTTCCATGGACAGCAACTTATTCTCCGCCTTTTTCGTGAGTGTCCAAACCTCTGATCCGTAAGTGGCTACGCTCTCTACGAAGGAATGGCTGATCTTCTTTTTTGTTTCTAATCTTATTTCCTTACTCCACAGGATGCAATTTATGAAAAACTTATTTTTTTCCCCATGTTTACTTTATGTTCGATGTCACCCTCACTACCTCCTCCAGAAGAGAGCCAGCATCCGAGGTACTTGAACTGTTTGCAAGCATTGAGCGTCCAGTCATCGAGAAGTGGTAAATTTGGAGTGTTGAAAATCATATACTCTGTTTTATTTGTACTGATTTTCAGCCCCCATCTGGAATATGTGTCCAGCAACTTCCACATCATATTTTAAATATTTAATTTATTTTTTAATTTTATTATGGGATTTAAATATTTAAAGATAAAAAAATATAATTAAGTTAAATAAATATGGAAATCAGGCTCTTAAGTGTTTTGGAAAATTTATCAATTTAAATTAAGTTATTTCTTGGAACCATGATTCAATTGTTTTCAATATGAAACAAGTAATCGTTTTTCAGGTTTATTTTATAATTTTTTTTTTTTTTTTATCACCACGAATACGCGATATTTTTTCAGATTCGATATTAGAAAGGAAATGCGGTTGAAAGATACGGAAGACGATAGTATCTAAAGATACGACTCAAAATAAGTTTGAGCGAACCGCAAACTATAATATTCTGCGGTCTTCCGTATCCCTTTCCCAATTTTCCTCAATACCAATCTTTATTTTTTCTTGTTTTAGAAAAAAAGTATATTTTTGATAGAGAAAGGAATACATATTGTTTCTCAGGCTGACTATCTTATTGACTGTCTGCTAAAATTATCCAAGTCGATAGTAATGAAGAAGCTACAATTCTATTTAAAACAGTTTGAAAGTAGGCCTATGTTAAATAAATGTTATGTTTGTTTTTATTGTGATGCCCAGGTTAATATATAATGAGTAATGAGTTGAAATGACAGGGATAGCCAGTCATGGAGGGGTTTTTAAATAAAAACAAATATTGTATTTAAAGTTTGTTGAAATAAATTATTAAATAAAAAAATCAGATAGTTACAGTTATCATTTATTAAGAATAAGCTCTGTTGAGCGCGCACTGGGTATTTTTTTACTTTTCGACAATTTAATTAAAATGCGACAAAATAGTTTGTAGTTTACTTATGAAGTTGTTAAAAAGATAAATTAAATATTCAAGAAAGCAATTTGATAGTTGTAAATAAACTTTTCAATCTGGGAGGCGTTGGTACTCTCGATTCATTAAGTAACTTTGGTTTCATTAACAAAAATAAATGGAGAAATAGTAGCAATGAGCTAGGGAATGGAATGTTGCTAAATTGATACATTGGCGCTCTCTGTGGTCAGATAATGTAACGTAGTTTTAATCAACACCTTTTTGTATGAAACTTTTATTTATCTAAGTAGTTGGATTATGTTTAAGTGATTTTATTATTATTTCTATCCTATTTTTTAAAATTAATTTTACACAATAATATAATGACACAATAAAAAGTAAGTTCAATCACATCTCAAAACAGAAGTGCAATACATCCCAACGAATAATCGCTCAAAAAGGTTCATAACCTGAGACCGCACCTCCACCCCAAGACGTTCAACCCAAAACTGAAAAGCAGGTGATATGCAAACAGGTGGGAAGGTTATAGAATCAGCTGATCACCAACATACATCAAGTAATGTTAACCCATACAATCATCAATAAGGCTCTGCTTGTGGTTTTTTCCATTTGCATTCTAATAAAATTTAATGTTTCATATTTTATCATGAAAAGACCGGTATGGTTCAGGCCAAATGGGAGATAGAGGTCATTATGAATGACTTTGTCCATTAAAAAGTAAGGAGGATTGAGGATTTCACAAAGGATTTTGAATTCTAAGAATTAGATAAGAGAGGAATTCGATGGCTTAGTGGAGCCCCAAAGCTCTGATTCGTAAGTCCAGATGGCTCTAATGATTGCCATGCATATGTATATATGAGTCTTTGGTAATTAATTGGGAGCTTAGAGCGTTTATCTAGTAAATGTTTAAGTAACCTGAAATGGTGAGCAGTTTCTTGTCTTTTCAGTCTAGTATGAGGATTCCAATTTATACGTTTGTGAAGATGGAATCCTAAGTATCGGATTTGTTCTACATGAGTCATTGGTATTAATGATACTGGAGGACATGAAGTTAGCCTACGAAGGGTAAAGGTTATTTGACTGGAATTGTGGGAATTTTTTTTTATCTTCCAGTCTTGATACCAAGATCAAGGTCAGTAATTTGGGGTTGAACCTTAGGGGGTGCAATAACAGGATTATTGTGGACTGATAATATACATGTATCTTCCCCAAATGTGATAAGGATAGAATTAGGATGGGTTGGGATGTCAGCTGAATAAATTGTGTTGAGGATTGGGTCGAGGATTCTGCCTTGAGGAACAAACACCAGCAGATTGAGGAACCCCATTTTTTAAAACCGATAATGAATAAAATCAATTTTATGGAAAATTGGCACGATATGAGTGATTAAGTACCCTCTGATTATGATTGAGAGGATTGTTTTAAAATATATTCCACCTTTTGTTGTCCTATTTTCTTATAATACTATTCCTGATTCTTTAAGGATTGATACTTTTTAAACTTTATTGAAATAAATTAACAAATACCTACCACGTTTTGAAACTCGCGAGTTGGAAAAAAATATGGCGGCCATTTATAAGAGAGATGGAAGTAACAACACAAGATAAAATTGAGCTAAGCCAAGCCTCATACAGCTAGCTATTGGAGAAAGTTAAAATGACGTGTAGTATATCAGTACAATATATCATCCTCAAACAATTCTTATATTTCACATTGATTTAAGATTATAAAAAAAGTCTATGTTATTATAGAAAAGCTCTTTAACTAATTTCATATATTTATTATAAATAGAGAGAGTTAATTAGAGATGGTTGTTGTTTGTTCATATAACCTCAGTTAATGCTGCTATGGCTAATCGGACGAACCAGTGATAAAGATGGTGGATTAAAGGTGGTGATGATATATTTTTTTTTCTTTTTTCCCCAATGGGGGTGGCAATGGTATATTCCATACAGGCACATCTGATGGTGATGATAGTCATAATGATATACACATTCCATTATGTACTACAATAATAAACACTAATGTATACGCTAAATCTAAACAACCTAATTCCCCCCGAAAAATTGTAATTTTACTTTCAGAAAAATGAATTAATATTAACTGCACCCTGACAAATGCACTCCGTAAAATATTTCTAATTCCTCTACCAAATGTGAAAATAACAATGCTCTTTCTTAAAAAATTAGTATTCCAATTAATTTCAAATTATTAGAGTAATTGTGGTAGAGACGGGATGTAATGTCGCCCAGTAGTGTTTTTATAACCTATCTTATCACTATACTGGTTGAATAACCTACGTGATAACCTTCCTTATCACTCATGTTTCAGTTGTCAATGTTGACATTTTATTTGTAATATTTCCCAAGTTACATTCCATCGAAGAAAGTCCATGAATTCAGAAATGGCAAACATATTATATAACAGAAAATTGTGACATATTTATTTAAAAGTAACTGTGACATATAATAACTCCAGAAATAATTGCAAAGGGTACCAATATATATTTTGTTAGTATGTAAAATTTAATTTCTGTTCGTAATAGGAATTTCAATTCTAGTCCTGAAAAGTATTTTTATTAACATGAATTCCCATTAGCTGGATTTAGAAACTACTTTGGCATTGTCAGTATCACTATGTGACGGTAACACTGGGAATTGGACAGAAACCTTCAATTCGTAAATACAAATATTTTGTATGAATAATGTTGGAACTTCAATCCTCTATATAGTTTGTAGTTGACAGGTGTGGATAAGAATATAATAGGAAGAAAAAAAAATGGTGTACATGACTGGTTCCCGACCTGGGGACGTTAGTACAATTCAGGGGGGGGGCCTAATTTTATTAATTTCAGCCATTTCTCTCATACCAGTGCCTCTTTACCTTAAATTGAAACTTACAATGTTATGACGGTAAGAGTTTTGAATAAAATGTAATAATTATTTGGTTTTTTCGTATTCCCAAACAATTTATTGTGCAAGGGGGGCTTATTAGGAATTATGTTTGAACAAGGGGGGGGGGTGCGTTTTCATTTGAAAAAGGGAGGCATGGTACAAAAAAGGTTGGGAACCACTGCTCTAACTGTTTAGTTATTATGGACATTGCACTAAATTGGTTTGTATTCTCAAGGTACTATCCTTGGTCCAATCCTTTATACAGTTTATACAGCTGACATCCCAACCCATCCTAATACTATCCTTACATATGCTGATGATACATGTGTATTATCAGTCAACACCAATCCAGTAATTGTATCCCACACCCTCCAATCCCAAATCACTGATCTTGAAGAATGGTGTCAAAACTATAGAATTAAAATAAATTCTCAAAAATCGCATTAATCACTTTTACCTTTCGTCGTAAACCAACGACTTCCTGCCCTTCAGTACCCTTTAATAACATCCCGCTTATGCCTGTACAACAGATCCTATACTTAGGGTTGCATCTTGACATTAAGCCATCGAATTCCTCTCGTATCCAATCCCTAAAATCCAAAATCTTTCGTAAAATCCTCAATGCAACTTATTTTGTTAAGAATAAAGCCACCCATAATGACCTTAATGTCCCATTTGTTGCTGATTTGGCCCGAACCCGCGATCTATCCTTTCATGACAAACTTCATTTCCACTCAAACCCTCTAGTTTCAAACCTAGCTTTCTCTTCAATTCCCGATAATCCTCTGAGGCGTCTGAAAAGAAGATGGCCACGTGACCTTGTTAGTTGAACATGCGATGTGAGTACTACCAGTGGGTAGTTTCTCTATTTATCATTTTCACATGTCATTATGTATCGCTTAGCCTATTTACATGATGTATTATTGTAATACAGTTGTAAATATCAATAAATAAATAAAAATTGGTTTATTAAAAACTAAACTAGTTATTACAAATCTTCGCTTGTAAAATTTTGCAGATTGTTTCGTATTTCAGTAGTTAATTAAAAAAAGTACAGTACTCATCATTCGGTGAAATACCACTCTTAGCTGAGAGTACTTTTGGCCTCCATATTGGCCACAGGTATTCCTCTACCCTATCTCTAGGTTTGTAATTTAAATTTTTATGTTTTTTATGACTAAGAAAAGAGGATTCTAGATTCTTTCTTTTCCCCCTTGGTTTTGCCCAACTGGGGACTAAGGACCGCGTGCCAATGGTTTTGGCCAACTGGGGACTAAGGACCGCGTGCCAATGGTTTTGCCCAACTGGGGACTAAGGACCGCGTGCCAATGGTTTTGCCCAACTGGGGACTAAGGACCGCGTGCCAATGGTTTTGCCCAACTGGGGACTAAGGACCGCGTGCCAATGGTTTTGCCCAACTGGGGACTAAGGACCGCGTGCCAATTTAAATTCCTTCTCAATTGTTGCTTTCTTTTCCTCCAATACTCTCTCATCTTTTCACCATGCGCAGAAGTTGCTGGAACTTTCCAATAATGTCTAGAATTGGAACATTCTTCTCCAATATTAACAATAATATTTCAGACTAGCCTATTTCGGAGGCTGACATCTTCAGGGATTATAATATTTGCACATGGTGGCCCCCTTTCTGAAGAACTGTACACTTCTTCGAAGTGGCAGTACAAGATCCTCGATGATCCTTGAGGATACAAGAAGAAAACCGTAAAAGTTTATTGGCGACCTGGTTGGGTGGGCCTCATGGTTTATAACTTCATAAAAACCCATGTAACTACTTTCCTCAGGACTCAGCGCCAGATTACATTTTACATCCTGAATTCAGGATCACATGGATATCTCCAGTCACAGGAGTCGAATCAATCAGGGGTAGAAGTATTTGTTTTGGTTATTGTTCATATCATTCAATATAAAAGATTATCTATTTCCAAAATAGACAAACCTTGAGGCAGCCAATGTAGTCTAGGGTACGCAATAGGAGTGTACCTTATCGTAAAAGAAACCCGTTAAATCAATTATGCAAATGTAAAGTTTTTAAGGAGAAGCGATGAGGCACTGCAATGATCAATTTATTTACTTACTGCTGGTCACTACGGTCCTACAAGGAACTGGGCCTCGACCAATAATTAATTTCCAATTTATAATTGTCAAAAAATGGAATTACTGTATACAGGTTTGAGTAAGCGGAATGACTTTTTTTAAATTATAATAATACAAATTACTCGGATAATTCTGTGTTAATTATGAGATTAATTATTAATTATAATGTAGTCATGAGGTAAATCGAAAACGTTACACTAACGTTCAATTTAATATATATATATATAAATAATAATGAGTGTACATCGGTAAATATTGAGACTCCCTATAGGTGTCGCAGGTGTGGTAGGCCTTCCTAGATGATACACATCTAGTATAGAAACTCAAGACCAACCTCACCATTACACTTCAACATGAAACTCTTTGCATCTCCGCAAACATATAGATCTGAATTTGATATATTGACTAACCAAGACTCTTAATTTTCTTTAAAATGTGGAAAATATCCGACATGACCACGTTTTAACACTCATGGGTGAAAAGTTTCATAATATTCCTGCAAAATGTTGAACTAGATATGAAATTACATATTTACAGACAAATATACTATCGACTACATATCCCAGTACGAATAGGGTTATGATATATAAAAGCTATCTCCGATAGTATTACATCGTGGCTGTTTATCTACAACTTTTGGTGTGAATGAGTTAGTAACGGTAACGCATTCTACAGGTTGAATTGCACAATGTTAAAACAAGTGTTCAATGTTGAACGAGAGGCAGTGCTGTAATTAGCAACTGCACGATAACCGATATACACAATATCATATAACATATAGGGCGGCTTTTTCTCTCTCATGTAAAATCGCCTAAAGTTTAGATATGCGATCGAAAAATAGTGGGTCACAATGTTTTCTTTTTTTGAATCTCAAAAGTTAAGGAACACATTTCTCTGTTTCCTGAGCGACCATAGACCTTCTAACTAGCTGTAATCTTGTTGTCTAGCTGAACGAAATTTTTTATTTTATGTTGAGAATAAATGTAGACAAGGTTAGAAGCGATGGGATCGGTAAAGTACTCAGTTATCTTTTAAGACTTTACTACTTAAATCGATAGTTAGTAGATATATTTATTTTTCTTATGATGGTGGTAATTTTTAAATATTTTTATTTTGAAAAGAAAAGATTCGAACCCGGGTCGCCCGCAGCTCTAACCCGGTCCTCTAACTCTAATAGGATCGGTGAAGAGAATGGATTTGTCTGACCGTGTTACGAGCAAGGTTAGCTCATTGATTAGAGCACAGCGCTAGAGACGCGGTCGACCCGGGTTTAAATCCTGGCCTGGACAAATCTTTTCACTTCAAAATAAAAATTATAGTTCATGTAGATGCCGCTGTTGGTTTTTCCTTTAAATAGCTTATTTTTGTCTCTGATAGCTTACAAATGTAGGTTTTGGCTATAGTTGTCTCCTCCAGATATAGTCCATGGTTATTGCCTTTAGATATGCTCTTCAGCTTTCACATGTAGAATTTTTACTATAAATATCCTCTGTAGAAATAGGCTACAGTTCCCGCCTGTAGATATAGCTTATAGCTTTCCCTCATGGATATCATGTTTAGTTATTGAACGGAGAGATAGCCTATAGTTATCTGTAATAAATTTTGCCTATAGTAATTTCTACTAGTTATCACTTATAGATAACTGTCTGATCCTGATTACATCTGAAGTATGGTTATCGATAGATACCTAAGTATGGTTATCGATAGATACCTAAGATCTCATTGGCAATGTCCTCCATGACTGTGCGAATCGCGGGTGACAGCTGATAGCCACTACCGCTCTGTCATGACAGTACGCTCTCGAGAGCTCACGAACTATCGCTGGCAGCTACAATGGCCTCTTGTTGTCATGGAGACGGCTCTTTGCCTACAGCTCAGTCTACGCAACCTTATTATCATATGTACATCATTGAATTTATTAAAATTAACCGAATCAGAACCGCGAGTTAGTGAAATTAGTGAATTAGTGAAAATATGTATCGTTCATTGGATTAAAGGCTTCCCACATTCTGCTGTAATTCAGCGCTGCCTCATTTTTGATAAGGATCCTTTATAAGGGGAGTGGGTTTTTATACGTTCAATTGCCTTAATATTCACGAACATCCACGGGAAATATAATTTCCATTATTTTCTTGTAAATTTTTGTCGGAAAATGACTGTCACTTTTGGTCAACAAGTAGTTTTCGAATTAAACAAACACGCTTAAACCTAATAAGGTTCACAATATGAATAAATATAAATGAATCGACTGATCGAAATAATCAAATAATTGTATTCAGTTGCACTTTCCAAATATTCCCATTTGTTTCACTTACAATAAAAAACAAATCTCTTTTAAATTAAAGCCAATTTGTTATTGTTGCGAAATACTTATAAGAACATCATAATAACGACCGACTTTGACTCATAAATAATAACACTAAATTGATGTATGATTAAATACTTGGGCAATGTAAGATGGTCCGTTCGTTGACGCTCAATGTCCTTTAAAAATCTACCAAGCTATATAAAGTGGTTGGAATGATACCTCTATTTGGAATTACTTCCTCTAGAAGTATTAAGGACTTCAGTTAGTCCCAGGATCACAAAGTAGGCAGGACGGCTTTCGAAGACCTCACTGCGGTTCATTCCTCTCCGCCTGTCATTACCTTCCAAAAAACTTACCAAACACAGATATTTTTAATACCTTGCTCAGCGTAAAGTCCAGGAATCTTCTGAGAGGGCTCCTGTATATTACAATACATTATTTATTACATTACATTATTAAGAGTGGGTTCAATTCTGGAATATGAGCCAGTTTCAATACTTGGGTATCAATAATTTAGGTCTCTAACTTTACTAGGACTAGACCTAAAGTTGTGCTAGGTTCAAGACTAGGATTTTCAGAGGGAGGGGGGTAACCTTAATTTTGTGGCTCCTTCTTTAATACTCCCTCCGATTAATGCCATACATTTTATAACAGTACTTTCAGTAATATATTTTGCAATAAATATTAATACCTGATTACATTAATTTATATTATTTGCTTGATTAAGATTTAAAATGTGGAATAAATTTTTCATTTAACATAAACGTTTTTTCTTAACACAATCGCACTTGTTCGAAATTTGCCAAATATCTACAAATTTTGGTATGTTCTTATCCACCGGCCAAGATAATACCTAGCTGCTTGGGGGCACTGGTTGAAGAACTTGTAAAGGTTGTTACCATTAGTGGTAAAACGGATAGCGGTCATCAGGATTAAGGACGAAGGACGTTCTCCGGTTGTTGACAGCTGTCCTTTCTCTTCCACTAAATGTCCCCTAACGAGAGATATCTCGGCCAGCTCTGGCTCCGACTAACAGCTACTTAAACTCTTTGGAACATGAAGCATGAAGAAAATAGTTTTATTTACATTCATTAACAGGAGGTGAAGATCTCGTGGAAATAGAATTTAACCTACTTTTTTCGTTAGGATACTATGAGTTTAGGATGTTAGGATACTATGCTATGAGCTTACAATGTTAGGATACTATGCTAAGAGTTTAGGATGCTAGGATACTATGAGTTTAGGATGTTAGGATACTATGCTATGAGCTTACGATGTTAGGATACTATGCTAAGAGTTTAGGATGCTAGGATACTATGAGTTTAGGATGTTAGGATAGTATGAGCTTACGATGTTAGGATACTATGCTAAGATTTTAGGATGCTAGGATACTATGAGTTTAGGATGTTAGGATACTATGCTAAGAGTTTAGGATGCTAGGATACTATGAGTTTAGGATGTTAGGATACTATGAGTTTAGGATGTTAGCATACTATGAGTTTAGGATGTTAGGATACTATGAGTTTAGGATGTTAGGATACTATGCTATGAGCTTACGATGTTAGGATACTATGCTAAGAGTTTAGGATGCTAGGATACTATGAGTTTAGGATGTTAGGATACTATGAGTTTAGGATGTTAGCATACTATGAGTTTAGGATGTTAGGATAGTATGAGATTAGGATGTTAGGATACTATGAGTTTACAATGTTAGGATACTATGCTAAGAGTTTAGGATGTTAGGATACTATGAGTTTACAATGTTAGGATACTATGCTATGAGTTTAGGATGTTAGGATATTATGAGTTTTGAATGTCCTACATTTTCTATTCTCAGAAAATTCCTATCTTTCCTATGTTTCCTCTTTGCATATACAACATGTGGCCATTCTACAATTTCATATGTTCTGAATTACCTCATTATAAAATTCTTCACAATCTAGGCAGGCACAAAAACCGGCATTTTTCCAACTGTCACTTAATCCTCATTTCTTGTTTATCTTAAACATACTTTTGTCTGAAAAGCCTTAAGGACAATAGAGATTCTATTCGGATGCCCTGCCTCTTACCACGGACGGTGTCCTTCTTCAAGCATTTGTTTATATTTCAACCTTTGGTTTCTTTGCAATGATTATTATTCACAAGTAATATTTCATATTCATATTATATGGAAGAAATCGTGCTTTCCCTTTATCTAAGATCATCGTGTAAGATAGAAAATTTTAATCTTGCCATATTTGTTGAATGTCCAATAATGATATATCCTGAGCTCCTCAGACTCTAGACGATCAATTCACAAGTAGGGTTGCCGACCACAAAGCAGTATATAATTGGATCAAGTCACGTTGGGAAGAATTAAGGCTGACACCTGTAACACTTTCTGGGACATTAACTCTGACCGATGTTGACAAAGAAGACACCAACCGGAAACCACTAACTTAAAGTCGATAGTAAATCTGTTTTTTGTCCGCTCCACTCGGAGGTCCCTACGAAACCTACGCAGCAGTCGTTCCTAGTCGACATATGTCCGACCACATCGGCTGGTTATTCCGCCCTTATATGATTATAATGAATAATATCACATAATTATTAATAATCTTTATTTATTTCAACAATACATAATTTATTAACGGGCCAATATCGCACAAAATTCTGTACCTGAATGATTTAGTAATGGGTTAATTTAATGTATTTAGACTTTTTTATTGCATGTTGATTGGATAGATGTATGATTGTGTATGATTGAAGTACTTCATGGGCAATCTCTCAAAGGACTGTATCAAATGTAAGCAAGTTAGAAAAAGTTTTGAAAGCAAAGAGGTTCTATTTTTATTGGACCACATCTCTCCTCCAAAAATTAATAATATAGAAGAAGTAGAGAACGTTTTGACAACAATTTTAGATTAGACGTTGTATTTCTAAACGAACATCCACTGGCTTCTGCACACATTGCTCCGTGCCAATGAATATCTCTCCCATATGCCTCTCTGCCTTTGTTGGCTTAGGCGATATTCCTGTCTGGCCTATCGGAATTCTATACAGGTTTTAAATAATACACGCCTTTCATACTTCGTTGAGGATGCATCCGAGCACTAATGCAGTCGATATGTATGTAACAATGTTTTTGTTTTCATTTTGAATTATCATATATCGCCCCTTGAAAAGAACAACGACCTAACTCAAAAATTAGCATTTTTGAGTTAAGCCTTCAAAAGTAATTGTTTTGGTTAATTCCTTTTTTTGAAGAAAGACATATCTGATAGTCCATTTCCCACTTCTTTTTTTTTAATAAAGCCATATTTTGAGTTTTAACATGTTTGAACTAGAACTTTTATAGGAATAAGTAAAAAAAAAAAATCTAGTTTGTAAATATTTCCTAACGTTTAATGAAAGAACCATACCATCATTTCAATAGAATTGCTTTGGTATTAGCTTTCATAAACCTCTATTGAAAAATTAGGTTTTTCGAGTTATGTTATTGTTCTTTTGATGGAGTGTTATGTTATAATTTTGTTTTGTATATGAGTAATTAAAAGGTTCTTATTATACTGAAGTATGGAATCTGCCAAAAATAAATGGTCTTTTTAAAGTGTTACTATGAAAGGAAAAAAAACAATTTGTCCCCTTGACTTCCATATTACTTATGACGGAAACACTACTGGAAAATGCATTGCCATTATGTGCGCATGATTAAAACAACATGGGAAAAGACTTTATTAAAATCAGAAATTAAATGAAATTATAATCAACTATATACATTTAAATAAAACCAAGTCCCTAATATACGAGCGCTTTTCTTTTATTTGTATTTGCCCCTCACCCTCCGTTGTAAACCTAGGACTTCCTGTCCTCCGGTATCGTTTAATAACATCCCACTGGTTCCTGTAGAACAGCTCAAGTACTTGGACTACACCTTGACAAACGCTCAACTTGGAATCCTCATACTAGACTGAAACGACAAGAAACAGCTCGCCGTTTCAGACTACTTCAACATTTGCTAGACAAATGCTCTACGATCCCAATCAATTACAAAAGACTCATATACATGACAATCATTAGACCAATCTGGACTTACGGAATAGAGCTTTGAGGCTCCACTAAGCCATCGAATCCCTCTTGTATTCAATCCTTACCATCCAAAGTCCATTATCAATCTTTTCATGCTAAACTTCATGTCCATTCAAAACCACCAGTTTTAAACCTAGCAACCTCTTCAATTCCTGATAATCCTCCGAGGCGTCTGGAAAGAAGATGGCCTCGTGACTTTCTAAGTTGAACTTTTTATTTGAGAACCACCAGTGGGTAGTTTCTCCACTTGCCTTTATCTCGGGACATTAATTATCGGAGGGGGAGGAGGGGAGGAGGGGAGAAGGTAAACAATCATACGCGGAAAGAACGAAAGGGCAAGAAGAAGAAGAAAACAAAGAAAATTGGTCGACTTCTTCTGTGTATTCTGAGATTTATAGCATTGATAATAAATGTGTGAATTAACTTTTGCAGTGTTGGTATCCAATCACTTCATTGGTTATCCACAACAAAAACCTAATAGAATTGAGAATTTAAATTCTTGATTTATATTTATTGTTACCATCCAATAATATTAGTTGACCGTATATGAATGAGGAAGAAAATGAATTTTATCTCCAGCTGGTACAAAAACATATGTTATTGGCTCAATTTATTAGGACTAAAGTACGTCTTTTCTCCCTGTGCATTAGAAATTTAGTCAAAAAGTCAACTTTATTCCCTAGGGAATAAAGTAAAAAGATGGGAACCTAATTCGTCTAAATAATGTAGGTTTTCTACTGAAAGAGTTCAGGGTTATGTTGGTACACCTGTCACACCGGCCATTAAAATCAGCTCTAAAACACCGAAACTGATAAACAGAAGTTCATTTGTGTTCAGGTTGTGTAAGTTATGGATCCACCACATATTGTACAAGAAGCAAATAATGTTATTTCAAATTTATTGCCAGCTAAATCAAGTCAGATTTACAATAAAACGTACGATGACTTCAAAAAGTCGTGTAATAAAGAAAATGTGAAAAGCATAAGGGAAAATATATTACTTGCATGTTTCAATGAATTATCTAAGGTAAGATTTTGTCTCCAATATATTATTTTTCTAAATACCTACAAGACCTAATACCTATTTTACTAAATACCTATAAGAACATTTAATTTCAGTTTTTGAATTTATTGTAATACATAAGATAATATAAAATGTTATAGCGTATAGTTTGCCTTTTTACTTCCCATCTGGAGATAAAATCTTGTATGCCCCTCGGGACAAAATTGATCATTATTCCCAGCAATACTTTACTCCCTCGGCTTGCCCTCGTGTGTAAAGATAATTATTCCCTCGCGTTCGCTCGGGAATAAACGTACATCTGAGGGAATAATGATCTTCTTTAGTCCCTAGGTGCATCTATAACTATCTTTTAAGTTGGGGTAACTATTTATTTCAAAGCCAATAAATTCACTGCCATTCACTAGATTATATTTACGATATTTCTTACTCTATTATTGTTATCATTATTTTATCACTCAATGATGGTAACTGATAGCAGTCGCGAAAAAAAATGTATTTGTTAAAAAAAAATACTGGTTTAACGCTTTATGAAATAATTATAAACATTTAATTAAATTATAAACAAACAATAAAGACACTACACAGATATATGACGGACTAGTAACTATCATGGCAATCCATATGACGGACTAGTAACTATCATGACAATCCATATGACGGACTAGTAACTATCATGACAATCCATATGACGGACTAGTAACTATCATGACAATCCATATGACGGACAAGTCACTATCATGACAATCCATATGACGGACTAGTAACTATTATGACAATCCATATGACGGACTAGTAACTATCATGACAATCCACAGAACTATGATATATGTGTGAAGAGAGGATAGGGAGTGCTGATTCAGTGGTTATAGGAAATCTTTAAATATCTTTATTTGAAAAGAAAAGATATGTCCAGGACCGGGACTCGAACCCGGGTCGCCCAGGTCACTAGCCTGGAGCTCTGCCAATTGAGCTATCCTGGTTCGCCTCTCCGTCATAGACATATCCTTTCCTTTCACTGCTGTTCTAGAAAATCGGTGCAGGTCCATATCAGGTCATCTCCACCTGGGCTCTTAACTCTCTACTAATTTTTCGAATACGATTCATTTGATTAATTAATATTTATTATTTATTTGATAATACCTACACTACATCTATTACCACTGTTTTAATTTTTAACCTAAAGGGTTCCCCATTTTTATTTTTTACATCCATATCCTTGATGACTACATATATTATTATTCTTTACTATGCATCATTTTAATTTGCATGCCTACCATATATTTAAGCTTGAAGAAGATGTGCAATGTGGGTCGAAACGTTGGCTATGAAATAAACACTTCTCCTTATTAAGTCGAATTACCCGCACTATTTTCTTTCACATTTGTTGTTATTGCTGTTTATTATAAACAAGTGGGCTCTTGAGCATTCCCACCTCTGCCAGCCATCCTGTTAGGAGCTCTCTACAATCCTTCTTGAATTCCATTGATCTGCAACGCTCTCGGCAGCTGGAGGTCTCAGGACCCAAGAGCAGCTGAGTTCCCACGGGGTCACGTGACCCGCACGCACTCCGCACGCTCCTGTCGACGCCGAGGTCTTAAATTAGGGCGTGGGTGGATTTGGGGAGAGGGTGGTAGGGGCGGAAGTAGAAGAAGTTGTACATGAAACATCTCGTTTCATGGCAAAGGTACAATTAGTACAATTAGTACAATTGTGGTATTTAGTTTATATTGGATTATCTCCCAACTGCGGGGGCTAATTATCTCGAACTTAAAACAAAAGAAAATATGAAATTGGGATTTTGTTTGTTTTTCTATTTAAAAATTAATTTATGATTAACAGGTAGATAAAATAAATTGAATATAAGTTGATAATGATGATAAGTCACCTGAACTTTTGGCCCCAAACAAAGCGCTTGAAATAGTACCGGTTTCTGAATCCACGTTTAACCAACATTTAAAATTATGAAGGTCGTCAACAAATAAATTATGGATGCCTGAAATGATCACTTTAAGGTTCCTGTTCTAATCGCCTTTAGTTGATAACTGAGGTCAAAATATAAAAAGTGACAAGAATATTATTTTCGTTTAAAATCATCACGAGATTTATAAAAGCAAAGGTTCCCTGACAGTATAAATATAAATAAATTTGTAAATAAATAAAATATAAAATATGTTGCATATAATTTAATAATCACTGTCAGGAAATCTTTGCTTTAATAATGGTTGTGAACTGGTTCGTTATAATAAAAATATTATAATTAATCTGAATATAATTATAGTGAACACTGATCGTATTAACTTGCACTTTTTTCATATAAAGATCATTAAAAAGTCTTGTTTATTTTCATTGTTGACTAGGTAACTAGCCTATGTACGAGAGTGGTCTCAACAGTTTCTGCCGAACATCTCCAAAGTTCACCAAATGGTGCTAGACGACCGGCGAATTGAAGGGAGAGAGATAACAGAGGTTATGAACTTGTCAAAAGAACGTGTTTGTTACATATTAAATCAACATTTAGATATGAGAAAGCTGTCCGCACGTTGGGTGCCGTGGTTGCTCACGTTATTTCAGAAAAAATGTCTTGTATTTTTGTTAGGTCGGAAACTTTTCTGACCACCCTCTTAAATCCATGTGCCCTTTGGAGTCACAAAATATGGCTAGTTTAATAAAACTCCAAAATATTGCCGCATTATCAATTAATGGCGCTTCACAATTGCTATTTAGGGGAATCCATGGTAACTAACTGGTTTTTATACGTTGGAGATATTCAAATTATTACTTCTTTAATTTCTTATAATTTAAAACGGATTATTGTTATTTTCATCACGCCATTATTGCCATTATTGAAGAAATGGACAAAGCTGAACAAATCCTTCTATATCGAGGTGGGAAACTTAATGTAATTTTAATGATTTCTGCTTCAATTAGATCGTAACTCGCCACGCTCGGTCAAGAGATGCGCAAAAGCCCGCAAGTGGTCTTTGTCAGTGGATGCAGAGGTAGGGACCTATTTTTAAATAATTACTGTTTTAATCATTTAAAACTGAAAACGTCCTCGGACCATCGGGACTCGACAGCAATAATAATTTTCAACAATATATAATTATTTCGGCTATAATTATATATTGTTGAAAATTATATGATGATTCTAATAATTAAAAATTTTTCGGTTGAATTGAAGGAATGGCAAAATTCCACCATGCCACTGGAGTCACCATAGCAACCAACTGCAGAGAACAACAACCGTGTAACAAGCCCTTAAGGAGCCCATACACGATCAGTATTACTGACAGTATAGCCAGATACTGTCAGTAATACTGATCCTGTAAGGGCAATACTGATTTACTGAAGTAGGGTATTGATGAGTGATGGTTCACTCCATCATTCTCTAGTCCAACCCGGCGGAGGGGAGGGGATACTGACAGTATTACTGACCGTGTATGCTCGTTTCTTTAATTCCTCAGTATTTTGTATCTGTTGAGGGCGACGCATCGACTGATTTAATGAAAACATTTTTGATATGAAAGACACCCAGCCATATTTTTCAAAATATATAAATGATGTTTTTCTTAAAACTTAATTTTTTTCTTATAACAGCAGGGTGGAAGTTAAGTTTATTCGTAAAATTGTGTTTTGGATATGGAAAAAAATTATATTTTTCCTAGTGTCTAAATGAGAGCTTCATAGGTTCCTATTACAATCCGGCTGATGGAGAAATTAGCGTTGAAAACTTTAAGTCCTAAAAATTTCTGCCTGTTGCAAAATAGCGTAGGGTAACTCCCAACCGCTGTTTTGGGCATATACTTTCCCTCATATTTGTATCTGGTTTTTTTAATATGAGGAGAAACCATATTTAATAAATTATTGAATACGTTTTCATTCATCCGAAAATAATTATAGTAATCTGATTGTTCCTTAACTTAAATCTCGTTGACCCTCTAGTTTCAAACCTAGCTTCCCCTTCGATTCCCGATAATCCTCCGAGGCGTCTGAAAAGAAGATGGCCACGTGACCTTAGTTGAACTAGTGATTTGAGTACTACCAGTGGGTAGTTTCTCAACTTGCCATTAACTCATGTCATTTTGTATCACATAGCTTATTTACTTGATCTATTTTTTTAATATAGTTGTAAATATAAATAAATAAATTAAAAAAAAAAAAATCTCGTTGATAAAGTTTAAATGGGTGGACTTATCCCTGTCCAATAGCCAATCCTTCACCCACAAGCGTCTTTTCCCCTTTTTTTTCCAATTCCAAGGCGATCACAATTGCTAAGCACGCTCTGTCCATTAAAAAAGTATGCATAAATCTGCGTGAGAAAAATATGACTGTTCTTATCGCGAACTAACTGTGACCTGAGTTTTTTTTATTTATTCATTTCTGACTTTTACATGAGTAAATAAATTGCAGAGAGAGTTTGGTTAGAAGTTTTACAGAAATAATAGAATAGTAAACAACATAAAAAGAAAGCAGATAATTCTACCTAATACTAAACATTGCAACGAAGATAAAAAAAAAATATAGCCCTGAGTCGACACAACATCAAAATATTGAAAATGAGTTAAATACTGACAGTAATATTGATCGTGTATGGCGTAAAAATACTGAAGGCTGATTCCTCAGTATTTTCATCATTCCAATACTGTCAGTAATATTGAGCGTTTAACAAGGCCTTAGCTCCTAACTTTCAAGTATTCCTCGGTTTATTTCCTATTTATATGTATTGCTTAAGCAAAGTAACGAACGACGCACGATGGAGCGAAATCGCTAAAAAGTGTTTAAAAATGCGTTTTTTCCTACATTCAATCAATTGAGGATTAGTAAATTTGCATAGGCCTTCCTTTCAAGCAATCAGAGCTGAAATTTTAGAGCTCTTCGTCCACTACAAACCACAAGGGAGCATTTAGACGGTGAAGAACAATGAGCGCGGGAATTTAAAACATAGCTTTTAAGCCAATAGTCTGTAATTTTTTCTCTTATTAAAGGCGGATAAATTTAATTTCTCTCGTCCAGATATTGTCTAATGATAGCAATAGGAGGAAGAAAATGACTAATCCAATATTCAAACCGAAAATTGTTATTGATCAGCTCCGAAAAACTAGGGAATTCAAGGTTTTCAAAGCATTTTTTTTTTTTCAAAACACTCAGAAAAAAATGGCCTCTTATATACTCTTTGAAATAAATATTAATTAGACAAGGGTCTGAATGAAGATCCTGGAAGGGAATTAGCTGCGGAAACCTCCGAACTTCGAATACAGAGCCCAAACAAATCGAAAAAACCGATTCCATGTCCGTGTAAACAAACAAGTGAGAGACGGGAGATCGTAATCCTTTTGTTCTTACTCAATTCTTATATTATGTCAGTTGTCGTTTATGTGTCTGATTATTGTTACCATTTCATCGATAAAAGAGAAAATATGTGTCCTTGTGGAAGAATTATTGAAATCATAGGAGCAAAATGCACACAGCTTATTAATTATTTAGTGTATGAATTTCACCTGTCCGATCTTCATCAACAGTTAATTGAAGATAAGTTAAGCTTGAGTATTATTAATAAATTTAAAACAAAATGGGACGCGCGTTCACGCAAAAAAAAGTTTTTATGAAAAATAATGATTTTTGTCTCTATGATTATGATAAAATAGCTCATTGATAAAAATTTCATTTCTGTTATATGACATCCCACACAAATTGGTATAATATGAATTTATTTGTTGGAATTATACCTCACACAACTTTAAATAAAAATATTTGTTCTATTTCTTGACAATTGTCTTGTATACTTAACATTTCATTATCCTCTAATCCGTTTCATAGCCTATACTATCCAACTACTAGGTAACACAAACAAGCCTGCCAAATTCCTAGGCTATAGTTTACTTTAGCACCGTGCGAGTCTTGTGCGAGGGTCTCATGGAGTCTTAGCTTATTACTCCAGCTTCTAGGTCTTTGTGGATCATATAGTTTGTTTAATATTTAACTACCTTTGCAGGCATAGCAAATGTAGGGAAAGTATATAGGACAAGTGTAAGTTATGTCAAGTTATATCTATTATTCGCTGAGGAGGTTGCCGGCAGTTGGTTCAACTCAAAGGAGGTTCAACTCATATCCAAGAACACATTGAGGTAAAAAACTAATGGAAAACGAGTATAAACCCTATTGAATATTGTGCCTCGAGGCACCACTTCTTGAGCCGCTAACAAAAAACCATTCTATAAAGGGATTTCATGTGTAATTAGACCAAATCACGAACGGTACCGCTCACGGAAGGCACCATATCCATCAGGTACTATTACCACCACGTACCATTACCATCATGTAGGAGAGTATCCTAACCACAGTGATTACCGAGGCGGTGTCACTCTATAGGGCGTTCGCCTACTGCCCAACAAATAATTGCACTACCTGCACGGTGCTCTACCTGCACGGTGCTCTACCTGTTCGGGTGCAATTAGGATCTGCGGGTGGTTACTGTTACAATAGTGGCATCTCCTGTACCACTTCCATTTAACTGCTCTTAGAAAGATAAATATTATATTCGTTATTGTCTCAGCAAAATAATCCTTGTCAAAAATTTCAGCAAATATCCAGTAATTATTCCATCACAGTGGCGACAAAATTTTCCCTTTAAATTTCGAATTATAAACTTGTAAATGAGGTTCTTGGTAGCTTTCGCCACATTGCTGTACCAAATGACCAAGTTGGGCAAAAGAGCAGCTTTGCGGGCCATATTTATCCTTACGTTAGGCTAATCAATAGAACCCTAATATTGAAAATTCTCCTCCCACTACATTGAATTTTATTTCAAGGCCTAAATAAAATGCGCCTCCCACAGTTTCCTTGGCACGTATTCTGCTTCCTCATGGTCTTTAGAGACAATTACCTGGTCTTTAGGGAAGAGTAGATGATGAAAATGGCTGTAAGCTATTCGGACTGTTCGATTACTCTTTCTGTTCCAATTTAAGCTTAAAAAGCTTGGGTAACATACAACAACCTATAGGGTAAACCTTATTAGCCAAAACAAATGATGCGGTGTTTGATACTCAAAGTTCAAGAAAATTTGGACTGATGACTTGTCCTTGCCTA
The DNA here is from genome assembly GCA_964056705.1 of Troilus luridus. Lineage (NCBI taxonomy): Eukaryota > Metazoa > Arthropoda > Insecta > Hemiptera > Pentatomidae > Troilus > Troilus luridus. The sequence continues at coordinate 205,666,592 of OZ057412.1, forward strand.
TGTCCAATTCTTCGTGGCAGACCTTATAAAATTGTTAGGCCATATAAGAATGCCAGATAGAAGAGTACCTAGCAAACTCCTAGAAGGTACTATAATTGGCAATTGGGAAAGAAGAGTTGGCCGACCACGTAGGCGTTGGATACAAGATGTTGAAGATTACCTCAAAATATTAGGTGCCGCTGTATGGAAGCAGATAGCCACAAATCGAGAAGAGCATCAAAAAATTGTACAGGAAGCCAAGGCTCGTCCCAGGCAGTAGCAGTTGTAGGATTAAAAACATTGGTGATAAATTTATACCTATTTTGAATATTTTTGTTTTGAAAAGAAAAGATTTGCCCTGGCCGGGAATCGAACCCGGGTCTTCTGCATCGCCGTTGCACTGCTCTAAACCACTGAGCTACCGGGGTTCGTTTCCAAATCAGACAAATCAGTTCTCTTTACCGATTCTATATCTCCGTGTTCACGCAATTTTTGCGATGTATACACGACGAGGAATGTTAATTGAACATTACTTTAATTAGGATCTTGTTGACTTATGTCTTTATATTATTTATTTTTACTAATTGTTATTTTGATGGTGATTATTTTTAAATATTTCTGTTTTGAGGAGAAAAGATTTGCCCTGGCCGGGGTTCGAACCCGGGTAGTGTGCATCACCGGTGCGTTGCTCTAAACCACTGAGCTCCCAGCGGTCGTATCCAAGTCAAACAAATCCGTTCTCTTCACCGAATGGATATGCAGACGACGCGGGTTCGAATCCCGGGCAGGAAACATTTTTTCTCTTCAAAACAAAAATATTTAAAATTAATCACCATCAAAATAACAATTAATAAAAAAAAAATATACCTAGTTTGATGTGACATTGTCTGATGCTATATATTCCTCTGATGATATGAATCAGTGGTCTGTTAAATAAAAGCATTCTTTTGAAGTGCTTCTCATAATAATTTTAGGGGCACACTATCGTATGCTTTTCCTAGTTCTACGAATAATCGACAACTTACTAACTATTTTCATATAAATTTTTTTTTTGTCACAACTTTTCTTATAGCATAATAAGGTTTCTTTTCCGCCTGATATACAAAGTCTCTCCCACGAAAGAATGGTGGTATTATTTCTTTATTTATTTTGAAAAAATACAGAATAAAAAAATAAAGAATTACTTACTTTTATTGCATTATGCAAAATAATGCCTTTCTTCTTCTTATTGCGCAATATTATTTCAAGATATATTAAGAGAAAACAATTAGCCACGTTCATCAGGAATCGACATTTCGCAACAAAGTCTAAACTGAAGCTGGCAAGTCGTTCTCGTCTTAATTCCAAGAGTAGCCTTGGGATTCCAAGCACGACCAATCAATCATCCTAAAGCCGTAGAGAGAATACACGTTGGACCTTGATTTAGAGGGTGAGGATGGACTTGTAGGGGACATGCCTGAACGTGACATTCCTCCGGTGAAGAAGCCGGCGGCCGCAAATGGAAGTGGAAGAAGTTGATGTCCTATAAGGCCAAACTGCCTCCGTGTAGCAATCCTGCCCAGAGGACCACTCCTTCACTCCTTTCATCTAGAGTAATGTCCTTGTCGTTAGTCCTTTTGCAGTGATCGGCATTGGCTCTTGAAAAATACGTCTCTTCTGACACAGCTTACTTTGATTTTTCTTTTACCATTCGTTAATTATATTTATTTTTCTGGACGAGTGTATTGAAATTGAAACATTGTGTATGCATAACAATTGAAACACTGCAAATGTTTTTATAAAATACAATGGCAAAATAACAGAATAGCATTCTTCCAAAACCGATTTTGTAGAACTGATGTTACAATCAACCTTTAAAAAAAAAAAAACTTAAGCACTACAACCGGTTAAGAGTAGTGATGAGAAGTCCGTGAACGAAATAGTTCATTGAACTAGATCCGGAAAATGAACTATAATGACCGCTCTCTGTTTTGGTGAACTATAGTTCTTTTTAGTTCACACCACTCACTAGTACAGATGAGAAGTCCATGAACGATTACTTAAGTACTTCTAATGCTTCAGATAGTTACATATAGCATTGCCCATCGCCAAAAAAAATAAAAATATATATATATATATATATATATATATATAGGGAAATACTTCGTCCACGTAATAGCCGGAGACTAATACTCAATTTAAAGACTAAAATTTTATAAAGATATTTTAAAAAACTAGTTATATTAGTTGATATTGTTCATATTTTTGTTTCATTTTCTGCTTTCTTTGTTTATACTTGACATTGTAATTTGCATACATATGTAATTATCTATTGTTTCTCTCTATATAATTATTGTAATCTTATCTCTGTTATTTTTTAATTTCTTGTACTCTGTTTTTGATTATTTTTTAAATGGTATCACTGGAGGTAATTCGCAATGTTTTTTTTTCTGATTAATTCTTTCTCATTTGTTAATTTAATGGTAGAAATTAATTAAATGTAATCCCATTAAACTCTAAGACATAATAATAGTCTGTATAGAAACCTATATTGTTATTCTAAAGGCACTTGTCCCAGAAGAAATTAATAATTTATTATTATTATTAAAATTCAATTTATTTGCTTGTTAGAATTACCATTGAATTACAAATTTTACATTGAATAATTAAAAAATGAGATATAAAAAACAATATCGTTTACGTTTGTTTATGTTTTTAGTCAATATGTATTTGGATATTATGCATTTTTAAACATTAGTTAATTGAAAAAAATATATATAAATATATTTGTTTTCTTTATTTCTCAGACTTTACTTCACTTTTTCCATAGTTCAATTCCTCTCTTAGTTCAGTACATTTATAGTTCTTTTGAAAAATGAACTATGTAGTTCATTTGAACTAGTTCATTAGAATGAACTATCTCAAAAGGAACTACTTTGCCCACCTCTAATTAAGAGTATTGAATCCAGGACATGGTTAGGAATGTACTGTTAGTAAGCCAAGGTTTATTCAGTAGCATAAAATAAAAATCCGCCAATTAACAGCCCCTATAGAGTAGATACTTTTTAGGGAATGGGATAGCCGAAGGAGGGTCTCCAGATCTCACAGCGTTGGTTCATGAATGTTAAAAGTATAACTGCCACAGATGGTCTCGATCTCGGGACTTTGAAATCAGCATTCAAAATCAAATTCAGAAGAATTTGGATTAGTCATTCAAAATTTAATAAAATATGTATACTAATATATAATTATTATATATATGTATACTATATATATATATATGTGGTATATATGGTATGGTATATATATATATATATATATATATATATATATAAACTACACATACTAAGGTCTCATTAGTTCTGGTTTAATTGCTTTGCATTCTTGTCATTCCGTAAGGTCGAAATTTTAAGCGATATTTATGGAATGGATAAAGGTTATAAGTTTTTTTTGGTTTTTGTCACACAAGTCAAATTAAAATGATTCGTGTTTGTATGGCAAGTATTTGACTAGATAATTCTAATGATGGATTGAATTGTTCAGCGGGTGCAGTCAAAGATAACACAAAATAAGAAGAACTTATTTTTTAATTGTTAGTTGAAAGCTGTTAGCTTCATAAGACACCGCAGATCAGCACAAAAAAAGATTTTTATTTGAAAAGATAAGATATGACGAGGACCGGGACTCGAACCCGGGTCTCCCACGTATCCGTCGTGGTGCTTTACCAACTAAGCCATCCTGGTTCGCTTCTCGCCCAGGCATATCCTTTCTTTTCACTGGTCCTATATCTCGTTCTCACAATTTGCGATGTATACACGGGGAAGAATGTTCATTGAATATTACTTTAATTTGGATCATGTTGACTTAAGTCGTTATATATTATTATAATTTATTTTTTTTTAGTTGTTATAAATTTAAATATTTTTATTTGAAAAGAAAAGATATGACCAGAATCTGGACCTGAGTTGGTAAAGCACCACGACGGATACGTGGGAGTCCCGGTCCTGGTCATATCTTTACTTTTCAAATAAAAATATTTAAAAATTATAACAATTAAAAATAAAAGAAACAAAAAAACTTATTTAGGAGGTACCATCAGATACAATTTCTTCTTCGCTGTTCCTTCTTACTTTTATTGGGTAAACTATTTCATAATATATCTTGAATAATATTAGTTGACCTTATGTATGTGAGGAAGAAAATATTCCGTGAGGAGGTCAGAAAATATTATCTAAATTTTTATTTATACATACACATAGGCGCTAATATAATATTTGTAACGAATGTTCAAGATCAAAATTACCCTTTGACTATATATCTACTATCTAAATTTATTCATGATTTTGAAGATTGTGTTATTAATATATTCTTCCCTGATAAAATGAGATGGCCCACCGGAATGGAGGATAGATTATCATTGGCCCGAGGATGGAAGGAGATGAAGCCATCGACAGCGTGGGACGGACGAGGCGGGGACTAATAGAGCGTTAAAGTCTCCGGGAAGGGAGACATCAACGGACGGTGAGGAAGTAAACAGCTAATCGCCTCATTAATCCTCACTCCCTATCTTCTCTTATCTCCTTACCTTATTTATTCAAATTGGAGGGCGGCTTGAGCACGTGTCCTCGACTACCTAATTGGCCACTTTCTTTTATATTGAAAGTAAATCCAACTAATAATGAAAATGAAAATAAGAACAACGATATATATATATATATATTGGTTTCTACTTATCTTGACTGTTGTAGAAATATATTGTTTATGGTTCTCGAGTTTCAGTCAGTTATTTCAACTTCTTAGGCGACGTTTCGAGACTAGGTTAGTCTCATATCCATGCCCTGACAGTGAAAAAATGATCTTTTAGTGAAAACATTAAATAGCACACTACAATTAATGTAAGATGTCACGTGTAAGTATAATAGGATAGGGTGTACTTACAAGTTCCAAAGAATTGATCAATTTATCATTAATCACTTTCTTCGCAATATATCATAGAATGTTTATATTGCATTAGCTATGATCAGCGAATAAGTAATCGATATTTAGGAACAGCAGTTTTATTTAATTGTTGAATCATATTAGACTATTTATTATTATATCACCAAGAATTAATTAAATTTGCATAACACGAGCTTAGACCTTGAACATCCGATTTTTTGTTTACAGCGCGATTTTTATATTTCTCTATAGTTATCATTTCCTTTATATTTCGTTTGAAGCTATTTTTCTCTTGGTGTATCACTTTAGGTGCGTCAAATTTAAATTTATGTTGAGTATTTCTAAAATGTGTGGTGAGGGCTGTTTGATCTGGTTTATTGGGGTTTTTTATTATTGAATCACAACTATATTTCTATATTTTTAAGAGAAAAGATTAAGTCTTGGCCGGGAATCGAACCCGGGTCGCGCGTGTCTCTAGCGCGGTGCTCTAACCACTGAGCTGACAAGGCTCGAATCCAAGCCAGACCAATCTATTCTCTTCACTGATCCTATATACCCGTGGTCTCGCAATTTTTTGCGAGGTATCCACAGGAAGAATGTTCGTTGAACATTACTTTAACCGGGATCTTGTTGACTTACGTCAATTTTATATTCCTAATTTATTTTTTATTTATGGTTCTTCTTAATTATTTAAATATATATTTTTTTTTGAAAAGAAAGATTAAGTCTTGGCCAGGAATCGAACCCGGGTCACCCACGTCTCTGGCGCGGTCCTCTAACCACTGAGCTACCAAGGCTCGAATCCAAGCCTTCTCCAAAATTGCGTAAACAATGTCGATAGAAAACCGTGATTCTTATCCTAAAGGCATTATTATTTTAAATACCAACTACAGTTAACATATCTTTATCAACCATTTCTAAGAAAATGTAGAAAAATTATATGAATAAAAAAGTTCTTTATTCCTTACTTAGTTGATATTTAGTTATTGGGAGCTTGCCTGTCTTAGTGCGTAGAGCACAGAGTGGATGAGCTTGGGTCCAATCCGGGCGGTGGGAGATAAACTATTTAATCTGTTGACTATCGATGCGATCACCCGACCCTCCTAGGTCTCACCGAGCCTCTAGAATAATATAATAATATAATTGGTGGATAACCATTAACCAGCGTGCACAGCCATTGGCTTAGTACAACATTACCATGCACCATTGTACAGAACAGTACCATGTACTTAATGTAAGACGCTTGGGGGGTTGTAGATAGATATTTTTTTAAATATATAATTATTCATGGTGGATTGTATAATTAACGGTTTGGAAGGCAACTAAATGTTTACAAAAAAACCCAACTAAATCGTACCGTTATATAGCATTTGGAACTATCTATATATCTGTGATAAAGTATTTAGCCCAGATTGCAATAAATCTACAACCCTGGTAAATAAGTTGTTAAGTCTAACTTTCTCCAAAATGAGCTTCTTGTACTTAAGTGAGGGGATTCGAGTTATTTTCGTAGTGAATAAGGGGCTAAGTAAGGCATTGGCCTGAAAAGGAGTTATTGTTTGTATTACAACTCCATTTAAAGCCAAAAACTACGAGAATGGTACGATTCCGGCAATCTTAAGGCAGTTAACTTTCTCTGGAAAAAATCCGACTAAACCACTTTTCACCGGGGCTGTATATCAACATATACGGAATATCTTACAAGTTATTCAAAAATCTAAATGTAATAAACTTCCTACAATAATTTTGAGGATTCCCGTTGATTATTTATTAATTTAAATAGAATATCTATTCCCGTAACTAAATTGTGATTTACGGATGCGAGGCCTGGTCATTGACAAAAAATTGCAACAGGATCCTTGAACTATGGGAAAAAAAGTCCCGAGTAAACTTTTTGGACCTATCAGGGTGGAGGACAAGTGGAGAATTAGGTCCAAAAAAGAACGACGAGCCTGATATAATAAAAGTCATCAAGCTCAAAAGACTATCAAGGTTTGGGCATGTGGAGAGGATGGACCCAACGAGAATTCCAAGAAGGATGATGTACGATATATCGAATGATGGCTCAAGATTAAGAGGGAGGTCCCATCTCAGGTGGCTCGACGATGTGGCGGGTGACCTAAAGGCAATCGGGATAAACCGCTGGAGGCGCCTTGCAGAAGAAATTGGCAGAGGCCAAGGTTCTTCAAGGACTGTTGACCCCAATAATAAATTAATAAATCTATTTCCCCAGTTGTGATTGTATAATGCGAAGTATATTCCATATTCAAATGCTTCACAATTCTTTCGATAACAGCGTTAAAATGTTAATATTGAATTACCATTCATTGTCAGTTCAGGCATTCCACGTAAGTTAACTAACACAGGGATATATAATGACAGCCTCGTCACATCAGGAATTTAAAATATATTGAATAGCTTAGCTCAAGTAATATATTCTAATGCTCAACTATTATGTGAGAATTTGACATTAATCCGTCGAATTGTTCAAAAGTCACATTTCAGAAATCAGGTTTACTAAATTTCCTACAAAATTGTATTCTAAATTTATTGCGGCAAAACTGATCATTATATTTTTAATAAATAGTAATTTACCATAATGGATAAATTTGTCTAATATACTATTAGAAACGGAGCCTCGAAGAATCAGGTTCTTATAAAGAAATATATTTTAACATAACGGCATCGATATATTATACTCGTAAGAGGTTTGATATATTAATGGAGGTCATGCTGGAAACGTTTACTGAACTTGATTTTGAGGATGTTATTGGCAATGGATATCGTCACCATTAAATTGTAGAATAAAAGCTGGCCTAACTCCTTCAATATGTTTGCCTAAGAAATCGGTACTTACTTTTTATTAACGAATTATAACAGATAAAACTGATTTGGCCAATTCTCTTTACGCTAATCAATTCTAATGCTCTACCACTGAGCCACTCCGCTCCCTTAAGAGAGATAAATATAAATATATTATTACTAATAGTATTCAAGATTAAATGTATATAATTTCCATGGGGGTTGGATTCAGTTTCGGTTCAATCAGTTCAATCTATGGATTTTTCATCACTTCCCTACATCATATTCAACTTTATATTTTATTTAAAATAGATTTTCTAGAATATTTAGGGGAGCGGAGGAGCTCAGTAGTAGTTCCGAGATCCTGGGTTCAAATCCCGCTGCTGGAAGACTTTTATTTAATTTGTTAGTGGCCTGAGATGGATCCTATATGATCTACGAACCTCCTGGGGCTAACCCAGCCTCTATGAAATGGGTACTCAATAAGAGCGGGGAAATCTGGTGGATAAGGTGGTCTAGGCGAAAAATGGTTTCTTTGTAGTTTTTTAATGTAATATAAATAATGTAATTTATCTGTAGATAATATGTTTATGAGAGTGTTGAAAGAGTTTATTATTAGTATCTTATCAGTAGGAAAAAAAATGGGGTTATTTTCCTGAAAAGAAAGGAATGATAAATCTCGTGATGGGACGCTACCATACTACAGGGGTTGAGCGTGCCACTTCTAGTGTCTGATCTAGCAATTTAGTCAGGTCACGTGATTGGGAGCTTCCTCTGGGGAAGAGGACGTGGGCATTATTTTCCCTAACAATCTTTATTTTTTGTTCTTGTCAAGAAGAATAGATATGACCGCCAATCGGGCTAATGGTGGCGAGTTGAATAGGCGGTGAATTATGTAGGACAATTCATAGCGAAGGCAAAGGTGAGCAGATCTCAAAACAACTGCCTCGTGGCAAAGATGAAGCCACTTGGACCCAGTAATATATTCTATTGTGCTTCCTCCAATTCTTCGACAGGCAAAAAGCCTTGTCCTCCCGCTGCTCAACTCTTCCTACATCACCCTGTTCCTATGGTTCGTCTCAGGCAGAGAGAAGTATCGAAAGATCGGTAGATCGAGCTGAGATCAACCGAAGTCGGAGAGAGTTTAATATTACAATGACAACAAAATAAAAAGCTTTTGTTGACACAATAAATTAATTATGTATATATTCAATTCAACTTTTATTTATAAAAATAATACAAGTAAATGGTAGGAATGGTACATATTGACATGAATAAAGACAAGTAGAGAAACTACCCACTGGCAGTACTCAAATAATAAGTTCAACTAAGAAGGTCACGAGATCATCTTCGCTTCAGAAGCCTCGGAGGATTATCAAGAATTTAAGAGGTTGCTAGGTTTGAAACTAGTGGGTTTGAGCGGGAATGAAGTTTTTCATGAAAAGACTGGCATCTTGTTACAGAATTAGGTTAGCTAAGCCTTATTATTAAAGCGAAAATTTATTTCTATCGCTCTTTTTTTTATTCTCTTTATTTCCAGATCGGCTATTCCTAGCCTTACATGGTTTTTTAATAATGAAATTTTAAGATTTAACACTTAGTGAAAGTGTGGGTTTCGTCTCATGCAAGAGACACCCCTATCTGTACATTATCAGATTATTTACAGAGAAGATGTAAATATATAATAGCGTTTTTTTATATAAAAGAATAATAGTAGTTTGAATATAAAGCATGTAAATAAGTAAACAAAAATAAAATTAATGTAATAATAAACAGAACTATAGTACTATAAAACGGAAAACTGAAAGAAAACAGGATTATATTACATTTTGTTAAAACGATTGGTGAGAAACGTTATCTATTGAGTTCACATCAGAATATCTTTCAAGAGTCTTGGTTTTAGCCTTGGGGATGAAATAGGTGTTTCTATCGCTCCAAAAGGTTTCATATCGCATGTAGCATTACATATTTCTTATCAATATTTGATGAAGTATTTTAATTTTTATTCGGTTAATCAATATATTTAATTTAATTTAGGCCTTCAGTCACAAGCTTAACTACACTCCGGAAAAAATTAGTAGGCTGCCTACAGATGTCATGCCGAGTACTAGTAGGGGTCCATCGTCGAGTGTTGGATTTAATACGTTTATCGTTCAAACCTATACCCGAAAATAGTGTTACAGAAACAATTCTGCATCGAAAGCGACTAAATGCGGAAAGATGCCGCATTTATCATCAGAAATTCAAGCGGGTGCCAGTTCTAATCATGACACGAGCGGCAGTGATATGAGTACGAGTCGAGCTTTTGCTTATTTGAGTTACCATAAAATGTTAATTACATTTATAAATCTTGGAGGCGAAGATAAAGTTATTGATAGAATAATTGAAGTTGCAAACGATTCAATGATTTAAATAAATATTCCTCTTACTTTTTAATATGCGTTTATCAACTAAATGATTGTATTAATTATGTATTCCGTACTCTAATACGCAAATTGAAATTAAATTTTACAATTGAATATTTTGTTTACTATTTCCCATTATCATTCCCATTTTTCAATAATGTTAAGAATAAAAAGTTAAGATTAAAAATGCTATTTTAATACCCTAAATCGAACAGTTTTCCAAAATTTTTTAGTTAAATGTCCACAAACCGAAAAAAAGATTTGGTTTCATCGTGGTTTCATAAAACCACACAAACTTTTTATTATATGGATTTATTTATTATATAATGGGATATTGAAGTAGTCGAAATTCAAAAAAACTCATCAACGTTGATTAAGTTTTTGAAAGAAAACGGGCAGATTGGTTTATATAACATAATCATATGTATATATAATTTGTTAGGTATAATTAAGTATATAATGTTTATGTTATATGTATAATAATATAATGACATAAGTCAACAAGATCCCAATTAAAGTAATGTTCAATGAACATTCTTTCCCTTGTATACATCGCAAAATCTCGAGAACGCGGGGATATAGGATCGGCGAAGAGAATGGATTTGTCTGGCCGTGTTAGCTCAGTTGGTTAGAGCACCACACTAGAATAGTGGGCAACTCGGGTTCGAATCCCGGGCAAAACAAATCTTTTCTCTTCAAAATTGTGATTGTTCCACAATTCCATTTTTTCGGCATGCATTGTTCCTCCCATATCCGTGCAGCTTTCTCAGCAAGTCAGGGCCAATGTGTTTGAAGAGCACGGCTTTTATATTGTCCATACCCGGGGATTTAATTATTTTCAGTTAACCTATAACTTCTTCCAATTCTTCAAATGTTGGAGGTATTTCTTCTTCCCATCCGTTTTCTGTTTCACTGTGTGGGATCACTGCTTGAATGGAAACATTCTTACATCTCAATTTTTTGATGGGTCTAAGTTCTTGGATGCCAGACTTTCGCCACGCCGACTTTAATTATATCACTTGTATTATTTGTTTTGAGCCAACTCTCCGACCAATCAATAACTACTAAGACCATTCCTACAGAAATTTCATCTTCTTGATCAGATAATTGAAATCACAACGACCCGCTGAAGAACCAGACTTTTTCTCATCACGTATCCTTGTCAATTCTATCCATTTAGTTTTTTTAAACTTTTGATTAACCATCATTATGAAAGATATCATGAAACTGCATGAGACCAAAAAAAAAAAAAAAAAGGTCGATGAGGAGGATGGTTCAAAGGCAACATAAACTGTAGGAGCCTGAGCCCTATCATCGAGAAGAATAATTTAGTTCAAACTGATCAAGGTGAATACATGCCTGATTTTTTATGCTTTCTTATTTTTTTAAATTTAAACTTTTATGCATTTAGTTTTCATTTAAGCATTAATTTTTCATTTTATCATATAAACATATATTTAATGATTACATAAGTTCACATATAAAAATATATTTCATGAATTACTGACTACAGATAGAAACTTTCAAGAGAAAACTGTAGAGAAAAATTACGGGAGAATTAAAGTAACAAATAAATACAAGTAAAAGGGGGAAATTATATGTAGCAATGGATTGGAGAAGAAAAGCATAAAAGAGAAAATAAAAAATTGGAAAAACTCTGTGAGAAGAAATAATGGCTGTATCTTCAGCGAAGGCAAAGATGTTGGTGCAAGGGTGCTCCGGGATATCAGAGGTGTAAACAGAATAGAGAATAGGGCTTAAAACACTGCCTTGCGGTACACCCCTGTATTGAGGAAAGAAGGAGGAAATCGAAGAGTCAACGAAAGTACAGAAGAATCTGTCTTGGAAATAAGATTGAAGAATTAAAAAGTATGTAGGAGGTAAGTGAGGTTTTATTTTCCAGAGAAGACCCTTGTGCCAGACACTATCAAAAGCTTTTTCAATGTCAACAAAAGTCGCACAGCAATATTATTTTTTCTCAAAAGGGATAGATATTGCATCCACGATACGATGGCACTGTTATACAGTGGAGTTATAAGAACGAAAGCCAAATTGGTTGTTCGGTATCACTCCGCTATTAGGCTTTATGCGATTAAGGAAGAGTTTTTCAAATAATTTAGCCATTATAGGGAGGAGTGCAATTGGACGATAAGATGAAGGATTAGTGACAGGTTTAGAAGGTTTAGGTATCATTTTAATCTTGGAAAGTTTCCAAAGGAGAGGAAAATAAGTTGTGCGCATGATTGAATTATAGATGAGGGTAAGAAAGAGAACAGCTTTCCGAGGTAAGTGGCGAAGGATGAAGGGAGTGATGAGGTCATAGCCAGGAGCTTTTTTGTTAGGCATTTTGTTCAGTACTTGATAGATTTCTTTTGGATGAAATGCCGGAGGAGGGAGTGATAAGGGTAGTGCTGTTGTCAAGTCGCCATCTATTTTGTCAGTGAGAGTATTATCCTGAATTTCATTTGCCTTAAATATATGAGAAACATGTTTTGCAAATTCGTTAGCTTTTTCTTCGCTCGTCATCGCCCAAGTGTTGTCTGTACTTCTAAGAGGATATTGAACCTCCTTTTGCTCATTGTAGCTGTCCATACTGATCTGTCTCTGTTGTTTATAGAATTTAAATAGTCCTTGTAACTGGTGTTTTTAAATTTTGATAATTCTTGTTGAAGTTTTCGAGTTAGTTTGTTGAGTTCTATTTTGTATGAAGGATATCTTGTTCTTTGCCATAAAGCTGTAATCCTACGTTTTTCTTTAAGAAGATTTCTTATTATTTTGATAAATGAAAAAAAGAGAAAAACGCACATTTATGATTCCTGTAATTTTTTCGTTTGAATCCTAATGATACTTAATGCAAATGCCATTTCATGATTACTTTCTTAATACGAACGTTTTTATTAATTTTTTTTTTAATGTTTATTATATATTTATGTATTTTTTATTTTTTTGGAATATCTTTATATGGATTTATGTTCCATTTAAAACGACAGCCTTGTTCTTAGTTATTTTGATGAAGTCACTGACTGTCAATAATTTATTATTTGATTATAAATTACAATCTATTTAATATTGATTAAGGACGTTCAAATGATCCTTCATGTAAAAGTGGCCGCGCAGGTCCGGTTTGTTTACGAGACCACATTCCTACACACCCCAAATTTCCGTTTTTTATGTTAATATAGGAATCTTATGATGTTATCTGAGAAGGCTTTTGATTTGAATGATCCTAAAAGGTTTTCTGGAATCTTAATCATTTATAAAAGTTGCAAGTGTAACGTCGAATATAACAAAAATTGAAAAAAAAAAGTTGGTTTGACTAATAGAAAAATACATTTATATAGTATCAGACTCAAAAGACGCTGTCCTGTTCAAATATTTAATCTGAAGATTATAACATTTTTTAAATAAATTTTAATCATATATTACATAAGAGTTTACACGTGTTAAGTACAAACTTTAAACTGTTTTAATTAATAGCAAAAATAATTAATTCAAGTCGTAGCATTTTTCTGTAATAAATTCACAACGAATTAGTTTGGGTAACTTTTTAGATATAAACATATTTATATATAGTTATTACGAATGTTCGCCAATATAACTAAAAGTCTAGTTTAATGACTGTGATGGGGGAATTGAAACAATGGCTGCGCTGGCAACCGTATTCAATCTAAATCTAATATATTGAGGTTATTAGGAAAAAGCAATTAAAAAAATAATAATTAATCATCCTCGAACGCGCTTGAATATTCACAAACAATTTCATCAAAATGGGCCCAATCCTTTAGGAGGAATTGAGTGTAATACACACGGACAGAAGAATTTGATATACACAAGTTTATGTATATTCACATTATACATATATTTTGTCTAGATTATTAACACTTCAAAATAAAAACTGGGGACTTTTCATTAATGGATCCTTTGATCCACAAAACATTTTACTTTTGCGACATCTTTAACACTCACCTTGATGAAACCTCACTCCAACTCCAAAATCTTTGAAGAGATTTCCCTCCCCCAATCGCTAAAACTATGCCACTTGGAAACCCTAGCAGCTCTTCTCTTCACGAATAATTTTTCACGTATATCCTCCATTCGTTGGAAAAGCAGCAGTCCATCCTTTAAACCATACCTCTCCTTGATCCACTTCAATACGGTTTTTGATGTTGATCTTATAACTTAGAATGATCAAATATATAAAAGGCTTTTTGTAAACCTGCACAACTACATTCTATGAAAGGGTCCGGATTTCAGTACATGGTAGATACTGTACTGTTTCATGGACAACGGTTGTGCAGGGAGGTGATTTGTCCTAGATCACGCTCAATCGCTAGATTCCCCCCCCCCTTATTACGGGTACCCTCTTTATAGGGACTGAGTGAGCCCAAGAAGGGACCTAGATCTCAAGTCTTCTTTTGTATCCAAAATTTTTGTATCCGAAAATTGGTCCAACTTCGCAGAAATCTCTCTGATTCCAAAGAGACGTGCGAAGTCATCTGCCGCATTATTTTTCTACCTAATAATTTTGTATATTTAGATAAGGTGATATTCCAAACACAGTCTTTTTAGTTTTAATTTTTTTATATTTAACTGCTTACAACCTTTAAAAGGAGGAGCTATGAGAATATTAAGAAAATATATATTAATTTTATTTACGATTCACGGACCTAATATTTCGATATTTAATTGTTGATAGGATATTTAAAGATAAATATTTTTTATTTTATTAGTTACATTTATGGACACTTTATTGGATAATTTTTCATTTTTTACTTTGCTCTAATTTTTAATTCTTCATTTGTTACTTTGTTGCTTTAAACATTACCTCTTTGTACACTTTTACATAATGCAATATTCTATCAATATACTACATATTTTGTTATTCTGTGCTATATATTATTTTAATATATTTGTACCTTATATATTTAGCCCTGAAGAAGACCTGGAATTGGGGTCGAAACTTTGGCGTACTAATAATAATTTCTCCCTTAAAAAGAGAATTTTCTTTACCTCAACCCGGATACTTAATGCGGTAATGGGAAGCAATGTTGTTTCGAAAATTCACTGTAGATCCAATCAATGGTGATAAAGAACAAGATATATTCTTCCCATCCTTTCTTTCTTCCTGATTAATGTTTCTTAAACGTGTGATGATAGTTATTGAAATGTGGCAATAATAAAAAAATCAATTGGAATTGAATTGTTTAAGGCCATCTTTGGAATAATTTTAGTTTGCCTATTTATGGCCGCCTGACAAAGGAATATTATTTTGCTAACTACAGAATATTATCGTAGATTCCAAAAATGGCAATCAAAGGTGAGACATTTTCTCTTCTATTCGGAAAATCCGGGCTTTTAATAGTTTTCATTCAGGGGAAGTAGTTTTCATGGATTATAAAAAAAATATTTTTCTTTAAATAGGGTTGAGACGCACAGTTAGGTTGCAGGGAACGACAATATTTATGGACTAAAACTTCCCTAATTAACTTCATGGCCTCCTGTGTAGAGCTCTGTATTATTGAACTATATCGCCATATTATCCCTAGATAAGATCTGCTATATATTATACCCCGAGGTACGGCGACCACGAGGTGATGTACGACCGTAGTACCATCGCCACAGTGCCGTGCCATCCAGATAGCACTTCGGAGGTCGGAGAACAATGAGAAACCATCGCTCACTTATGCTAATGAATGTTCTTGTTCTTCCAGTGCCGCACCCTGTCTGAGGGTGTGGTGTGTCTCACGCCTATGTATACTGTATATATATCTAAACATATCTACTGGGGTCATATGTACTAGCATTGTCGAGTGTTTATTTTAAGAAAAATTAATAAAATTGTATAAGAACACACATCGCTGTTTGTAGGGTTAACATAGTGTAGAAGGCACAATGCAACAACCTGACAAAACACATACTTAAATGTAAAAGTGCATCATTAAGGAAGTATGTAAATTAAGTATATTTATTATTCATATTTTTTTTATTGAAATTTACAAGTGTATTATAATAATATAGCGAGAAAACTTAATGCCAGGAATGTTACATAATAAATTTACAAGTGTATTATAATAATATAGCGAGAAAACTTAATGCCAGGAATGTGACATAATGGCATAGATAAAGACAAGTAGAGAAGTTCATTTAAGGTCACTATATGGCTAATCGGAAGATGCTACATTGGGAGCTCTAAATTTCGACTATCCAGTTATAATTAGGGATCTTTAACGAGTACCTGATATCATACAGGTTAGGGACCCTCATTTTACGTCTCTTCCGAAGGACAGCATGTATACAAATTTTTTATTTACATTAAAAAAACGATCAACAGGAACTCAGGGATAAATGATTCGTTGTGAATCCCTCCAACCTAAGTTTTACTATAGTAATCAAGAAAAATATCAGCTTTCAGAGTTTAATGAACAAACCTATTATGAACATATCTTATCTAATGGCTGAGAGATTATTAAGATAATTTAAAACCGTTTGTTCCTGTTTCATCAGATTTTTATTTGATTAAGGATCAGTTTTTGAGGAACTGGTCTATTGCTTAATAGCTCTACTAGCAAGCCATTTCTTGTTCACAGCAGTATATCTAAATAATGATAATTAAATCGTAATAATCCATCCAATTATTACTGAAATTAAATTTAATGTTAAAAAAAAATTCAACTAACGAGTCAGGTGAAAGTTGTAAATTTGAATGTTTGATGTGGTTCTCTCTCCTATTTCCTTCCAAGCACACATCTAATGTTTATACAGTATCGATTATCAGAACGGTGAATGGCCCCAACTTGTTTTGCAAAAATGATACAACAAGGAGTCGATATTGCAATCCTTAGAAAATATGGTAGGAGAGTGTTTTCTTAGAACTATCACATAATGATAATTAATCTATTTAAAATAATCAGAGGGTTAGCTGCCACGAAATGGAATTCAAGATTGAAAAAGATTAACATAAATCTTGGTCTGTTAGGACATATTTATTTTTTCTTAATTTGCTTACTTTGATATTTGATATTTGATATTTTTTTATTTTTTTTATGGTAATTTCGATTATCCTGATTATACTCGTCGAAATTAGTTCAGATAATCCACTCTCTAGATTATTTATTGCCTACTTTCTGAGCTGTGAGGATATATTTGAATTTCTGTGCAAGAGATATGTCGATAAAATCAATATCAATATAGTACTATTCAAAAGTATAATCTATAAATACTAAATAAATAAAAAGGCTGAGCAAACCCGAAGGCTCGATGCCGATACCAGAAATCTCCTCTTACAAACTTCTGTCCACGGGTCCACGGCCAAAACGAAACCCGCCTGATCACTCTTAACGCAATCTTCCCACCTACGCCTCGGTCTACCCCTCAGGAATTCGTTCGTTACTCAGCTCAACAACTAACAAAGCCATTTTAATCTTCTCGACGCTTTAACTGAAATTATATTAACAGATATAATAATATTCGTACTTGATATTCAACTAAGCCTAAAGACACTTCGAGCTTCTCAAGAAAGGATTATTGTTATTTAGGATTTTTGCCCTTTCTTTAACCGGTAATAAAATACAGTTTCTGCCAGAGAATAGAAAGATGTAACAACAATTTAAAAATGAATATCCTTATGTAAAACTACAATTTTTGTAATAAATCATTTATGCTATTCGATTTGGCCCAACATTATACAATAGACTATGAGAATGGACTTTCAGAACGAAAACTTAGAGATTTCGTTGATTATTTTTCGGAAGGAACTCTTTCCCTGTTTAAAATTAGTTAGTTAGTAACACTATGCATTGCGGAAGCAAGATACTGATAGTTAGTTGATAAAACAGCAGCCATTGGATCGAATAGCCATCCTTTGTTAGATAAACATGGAATTCTTTAGACAACCTATTAACCTAAAACAAAAATATTTCAAATACAGATGTTTTTAAATGCTAAAGCAATAGAATATAATGCTGAAGCAAACATTATTAATCTACCTGTTGAGGGGTTAAACCAGTGAAACAAAACATTCCTATTTGATCGGTAATGTGATTACAATTTTTCTTTGATCCAAGTTTCGCTAATTCATCCTTCAATTTCTGCCTGATACCAATAATTCTGTCAGCCATTACTTTCATTTCTTGCATCCTTAAATTGAATTATTTATGAGACTTTCTTGCATTAAAATTAAGAAATAACCATTATTGAAGAAGGGTGCTCAGTGTCAATGTTTCGTGGTTGTAAAGAGGAGGTTCTTCACCCAGCCTCTGTAAAGTAGGTACCCTTATGTGAGGGATAGTCAAGCATTCCGTGTCATCTTGGTCAAATCACCTCCTTGTCTAACCATTATAGCAGTACAGTTTTATTTTATTTCATTTAAGGAAGCATTATAATCATGAAAAATGTTAATTAACCATCCCTGAACCCATTTTGACTAGTTTCAATGTGATGTGCATGTTCATGGGCTTCTCAAGATTAAATAAAATAACTACCCCAGTCCATTCACTCCAGAGATGGTTTTAGAATAATCATTCAATGTCAACCTCATCTGATCATAGAAGAGGGATCTGGGAAGGGAAGTGATTAATTGAATCAAACATATTTGAATTTTTTTTTTGAGGATAGAAGAACTATTGTTAGTTGAAACATCCCTTTCACTAGAATTTATATTCATATTCTTCTCCAGAAATCACATGTGATCTGTAGGATTGTAATAAGAAATCAAACAATTTATACAATAAAGAATGATTGCGAAATAATATATATATTATCAAAAATTGGAAATATAAAACGTCTCAAAATAATAAACAATGGAAAAAAATACCATTGACTTTTGAGCTGCTGATGAGATAAAATTTCTGTAACTATCCTTGCTCCATGGATACATTGGTCTGATAATAATTTTTAATTGGGACATTACACGCTCAACTTCTTCTTTATCCTTACATACAACTGTCAAATTTCCTGATATCTCACCTGTATGTTTCATCAAAATACAATAAAACAGCTGAGACATAATTCGCTGATAATTAGCATACCATAATTGTATGGATATATATTTTTTTTAAATACCATAATAAAGGTAAACAGAAATTTGCGAAAACCAGTTAATTTGAAATATTTCATTTCCTTTGCCTCAGATGTGACCGATTAATATATGCATTTATAATAAAACTAGCAGCGAAGCCCGCCGTTGCTCGGGTTAAAATGCTTAATGGCATACAAAATATATAAGGATATATTTTGTAACATTATAGATTTCTATTATCGATATTGAGTGACTTATTCGGCCATTAAACATCCGGTGTATATAGAATAGAGTATAGAGAATAGAGTATATAGAATAGAGTATATAGATTAGAGTATATAGAATAGAGTATATCTAACAGAGTATATAGAATAGAGTATATCTAATAGAGTAAACTAATTAACGAATTGAAATAATTTTAAGAAAAAGGTTAGTAAATGAAAAATTTATCTTTTATTTACATAATTATTTACATTTTTACATATCATATTACATATTACATTATATATTGACATATATCATACATATACATTTTTTATTTTAGTATTATTTTTTTATTTGAGTTTATTTTTACAACATTTCTTATACACTACACTTATAGTTTCGTTGTTGGGACTGTAAATAAACAAATTTCGAGGTGATCCTACTCGCGAGCATGCGACGTATAACTGGCCGTGTGCAAAGTATGGTTCCCTTAGGTCAACTCCACAGTACTGGAATGTTTGGCTCTGTGGTTTGTTAATAGTCATGCTGTAAGCCAACTTCACCGGGAACTGTAAGCGTTTAAATGTAAAGCGCAATCCATTTGATATTAAAGGTATCCGTTGTATAAATACTATCTTTCCTTTTCCTTTACCAGTCATTATACTGGCTTCGGTGACGTTATTTTGTAGCTGTTTGATGCAGAGTCTCGTACGATTACACAGTTTCGGCAAGTTCAGATTTCGTAATAAAACAACTGGTGAACCAATTTTTAATTGAAGACAGTGTAATGGCATTCCTGGAACATTGAATGAATTTAAAAATTCAGTAGGAAAATTGACGCTTTCTACCTCATCAGCCATTGTATCAATTGACATGTAAATTTTCTCTTCCGCCGGAATCATTTCCTGGATGATGTTGATGTCGTAGACAATTTCGTTCTTCGTGGTTAGAATAATTCGGTCCCGTAACTATTCTGAATTGGTATAATTTTCAACAATATTTGGATATACTTCATTAATAAGTTGTTTAGCTGTTTCAACAACATTACATAACTCATTAGTTAATGTTATTAGGCCAGTATTTTCGTCTATTGGATAGGTGCCTTCTCCTATTTGTAAAAGTTTTTCAGAAAATCCTTGTGCCTTTTCATCTCCTGAAATCTTCGCCCTCATGTTCGTAGTTAATTTGATTATTTTTACGTGTTCCCATAAGGACGACTTCATTTAGCAAGCATTAATTTCATCTGCCGGCGTTGATTTGGGAATAACAGGAAGCGCTTGACGAAAATCAGCTGATAGTATTAACACCACACCTCCCATTAATATTAAGTATTAACAACACACCTCCCATTAACATTAAGTATTAACAACACACCTCCCATTATATTCGTCTTGTCGCGTAAATCTTCAAGTTTCCTATTGAGTGCTTCTAGTGAATTTTTAATTGGCCATTGTGCTTTCGTCCCAAATAATGGCCTTGCACTGTTCCAATATTTTTCCTCGTGCTAATGACAGTGATGAAAGGTCACATAGCGGAAATTCATAGTCAGCTACATTGAATGGTAATTTCAAACCAGAATGCGCTGTTCGTCCACCATCCATGAGTGTAGCCGCTATCCCCGATGATACCAGGGTGAGAACAATGTCTTTATTTGCACGGATTTCAGCTAGGATTAAATTGATCAAAAATATTTTCCCGGTGCCGCTAGGTGCATCTAAAAATATTATGCCACCTTGCTGTTTTCTATTGCGATCCATTATTATATCATATGTTTGTTTTTGACGCTGAATTAATAAGTGTTTGTTGTGTTGGATGTAAAGCCGGAATTCGTCGATATTATAATTTGTCTCTCTTAAAAATTCACTGTTCATAGCATCCAAATGACTTCGGTTAGGAGATTGAACACCTTGTTGTACTAACATTTGATTAGATATTGCTAAACATTTATCTTCTATCAATATCAAAGCTTTGTTAAAAATTTCTTCATTGAAATCAATTTCTAAGTCCGATTTTTGTCGTCGTAGTTCAGCCGAAATGTCATCGCTCATTTATTCTCTATATTTTAACCAGAGTCGATTTGGATTAGAAAGATTACATGTAGTTAATATAATTGCAAATAGCTCACTAATTTGATTCGCTGTTGCCGTTTGGACTGCTTCGTTCATAGCTAACTCCCAATGATTATCGTTTTCTAGTACACCTAATTTTTGACATGCCTCTCGATATGTTTCACGAATCTGACCATTGATAGTTTTTAGGTCTTCAAAAACGTTGGGCCAGGAATAGTGTGTAATAATAAACGTAGATAGAAACATTCAGCCTTTTTTGGATGTACTTGGATGTAGACTCGTCCTATTCTGTTACTCTTGAATACTCCATCATGCCCTTCTACTGGCATTCCACGTTTTCGAGGATTAAATTGTTTACTTATTGTATTCCATGTATAATAGCTTGGTACTTCTGAATAAAGTAAAGTTTTAGCAAATGGATTTTTCGGTCATAGTTCAAAAAACGCTGTTAAAGTTGTTCGTGTTGGTGGTTCTGTCGCAACTTTTTGTGCCGTTTCTGTAGTGAAAAACACGCGTTGTCCATTTTCTAAGTGGACGGATAAATGGAGAACCGGCGGATCTCGATCGTATAGGAGCTATACTATCAATACTAACGTACGCTTTTAACATCTGGCATACATGAATGCAGAGAAAATACAATTTATGGAAACTTCGACGTGTACAGAGATTAATGGCGGTCGAAAGGGAGAAATGTTTCAAGACAGTATCTTATGAAGCAGCCTGTGTACTTGGAAAAATGATCCCCATTGATTTGATCGCTCAACAGTAAAATACACTATATCCCTAACTTCGAACCAACCAAGACTGCGATGGAATACTTGCCGAAGAGGTTGAACGACCTACTAACTAAAGACATTGGAAGCATCCTGCACATTTCCCAGAAATCAAATAACCTACAAAAAAAGATTATGCTGAAGCAGAGATTTATTCAGACGGTTGTATATATACATACATTGGATTTCCACTGATGTTAGAGAGGAAATTCATTGACTGGAAGTACTAATGGAGGATGGAAATATGGAGATGGAAGCAGTCAAAAATTTACACAATAAATAAGTGGAAACTTATTCTATATTTGTGCCGACGTTTCGACCTACTTTGTAGCTCATCTTCAGGGCTATGAGAAGAACAGACAAAAACAAAAATGTCTATAAAAATATTTAACACTACCAAGAATATAATAAAATTAAATAAAATCATCATAATAATAATATAAAAATTGAGTGAAAAAGTTAAGGATAAATTATGAAATGATGTATGAATTAAGATGATTACAGAATAGATGTATAGAAAGGTGATAATGCAAACAGAATGCAAAGAGAGAAATCAAGTTAAACAGAAAGTTACAAAATGAAAAAGATATTAATATAAGGAGTGAGATATATATTAATATAGAAAACTTAGTTTAATATTTTAACATAAAATAAAAATATGTATGATAATAGACTCCTTGGGAATTACATTAGTAAAATGAAAGAAAATTGATACAAAATATGATGCCAAAGAATAAATACAGAATAATTATGTAGAAAGTAAAGAATAGGTATCTCGTGTATGACAGGCAGAGAAGTAAAATATAAATATAAATTTAATTTAAAAAATATAAGTATCAGATGTTATATAAAAGTAATAAAGTTATATTGGAATGAAGTTATATTAATATAAAATATGATGTAAGTATAGAAGAAACTATAGAATGAGAGATATCAAATACCAGTTTGAGAGTATAGTGGAGATATATTATAAATAATTATGATGTTCTATAAACATGAACTCTTTGATTAAAACTATGATGGATGCTAAAGTGATGATGGGAGAAATGGGTGTGAAGAAAGGAGATGGAGAAAGGTGAAGAGAAGATTTAAATATTAAAAAACTATACGAACCCAATAGGAGTGAAAAATGTAACTGACAAGTAAAATACGTTACAAAGTAAGACGGAAGCGCTAACAGCGATCTCTGACGGCCAAGAATATAATTAAGAAAGAGAGCACAGGGAAAATAGGGAAAGTGCATAATAGGTGAATTTAATGACCCGTAAATAAAAAATTAAAATTAAAATAATGAAAAAGGGGTACAGTAAAGAGTATTAATGACTAAAAAACAGGAAAGCTAGACAAATATTAACAATAAAATTAGTGCCAAGAGGTTATAATAACATAAACCTTGCTGGAAAGTCTTTCCTTTCAAAGAGTTTGTTAGTTTGTAGGGCGTACGAACATCCGGTTCTAATTACCATTCTGCCCTTAATTTCAACTAAAACATGTAATAATTGAATGTCTCAAGAAGAGAGAATATATTTTAAAAATGCAACAGAATGA
Source organism: Troilus luridus (assembly GCA_964056705.1). NCBI lineage: Eukaryota > Metazoa > Arthropoda > Insecta > Hemiptera > Pentatomidae > Troilus > Troilus luridus. Next base: position 205,690,305 of record OZ057412.1, read on the forward strand.
AAGAGGTAAAGAGTAACAATGTAAAAGAATTTAAGATTTTTTGATTAAATTAAAAATTTTGGAGTAGATTGAAGATAGGTGATGGGAGTCTGACTTGAGATTGACAGTGGGGGAGTCTATATTGATGTGGATGGTTTCAGAGAGGATCCGTTTTTCATAGTTGGGAACAGAAGGTAGGATAGACGTATTTTGGAAGTCGAAAATGTGGTTTAAAGATAGGGCATGTTCAGAGAGTTTTGGGGATGAAATTAGGGTTATGGGATGAAATGGAGTATTTGTGTTGGGTAATACGATCTTTAAGGAAGTTTTTAGTTTCGCTGACGTAAGAAGAGTTGCAATTGGGAGTGGAGCAGGGGGTACGGTAGACAACCTGTGAGCGTTGTTTAACGGGAATAGGATCTTTGACTCGGGTATAAGTATTGTAGAGTTTGTTATGGGATTTGAAGGCTATACATAAATTAGGGATCGAGGGACGTAAGGATTTTTTAATGTTATTTGAGAGGGAGGGTATATATGGCAAAAATCCGTATACAGGGATAGATGGCGGATTTGCAGACCGGGTGGGGTTGGGGGGTTTATTATAATCATGGATGAGTTTATTAATAATATAGAGAGGAAAATTGTTTTTATAAGGATTTCTTTGATGCAGTGGGTGTTGGTTTTATGGAAGCAGAGGTTAGCCATAGGCCACGGTGGATAATATTTTTGGCGACGTTAATTTTTTGGTGGTGCGGATGTTGGTAGTAATAATTAAGGAGTCTGCCAGAATAGGTGGGTTTGGTATACCAATCTGTGGATAAGGTGTGGTCAGCATTTCTAAAGATACGGAGGTCAAGAAATGGTAGTGATCAAATTCATGTTAAACAGTGAAACGAAGGAGGGGATGGTATGAGTTGAAGGATGATAATAATTCTGGAATAATTTTGGGATTTAGGATAAGGAAGAGGTCCTCCACTTATTTCTTAATGGAAATAACATCGTCAAGGAACTGGGGTAGAATGGAGTTCAGAAGATCATTTAGGACAATATTGGAGAGGTGAGGAGCTAGGGGATTTCCCATGGCAAGTCCAGAAATTTGGTTAAAGAACTGGCCATGGAAGGTAAGGTAGCCATTTCACAACAGAGGATTAAGGATTGGAGGTATGAAAACCGGTTGAGAGAGGTTCTATGGGTGACCAGTTGTTATCTATTATGAGGAGGGCTCTATCTAAAGGTATGTTGGTAAATAGGCTTTCTACATCAAAGGAGGTGAGAACGTAATGATCAGGTATGGTGAGGGATGTTAATAGATCACGTAGATGAAAAGAGTTTTGGATATCATATGGGTTGTTACGGGTGAGGACTTGTAAGGAAGGAAGTAAGAATTTGCTACGTTTTGTTGATGGTGAATTGATGTTTGATGTAATAGGCCGGAGGTGGTTGTTGAATTTGTGGATTTTGGGAAGGCCATAAATGCGGGGGGGCTAAGGAATTGTAGGAAATGAGGTTTCTGTAAACAGGGTATGTAATTAATTTGGAATTGACAATGCTTTTTTCATTTTCATTTTTTAATTTGCCTATCTTTATTACGGCATACACTTTCTAAATTATATATATTTTTAAAAACCTAACTAACCACAAATACTACATGGTCTTTTTTCACTTAAAATTCTCTTGTTTACATTATCATTTTTCGAATTGTTAATTTTACCAAATTGTTTAAATTTTGACATTAAATTTTCTTCTCTTGTCTTACGAAAAGTAACGTAATGGTAGCCATATTTGAAGATTATTTATCTCCCTATAGAGAAGTTTGTTCCAATGTATTCATGAATTTTAATAACAAATTATAAAAATTAGTTAAAAAGGGATTAGCTCGGATATAGAATTATGAATTTGATTATAGCCGATGCAAGTTGGAGGGCCGTTATGATGACACAGCTACTCAATTAGGCTAATGCTAATTGATGGAACGAGTGCGGCAGGTGCTGAACAGGGTTGGGTTCGACTCTCGTGTCCGTGTCCTCTTTCCTTTCTCCCAATTTAGAACTTCTCCGAATTTACTAGCTCTTACTCAAGCTGTTTTTAGAGATGGCGGATATGTTTTTGGAACTGAAATTTATTATAGGACATTATTAAGTGACGCTTTTGGCAAGTGTTCGTTTGTCGACTGTTTACCGAAGGTCGTTATTTTGGCAAACGAATTTCTTTAAACGTGTTGTATTGAGCTTATCGCTCTACGATATCTCAATAAATGGACAACACTTCGTCGTTCCCTAATATCAGAGGTTTTTAAAATCCAGAATTTCCTTTATAAATTATGGGATGATTTATGTTTTTATTTTCTGGTTAATTTAATTATAATTAGAAAACGCTCACCTTTGGTTAGTTATTCGATTGTTAACAAGCCTCATTGTATACAATATAACAATTTGGTGAAGGAGAAACTGATCCGATGGTTGAGGCCAATATGAATCCTCAAATAGTAAGAAAGTATTTATCTAATGGAAATCAATATGGAAAAGTGGAAAAATATAAATGCCTATTTGATAATTCATTCACATAATTAGTATCCGGATCATTTTCTTCTTCATAAAATTTATACTGACAACTAATAACTATTCAAAATAAAAATTGTTATTTCACAATGTTTTTAACATGGTTTCATTGGCTTCGCTTAGATCTACGATGTAAACGAAATCTATGATTTTGATTGAAACTTAGCACATTTCTTAAGATTGATACAATAATTTAATAATAACCGATACAAATATTTATTTTCTCTCATTATCCTTAACAATATCTTATGAATTTGCGATTTTTTTTTTTTTTTAAATACACCTGTACCACCAAATCCCACAAAGGGTTTTTGAGTTCATTATATATGACTGAATAATTATTTTCACTGCATTCAGAATCTTCTATGATGGCAACCTCCTTTCGCCATTCTTGCTTGACACTTTCGCACCAGTTTCTCCTCGAGCGACCTTTCTTCGGGTTTCTTTCCGGCTTCCATTATTTTCGCTCCAAAATTATTTAAAAAAAAAATGTATATATATGTTCAGAAGTCAATTGATATGGTGTATTTAAATACTATCAGTATATAGTTCAATTAAATTTTATGATAATTTGAACTCTCTCATATGGGAATACTTATTACCAAGACGTTCTGTTTGACGGTTTGAAAAAAAAACCTGTTTCCTACAATTCATGTAAGATATTGGATTAAGTACATGGTAGGGATTGTACTTTTTTTTAGTCTGGGAGGTCGCCGAGATCGCTATCGTCGGCATTTCCTTAATTAGCATTAAATTAATTTATGTATGTACGGTACAATGTTACTGATCAATCTTGGTAAAAGATGCTCATGGTCTCGAGAGCGTCGTGAAACATGAGTTAGGTTCTACAGAGTTGACATAACAATCTTCTGTTCTTCTATTAACATAGGTTTGATATGAACTGTATATAGTTTCATTTGAGACACATTTCGGTACTTGAAGTATTGCAGGCCTTTAAGGAGGGCTTTTACCCAATTCGTTAGATCTTTATTTCCCAATTAGTGCATTTAATCTAAGAATTGTGAGAACAACTATGGAAAAATTACCTAAACGCTGTTAACGAGCGAATTTTGAATAAATTCCATGCCCCCTTACACAAATGTCGCCCGCCACAAGTCTGGTATCGTGTACAATAAAAATAAGGAAATTAAAAAAAGATGGTCCATCGAGTGCCAAAACTCGATTTGATCAGAGCCGCTATAAATAATGCTCAAAGAACCAAAGAATGGCTTTAAAGTTCATTTAATAGACCCTGCCATAAACCAAACTAAGTTATGTGATAGATGTAGAGATGTGAAGGAAGTGTGACATATAATTATTTCAATAAATAAAGCCTTTTTATTTACATCTTCAATCAATTCACCCATTCGATAGCTAAGCACTGAGTTACTGATCTCAAGACTGAGGGCACTAGGCCGAAAAAGGAAAATTACTTATTCTGTTATCAGTCGCGAATCGAACCTAGGGATCTGCACAACCCTTAGGACATACCAGTCTCAAACGTTCTTGGATGAAAGACCTGCCTGTGTTGAGTTAAATCAGCGAAAACATCTTGTAACCTCTCGTTAATATATAGAATCAGTAGAGTCCCCGCGATGTTTTGTTCGTTATGCATAAAGTTGTAATAAGTGTTCAATGAACTAAATTCTTCCGAATACATACACTTACTATATGTGGAAGGCTTATGACACCTGTTGGTATGGCTAACACCTGATGACACGATAATGAATTGATCATTTCGGAGAACGATGAAGAGTCGGGTAGAGGTAGTTAGTATGAAGGCTAATAAAACAAGTTAGTAGGAATCGATCTACATTGGCTAAGTGGCCTGACTCAGTGCGGCTGTTGTCCCCACACCAATCCCAGCTAACAGCTTGTCCTGGAATGATGGAGTGCTACCAGGATCCGTTCGTGTCCACTGGCTACAATTGTATTAGCTTTGATTGTTACTCAAGTTGATGAGGGTGTGGGGGTACTAACCTGTTCAAAAGGGTTAACGAGCGAGTTGGAGTCTTAAAGTCGTAATAGAGCCAATAACAGTCCCACCAAGAGAAGGGCAACTAATCACCTAGCAATAATTGTAATAACATTTTTAAAATAGGTTACAGTATAAATTTGCTTTCCGCGTTAAGAGACGTCCAGTTTTTTAGTGAAAGGATATCGGTGGTTATCTTTCAGGGGCGTTGGGTTAAAATCGCGCTCATAAATATATATTTTCCTACCGATATACAGTGATGAAGAAATTAAATGCGAATTTTATTATAAAACAGAGTGGGTCTACGATAACCTACCGCTAAACTGAAAATAATTTTCAGGGGACGCGAATGCCAAGGTGGACAGAGGAGAGGTGTATTACACAATGCTGCATGAAATTTTCCCATGTTGAGTCTTCCAGAATTATATACGTTTTTGTGCTACACGATTGTATATCTCTAGCATAAGGGAGAGAAAAATTTAAGAGAGGCCCAATTTATGTTGGCGGCCCTGCTTTCTAGTACCTTCCTAGCTTGGATGTATGGGATTCACAGAGGAGTTAGTCAAATCAGTATTTGACAAGGCATAAGTTTAGTTGCTATTTTACGCTGTTAATCTCATAATTTAGTCAAAATTGAGATAAGTACATCACGGTGAGAGGGTGTCAACAGTCTAAAAACGTGTTTAGTTATATATGTGAGAGTTCTGTGGCTGCAAAACAGAGACAAAATGTTACAAAGTTTGTGGAAAATGTATACTTTGCTTATTTTGGAATGCAACGGCGACCAAGATAAAGCATGGGCTCCCCATAAGGCCTGTCGTACATGTTTGGAGGCATTGCGGTTTTGGAAATCAGATAAAAAAATCTTTGTCTTTTGGTATTCCTTTGGTATGGAGGAAACCAGATAATCATTATGATGATTGTTATTTTTGCATGACGAAAGTATGTGGCTATTCAGTTAACAATAAAAAATCCATTGTATATCCGAACTTGCCATCTCCTAACAGGCCTGTTCCGCATGATGACACAATACCTGTTCTAACTCCTCCTAATGTTCTCAACGATGTGTCAGCTAACTTTAGTTCTCAAAGCAGTGGAACTGAGTCGTATGAAGCTGATTGTTTAAGTTAGAAAAGATTTGCAGTTATCCAGGCCCGGAGGACCTTGATTAATTAGAAATAATTTACATTAATTTTTTAATGAAGTAATGAGGTGAGTGTGGTAGCTGGTGAGTGGTTATTATCCTTAAAGACCGCATTACTCAACACGAATACGCCATTTCCTTTCATAACCAAAACGCTTCTAAACTCTCCGAACATGTCCTATCTTTAAACCACATTTTCGACTTCGAAAATACGTTTATCCTAGCTTCTGTTCCTAACTATAATAAACGCATCCTCTCTGAAACCTTCCACATCAACTTAGATTCCTCCACTCTCAATCTAAAGACCCTCTCACATCGCCTATCCTCAACTTACTCCCAAATTTTTAATTTTCTCAAAAAACCTTAAATTATTTTACTTCGCTACTGCTTCCCAATTTCAATCCGTTGTATTTATATATACTCTCTCCTTTTTTAATGACACATTATGACCTCTAGACATAAATTGTTATTATTATTGTTATTATCTTTCAACCATTACCCAATAATTTAGTCATTAATACTCGCTGCCGTGACTCTTATTAATCAAAGTATCGGAGCAGGCTAATGGAACATTTCGGAGCAGGCTGATGGGGCATATCGGAGCACGCTAATGGAAAGTATCGGATCTGCCTAATAGAAGATATCGGAGCAGGCTAATGGAACATATCGGAGCAGACTGATGGAACATATCGGATCAGACTAATAGAACTTATCGGAGCAGGCTAATGGAAAGTATCAAAGCAGGCTAATGGAACATATTGGAGCAGGATGATGGAAAGTATCCGAGCAGTGTAATGGAACATATCGGAGCAGGCTGATGGGACATATCGGAGCAGGCTGATGGAACATGTCGGAGCAGGATGATGGAACATGTCGGATCAGACTAATAGAACTTGTCGGAGCAGGCTAATAGAAAGTATCAAAGCAGGCTAATGGAACATATTGGAGCAGGATGATGGAAAGTATCCGAGCAGTGTAATGGAACATATCGGAGCAGGCTGATGGGACATATCGGAGCAGGCTGATGGAACATGTCGGATCAGGCTGATGGGACATATCGGAGCACGCTAATGGAACATGTCTGATCAGGCTGATGGGGCATATCGGAGCAGGCTAATGGAAAGTATCGGAGCAGACTGATGGAACATATCGGATCAGGCTAATGGAACTTGTCGGAGCAGGCTAATAGAAAGTATCAAAGCAGGCTAATGGAACATATTGGAGCAGGATGATGGAAAGTATCCGAGCAGTGTAATGGAACATATCGGAGCAGGCTGATGGGACATATCGGAGCAGGCTGATGGAACATGTCGGAGCAGGATGATGGAACATGTCGGATCAGGCTGATGGGACATGTCGGAGCACGCTAATGGAAAGTATTGGATCTGCCTAATAGAACATATCGGAGGAGGCTAATGGAACATATCGGAGCAGGATGATGGAAAGTATCGGATCAACGGTTATCATAAGCAGATGTTTTAATTTAGAGCAAGATATTTTCAATGTTACACTTAGATTGTGTATCCTATTATATATACATTTTTCTTATTTCGCATGACACAGCAACCGCCCTACCCGAAGTTGAAATTACTGAACAGCCAGACAACAATAATAGTGATTAACAATAATCAATAGCAGTATCCAATCAGGTGCAAGAATAAAATTCCTTCGCTCCTTTGTCTTGAGGAGTTAATGAACCTTCTCTATTGATTGGTCTTCATTCTTCCTTCCATCAAGGGTAGAGTCTGTGTATTCTACCGCCGCGGCTTCCGAGGTAGACTTGTCATATCATGAAAACATAACATAAGAAACTTAAAAAAAAAATATTTGGAAGAAAATGGTCCGGGTAGAGGTCAATAAATTTCTCTGTATATCAAGATATATTTATTCAGTAGCCAACGTTTACTTGGTAGGTTTTCTTCAGGGCTGTATATGCAATATACATACAATTGAAAATTAAAAAAATGCTAAGCAAAGAAAAAAAAATTAATTAAATAAAGAAATAGAAGTATAATAAAATCATGGTATAATAAAAATGACCATTAAAAAATAAAAATAAATATTTTTTCCTAAGTATGGAAAATACATAATAAAGATTAAAATGATTGAGTGTATCGTATTAATAACCAAGTGACAGGAAGGTAGTGAAATACATAATAGAGATTAAAATAATAATAAAACAGAACAGGACATGATGAAATTAAAGAATAACAAAGTATAAAGAATAAGTTAATAAAGATAAGAACTAAAATAAAATGCGTAAATATTAAAGTTGTAATACAAGTGGTGATTGGTGGACAATAAAGATGGGGAGGGAGAGAACAAGAGATATATATTAATACAGAGCAAAGAGGATCATCTGGGGCATTAATATCCATAACAATGAGAAATAAACACTATAAGATAAAATTATGTATAATAAAAAATAAATAAAATATATGTAGGCAATAAGGTAAGGTAAAAGTTAAAAGAAAATGAACAGAAATAAATAAATATGAAGATACAGAAGTAATGGAAATGAATAATACCGGAAGTAATAACATAGTTGATATGAAATAAACATGTCAAATTGTATAAAAAGGAAGATAAGTAAGTTACAGTAGAAGGGCTGATATAATATACAAATATTGAATTAAGATGAAAACAGATGAATGCCGTGAAAAAAACAAACAAAAAATGATACTTAAAGTTGGGAAATAAATAAACGCCTTAGAGAGATAGTGAGCATGGAAATTGTAAAAATAATATAGTTACGTGTTGTATGGTTATTGGTTATTGGTTATTGGTTATTAGGGAAATAAAATAAAATGGAGAAGAGAAGAGAGGGTGGGAGGATGGTATTGCACTTTAATATTTAGCCATTTTATTTTAGTTTTTATCTTTATTAACTTATTCTTTATACCTTAATATTCTTTAATTTCATCATGTCCTGTTCTGTTTTATTATTATTTTAATCTCTATTATGTATTTCACTACCTTCCTGTCACTTGGTTATTAATACTATACACTCATTCATTTTAACCTTTATAATGTATTTACCATGCTTAGGAAATTTTTAAAAATTTTTAATGTTCATTTTCTACATTTACCATGCTTTGATTATGCTTCTATTTCTCTATTTATTTAATTATTTTTTCTTTACTTAACAATTTTTTAATTTTCAATTGTCTGTATTTTGCATAATCAGCCGTGAAGAAGACCTACAAAGGAAATTCTTTTGACCATTTTCCCTTAATAGAGACTGGATTAGCAGCAGGTGGCCTACCCTATCCCAAAATCAATCTACGATTGATTTAAGAGTATAAATAATTATCTGAAAATGGAATCCATTCTCAATTGACCTAACTCAATAAATAAATAAAACAAACTTTAACACATTGATTTTTAATATCTTAGTAGATTTGCTGTATTGAAATTCATTAAGATAAAGACTGAATGAAATTATTTTCGTACGACCCAATCCTCTAGTTTTGAAACAAGATGGCGATTTGTTTGGCAGATAAGTCGACTACCTCGCGGGCATAGCGGTTAGGGCAGTAAGTCCTGAGAGGGAATAACATATAATCGTAATAAATGGTAAATCGATTGTCATTAAGTAAATAACAGATTATTTAATATTGTTTCCGAGCTCGGCTATCGCGAAATCTTGGAGCAGATTTCGGACTCTAATTTAAAATTGGGACTCACACGTAGAAAATGATAGACATCAGTTGAGAAATTTCAAGGAGAACTCGAAGTTTTATTTTGGATGCTATATCGATGTAATGCTATATCGATGTAATGCTCGATTCAGGGTTTCGTTTATTCAAACGTGTCTTACCATCTGTTTATTTTCATTTTTTATTGAACTCATAATGCCTAAAATTAATGGGGAATTATGGTTATGTGAAAGCATGGCTTTAAGATTCTGAATTTGAAGAAGCTTATAGTGAAACTGCAATAAAATGTTGTCATGCTTGGCATTCATCTCAAATCAAATTCATCCTTTACCAACCACTTTCAGTTCATCCCACCTTACATATTTATAAATTTATTACTCGTCGGAAAATTTTTCTATTTTGTAGAGATAGACACTTGACTCTCCCCAAAGCCAATCAACAATCTTCTACCAACAGATTTCTAATACATTTATATAAAAAGTTATTAAAAAAAATCAAAAATATGAATAAAAATAAATAAACCTAAGTAAAATAAACGGGAGCGAAGTGGCTCAGTGGTAGTGCACTGAGTTACCATGCCGGAAATCCTGGTTCAAATCCCGCTGCGGACGAGGCTTTTATTTAGTCTGTTTGCAGCCGGAGATGGATCATATAGGATCTAGGACCATCCTGGGGCTCACCCAGCCTCTATAAAATGTTATAAAAGTAGGGTACCCAAAATAAGGGGGGGGGGATCAGGTGGTTAAGCGTGACCCAGGGCAAGTCACCTCCTTGCCAAACTGTTGTCCTTGAAAACATTCAGTTTCTACTATGTACTGAGCCCCAGACCAGTTCAGTACATGGTAGAGACTGTACTGTTTATAGTAAACATGAATATAACATAGTACCCGGGTTATAGTGGTACTGGTGGTTTTTTAAAGTAAAGTAAACACATTTAAAAAGAACGAAAATATAGTGCTTGTGCTCGAACTTGGTTTAATGTATTAACCTTGATAAGATTCCTATAAGCCGTATGAATGAAATGGATGTTTACAAATAACAATAACTTGTTAATCCTCTCAGAAGATTAGCAATATAAACTCGAAAGGATTGAAGGGTTGGTGGAGAGAGCGAGATGAAAATTTAATAAAATCTTCGAGGCCTGAGTAGCTTTCCGAGGTTATTGTATATTAAAGCCTTCACGGTGCTACGTTTAGACCATCCTGCACAACCTGTATAAATTTTGTATGAATATTATTAGGAGTACCTAATAAGTAGGTTAAGAGGGATTAAGCAGGATAGTAAATGTAGACTCAACATGTAGGTAAGAAGCGGGCAGCTCAACATGTGGGCTGTCACAGCCAACTCATGGCCAAACAGCTCCCTTTTCTTTCTTTGTAAGTAGTTTTTATAAGTTACCTTGTAAATGTGATCAGCACACAATAAATAAATTTGAATCAATAAATTTATTGATTATTCAATAAATTTGAAATTATAAATTTCAATCAGATGAAAATGATGTTTATTTACTGAACAATTTCTGCTAAGTCAACCTTTGGAGAAGAAAGGGGTATGTCTCTTATTCAATTATGATATAGAATTACATTATATCTATACATACAAAATGCTTTGTCCTCAATGACCGATTGACGGATCAACGCGTAATACCAAGCCTGGGGAAGGAAATAGGCTACTTTTTATCAACACACCACACAGGCGAAGTTTATACAAAACTGTAACCTGATTGACTAACACACCCAGCGGTCAACTGCACAGCAGAAACCACTGAACTTAACATCTTAAAATTCGCAGACAGGTGCTTTGTATAGACAAAATGAGCACTAAGAAAGAAATTTCGACAATTCCACGGGTTTCCCCCTTAATATAATAGGGTTCAAAGAATGTATGCAATCCGCCAGTTTTGAAGTTAGAAATCTGAAATTTCGGATGTACGAGTAACTTATAATTTAAATAATTAAATAATTTAGTTTAAATAAGAGCTTTGGGGCTCCACTAAGCCATCGAATTCCTGTCGTATCCAATCCCTACAGTCCAAAATCCTTCGTAAAATCCTCAACGCTCCTTATTTTGTTAAAAATGCCGTCATCCATAACGACCTTAATGTCCCATTTGTTGCCGATTTGGCCCGAACCCGGTATCTTTCCTTTCATAAAAAACTTCATTCCCACTCAAACCGTCTAGTTTCGAACCTAGCTTCCTCGCCGATTTCCGATAATCCCCCGAAGATGGTAAGAAGATGGCCACGTGACCTTCTTAGTTGAACTAGTGATTTGAGTACTACCACTGGGTAGTTTCTCAACTTGCCATTACTCATGTCATTTTGTATCACATAGCCTATTTACTGGATGTATTTTTTTTTTATACAGTTGTAAATATCAATAAATAAATTTAAAAAAAAAAAAAAATATTTATTTAAAATGATCTGCCTCTGACCAATGCTCCGCCTTGGGAGAGGCACCCGTTTCCTATTGTGAGTTCCAGCATCCCAGGAATCACCGGGAAGGCTAACAAGGAAACGCCAGATCGGAGAGCATTTACCCTGGAACACACATTAAAGAACTATCCAGAGAAGGAATGGGCTCGAATTTATACAGATGGGTCAGCTTCAGACGTCGTGAAGGATGGAGGTGTTGCAATATACATTGAGCTCCCAGATGGTAGCAGGAGAAATCCCTCCCCACAGAGAAAATATGCTCCAACTGCCGAGCAGAGCAGGAGGCAATAATAGAAGGAATAAAATTAATCCTATCACTCCCAAAGCAAAAGAGCCCCAAAACAGTCTTCCTAACAGACACTGCCTCAGTTATCAGATCTTTACAATCCAACTGGGGACAATATTATGGCAGACTCGCAGTGGAACTTGGAAATCTAGTGAAGGCCAGCGAGACCCTAGTTTTGCAATGGATCCCTGCTCACTGTGGAATAAGTGGGAATGAAAGAGCGGACACGCTAGCTAAGGCCGGGCCTCTCCTTCCACAAAGCAATGCTACACTCACACTTGAAGAGGGGAAAACAATAAACAAAGCCGCAATAAATAACAGATGGAATAACAACCACCCACACAAAAACCACAAGGATGCATATCACAAACTCAATAGAAAGGAACAAGTTGTAATATTTAGACTACGAACAAGCCATAATAGATTAAACTCCCACCTCTTCAAGAAACTCAAGATAGGAACAAGCTCCCTATGCGCTTGTGGTGGAGAGGATCAGAGAGCTTAGCACATCCTGCAAAACGGCAAATTACTCGAAGAGGCACGAAATCGGATTTGGGCCGAACCAACGGCGCTAGAGAACAAGCTCTATGGGACCCGGGATGACCTCAGGAGGACCACTGATTTCCTGGCTTCATGGAGAGAACGAGAGAAAGAACGAGAGAAGAAGAAGAAGAATGATCTGTCTCGAACATTTATGTGGCAGACCGAATTCCAGGCGAGCGAAGCCTCGGGCAAAAACTAGTTAAGTATAACGATCTCAATCCCATTTTATTATTTAAATATTATTCAGATTTGATCATTGCTTCGACAATGAAGCCGATATAACAGGGGGGATTACAATAGTTGTATCATGAACTAATTCATTTAAATTACTATCAAAGTTTCAATAAATATCATGTATTTACAACTAATTTACAGGTTCTGTGTAATAAGTACTAATATCATTTTAAAATTTATTCTAGGGGTTACTGGCAAGACTTTATATACGCGACTAATTTTGTTGGTTGTATTAATGGTATATTGATAGAGCCTTGTATATGTATATATATGAATACAATGTTATATATATATATTGGAGGATAGAAGTGATTTGGTGAAGGAAGTAGACGAGAGATTAGGTGATTCTAGTTCGCCCACACACCCGATCCTACAGCGTCCTGTCCTCAAGTGCTTCAATACTCCCATCTGGGACGATCCATTGTTCTTTAGGGCAGTAAGCATGCTTATATGCTGTCTTATTCCAGTGTATTGTAATAATAGCAATACAATGTTTATTGTAATATTTTCAAAATATATTGTTATATTTTTTCATAGACTAATTTTATATTTAAAATGTATTATTTTCAATTCAATAACGTCATAAACAGAAATTAATAATTCTATTTTATTATTGAAAAATGGCTATTAAAATAAAAATAACGACTTCACAAACAAAAGATTAGACTTAAACCTTTTGTTTGCTTCAGTTGCTTTGGCTTTCTGCGCTTGCGCGGAGGGTAGATGTCTCTCTCTCAGAATTTATTTGACTATGGCAATGGGAAATACTTTATTTTGGTTTTTAATATTTCTTTACTTTATTATTCTCTCTTTGCCCTGATGATGCTTTAATTTGCGAAATATGTACAGGTATTCTTCTTATCATTCTCTACCACGTATTGAACCCAAGACGCTTCATGAGATATTCCTCTTATCTCTTATATTTGAAACTTAAGACTTCTTGTTTGGATTTTTTTTTCCAACAATTATTTGATGCCCTTTTGAGTTCTAGATTTGTTATTTTAACACTTTTTACCTCTGCTGATGAGCAAAGGAACAAATAAGAACACGAACATTTTCTTTTAGGAAACCTACGAGTCGAAAAAAGAGGGCTGTGTTAATTTACGGGATCAAGAATGTTAACAGTGAGAAGTACTGTTTTCTATTTTATAAATTTATGATTTGTTAAAATTTTTGGAAAAAACTTTTATTTTCAGTATATTTTAAATATTTATTAATTTATAATTTTTTGAAGGGAGCGGAGATTCGGTAAAAGTTCTAATATGCTAAAATGAATTAAGAAACAAGATTTGGTTTTATAAGTAAGGACAACTTTAAACTCAATTGATTTCTGAGTTTACATACTCTCCATACTCATTCCATTTTTTGGAGTTGATTCGCTATCTATTATTATATATTACTTAGCTATTGTATGTTAGTTTTCAAGGGCATCATATCCCAAAACGTAGTACATGAAAACTTAATAAACATTACAAGACGTCCACTGTAATCGTAACTCAAAAAATTTCTAATAAAAAATAGAATTGGACTCTACGAAAACCTAAAGACGATCGTCACGTGATAGGAAGCACGGAGTGACAGCAACGCGGATAGAATGCGCGGCCTAAGTGAAATAAAATTAAAATGTGGGTAAATTATTAAACAAAGTGCTATTTATCCAATGTATAAAACAAAAATTAACAATGGAATGTTGAGGGATATGCCATAATTATAATTATATTTACATTACAATATATATATATATATATATATATATATATATATATATATATATATATATATATATATATATAATACTACTAATAATATAATACATATATACAACAATTAACGATAATCATTTTCTACCCGCAGGTATTTTGTTTACAATACATGAGTCCGCTGAAGGCGGGTTCTCTAAACCGGCACAAGGCCGCTGATTTTACATAAACAAAGCAGGGAGAGATCGCTTTACGAGATTAGGTGATAGGAAAGAAGAAAGGGGGGGGAAGAAAGGAAGAAGGGTTAGGACAAGCGAGTCCTCACCCCATCCCTAGACCAATGAGAGCACGTCGACCGAGGGGACACTGCCTTGCCACCTCCCTGGTTTGAGAGGGGGAACAATGTCTCTAAAGAGAGGGTTAGTTCACGCATTCAGCCCAACAAAAATGTTGACGTGCCTCCGGCTATTTCCGGTTTAGACGGCAGTTTAAGCTCCTCAGATTATTATTATTTGGAGCGACGTGCCTTTAACTATACGCCTAAGGCTATGCCTACATTGGATCCGATTCGGTGCGACGTGATTCTATCACATACGATGCTGGGGTGTATACATTATACATATTTTACTATACATTATAGTAAAATATAAATGTATTAAAAATAATTTATAAATAATCTTAATTTTATAAATTTAAAGAACCAAATGTTATAACTCTCGATATATTTCAGTCATTTGGTTTGCTAGCGACGTCTCATCGTATCACACCGGATCCAATGTAGGCGTAGCCTAAGGATGGAGTTCTGGAATTGCAGTAGGCTTTTTTAAGTGGATTTATAAACATGTTTAAGGAGCGACGCACCATGGAGCAGCCTAGGTCTGATTTAAGGAGCGACGCACCATGGAGCGGCGTAGGTCTGATTTAAGGAGCGACGCACCATGGAGCAGCGTAGGTCTGATTATAAGGAGCGACGCACCATGGAGCAGCGTAGGTCTGATTATAAGGAGCGACGCACCATGGAGCAGCGTAGGTCTGATTATAAGGAGCGACGCACCATGGAGCAGCGTAGGTCTGATTATAAGGAGCGACGCACCATGGAGCAGCGTAGGTCTGATTATAAGGAGCGACGCACCATGGAGCAGCGTAGGTCTGATTATAAGGAGCGACGCACCATGGAGCAGCGTAGGTCTGATTTAAGGAGCGACGCACCATGGAGCAGCCTAGGTCTGATTTAAGGAGCGACGCACCATGGAGCAGCCTAGGTCTGATTTAAGGAGCGACGCACCATGGAGCGGCGTAGGTCTGATTTAAGGAGCGACGCACCATGGAGCAGCGTAGGTCTGATTATAAGGAGCGACGCACCATGGAGCAGCGTAGGTCTGATTATAAGGAGCGACGCACCATGGAGCAGCGTAGGTCTGATTTAAGGAGCGACGCACCATGGAGCAGCGTAGGTCTGATTATAAGGAGCGACGCACCATGGAGCAGCGTAGGTCTGATTATAAGGAGCGACGCACCATGGAGCAGCGTAGGTCTGATTTAAGGAGCGACGCACCATGGAGCAGCCTAGGTCTGATTTAAGGAGCGACGCACCATGGAGCAGCCTAGGTCTGATTTAAGGAGCGACGCACCATGGAGCGGCGTAGGTCTGATTTAAGGAGCGACGCACCATGGAGCAGCGTAGGTCTGATTATAAGGAGCGACGCACCATGGAGCAGCGTAGGTCTGATTATAAGGAGCGACGCACCATGGAGCAGCGTAGGTCTGATTTAAGGAGCGACGCACCATGGAGCGGCGTAGGTCTGATTTAAGGAGCGACGCACCATGGAGCAGCGTAGGTCTGATTATAAGGAGCGACGCACCATGGAGCAGCGTAGGTCTGATTTAAGGAGCGACGCACCATGGAGCAGCGTAGGTCTGATTATAAGGAGCGACGCACCATGGAGCAGCGTAGGTCTGATTATAGATTAAGGAGCGACGCACCATGGAGCAGCGTAGGTCTGATTATAGATTAAGGAGCGACGCACCATGGAGCAGCGTAGGTCTGATTATAGATTAAGGAGCGACGCACCATGGAGCAGCGTATGTCTGATTATAGATTTATAAATTTGGCATTTAAGCCGTAACAAATGTTGGGGCGAAGTGAGCAGATGATAGAGCCTATCGGACCATCTTCAGCTTCCCCCTGACGTGACTCGAGAAGGTGAAATGCCTATCTAGAGTGACGCCAAGGTAGAGGGTAGAGTTCGATACACGACCATCTTCATCTTCAATTGTGAAGGTCGTCGGTAGGCGCTTTTTTCCTTCCTGAAATAACATCACGATGGCGTCCGTCTTGGACGGATTCACCCTGATGTCATTCAGCTTTAAATCATCAATAATTGTTACCGACGCCTTTTGTGCCTTTTTAAGGGCATGCCGGGCGTTGGCACTTTAAGCGTAAATCCCAATGTCGGCAAGTGGATCACAATTGAACATAAATTTATATTTGTGATGAAAAATGTGACAATTGACTTGAAGTCGTTGCGAAGGAAACGGAACGATTCTCTACAAAGTTTTCTTTTTTTTTAATTGTTTGAAAATTAATTAAATAATAAATATTTTCATTTAAAAAAAAATCAATAAAGGGTAGTCTTGAGATCGGAACTGGCAAAAGAAAAGAAAACAATCAGACAGCATTTTTCTGTAGCTATTTAATTTAATGATACTATAAATAATTTGATGTATGCCTAATATCTAAAAAAATTTATGATGAAAAGTGTTTTTATTAATAAGTGGTGTTTTATATATTACTAATTTTTCAATGTGTTATTTTATTGTATTTATAGATAAAAAAATAAATAAAAATAACAAAATTCTTATTGCGAGTCATTTCAACATCGATTTTTAAAAGAATTTATAAGCACTTGAAAGAATAAGAATATTAATGGTAATTTCCTCTGACTATATGCTCTATCTGACTGTATGCTGTATCTGACTGTATGCTCTATCTAACTGTATGCTCTATCCTTGAAACAACTGCAACATTTCTTACTTTTGGCTGGTCAACAGAAATAAATAAATATGTACATAGAAGCCTGGTCTTGTGTAATCAATTAGCATACTTCACTCTTTTACCATATCTGTGCTAATAAATGAGGACTTTTATTATCATGTCATTTTCGCAACCTCTTACACGATTAGCAATCTACATGACACAGAGGAGGTCAGTGTTGCCGAAGAATGCACACAAGCGCAAACATATGACGAAGCACAAGCCATATTTGAAGGCATGAGAAAAAGAAGAAGCAAAGAGAACTGGTTCTTGGAGGGCGAAGGCGAACCATTCTCTTCAACTAGCTCCATCTTCAACCTTCATATCTGAGAGCTTTGTTATCTGTAACAGCTGTATGGTACATTATGATCCATTCTATTAGCAATCCATTTATATTTAATCTATCTATTAAAATCTTTAATCTTGGGGTCGATGACTTCATAAGGATCGGAGAAAATATTTAAAAAGATAATGAAGATTTTGTAGAAAATGTTAATTCGTTTCTCCTAATGACACTATATTAATTAGTTCAGTTATATTGCATTAGATTGTGTTTTCAACTCACAAAATGTAAGCAAATAAACATAGTAAGGGGATGTATAGAACGTTTTGAACGGAATACATTATAATATAATACAATATAATACCTCCTCGCGCGGATCTCATTACCGCGTAGGGGAGCGTCCCACGGGTGGCGGATGTGGGGATGGTCGGTGGAAATTCTCCGGAAGTTCCTCCCGGCTAAGACCGATGGACTCGCTGACCAACAATGAGGCCCCCCCCCCCAGGCTTGCTGGAGGGATGTGACGTAGGTTAGAACGTGTAGACGTAGACGTAGGATGTGTTGTTTATTCTCTCGTATTTTGAGATTCAGGAAAGATTATTTAAATTTTAGTGAGAAATTATGTAATTTGGGATTTAGGGATTTTGATGTGGTGAAGTGATTAAGGGCATTGGTTATGAAATTTGGAAAAACGGAGTTGGATCGGCATTTAAGGAGGAAAATGCGTTGTTCTAAGTGATGAGCTAAATGTTTGTGCAGGGACCATAGGTGGTTGATGAGGGATTTTAGGTTTGGAAATGAAGATTTTATAGATGAGAAGGATAAATTTGGGGGGGGGGGAGTAGTTGTGATGAGAGGAGGGGAGGCATTTCCATCATAGTTTGGAAAGTTATGACAATTAGAAGAGATATAGTGAGAAGAGAGAGAAGAAGAGTAGCGCTGTGGTGAGGAAGCTGATGTAGGATGTAATCTTGAAGAAGAGCGTTGTTGCGGAGAGTGCGACGAAGGCTGGTGATGGATAGAAGACGAGAAACTAGAAGTGCGATGTTGAGGCGAGTAAGTAGAATATGGGTGATTTCGTGAAGCAGAAGGAACGAGATGAAGAGGTCGAGAAGTAGTAGGCAGAGAATTTTGGTCTTGAATTCTAGTATTACGAAGAGAAGATATAGAAGAAAAGTTCTGTTTTTGGCCCCGTTTATTGTGGTTCATGTTATTCATGTAGGAAAGAAATTCGTTGACTGGTAGGTACTAATATACGATGGAAATAGTTGGGGGTGCAGTCAAAACGTTTCGACCTACTGTGTAGGTCATCTTCAGGGCTATGAGAAAACAGACAAAAACAGACTGTAAAAATATATAACATAGAGATACAGAAAAGATAACATAATATAGGGATATAGAAAAATTGAGCGAAAAAAGTGAAGGACATATTATGGAAGGATATATGAATAAAGATGATTACATAATAGATGTATAGAAAGGTGATAATGCAAAACAAAATACAAAGAGAGAAATCAAGTTAAACAGAAAAAATAAAATGAAAAAGATATAAATATAATGAGTATGGAAAAGTTAGTTTAATAAAGATAGAATTGTATGGTAGAAAAAAAATTGTATGAAAATAGACTACTGGGGAAATACATAAGTAAAATGAAAGAAAATGAATTAAAAAATATGATACCTAGTAATAAATAGAGAAGAATATTGTAGAAAGAAAAGAATAGGAATCTCATGTATGAGAGGCAGAGAAGTAAAATATAAATATAAAATTTAAAATATAAGTATCAGATGTTATATAAAAGTATACAATAGGAATGAAGTTATATTAATATAAAATAAGATGTAAGTATAGAAGAAACTATAGATGAGAGATATAAAATATCAGTTTGAGAATGGAGATATATTACAAAATAATTTTGATGTTCTATGAACATGAACTCTTTGATTAAAACTATGATGGATGCTAAAGTGATGATGAAATAAATCAACAGGCAATCATGAGGTCCGCAACCGAAAACTCAAGGCTTTGGAATAACTGTCTTCTTTTTCCTATTTCTAAATCAATTATTGTCTGAATTATTTAAATTTCAAATTTATAAATTAAAATTTTTAACACTATTCTTGTTTAACCGTGTTATTGTTGTTCGAAGAGTCGATATATGTGAACTCTTCGAACAACAATTATATACGGGATATAATCATATAATTATATATGGGATCGGTGAACAGAAAGGAATTGTCCGGACTGGGAGGCGACCTCTGGTAGCTCAAATGGTAAGAGCGCTGCTACGGAGAGGCTGAAGACCCGGGTTCGAATCCCGACCAGGGAAAATCTTTTCTCTTAAGAACAAAAACAATTATATACGTTTTCAAGTAGTTGTTTATTAATCAAAACAAATGGTGGGCTGCACAAGCTCAAAACAAAATATCAATAAATTGTATAATAATTATATTATACAATTACTATATAATTTTATTTATATCTTGTTTTTTTATTTAAATAGGTTTTATTTTCATTTGCTTATCTATTAAACGGGTACCTTGGATCGCAGGTGAACGCGGATAATGACATAAAAGCAGAAATCCATCGGAGAATTATGTCCTCAAATAAATGCTATTTCGGGTTACTGAAGCATTTTAGAAGCAGGGCTATTTCCCAAAACACGAAGGTGCATTTGTATAAGACCCTAATAAGACCAGTTCTCGCTTTTGCCTCCGAATGCTGGACATTACCCAGTTCTCAGGAAGCCCTTCTCCTAAGGTTCGAGAGGAAAATTTTGAGGAGAATTTATGGCCCAGTTTGCACCAATGGGATATGGAGGATAAGGACGAACGCTGAGCTAGCAAGACTCTACAAGAGCCCAGATATTTTAAGGATAATAAAAGTAGGCCGGCTTCGATGGGCAGGTCATATAATTAGAATGACCCAGGATGAGATTCCTAAAATGGTCCTAGACGAAAGGATTTATGGGACAAGAAGAGTGGGAAGACCTCGGCTCCGATGGATCGATGGAGTGGCGGCGGATGCCAGGTCCATCTTGGGAATTCGCAATTGGAGAGCAGCTGCAACCAATAGAGAAGACTGGCGAACCAAGCTGCAGGAGGCCTTGACTCTGCAGGAGTTGTAGCGCCACGAATGATGATGATGATGATCTATTAAACGACGTTTTAGATAAATTTAATTATCCTTATATCAATGAAATTCTAGCCTGTAAAATGGTTTCAGATGATTAAAATAAGTTGTATAACTCTGCAAAGACCGTAAGGTGTCGAATGTCTCGAGCATGTTGTTGACGCGCAGCCCAAGCTCACCTCATACAAATGTTGCTTAAGAAGTTTTTACTTAAAAAAATAAAATAAAATAAAACGAATTTTCAGCCTCTTCGTCCCAATATTATTACTTCAACAGGATACAAATTTGTAATTTTATTTTCTTCTATCCAGGAATTCTATTTAATTATGTTTTCCGATGAATTCTTAACTTCACAAATCACATGTTACAGTTTATGAATCACTTATTTACATTTTGGAATTACAAGTTTTACTCCATGATTTGCACACAGTTAAATATACAACAAGAGCATAATGGAGGTTGAAGCATTGTAGCCACCTTCTAAGTTGATTGAAATACAAAATTCAAACAGATTATATTTACCGAATTGTGGTACTTGTGGTCCTAGGGAAAATAATTCGAAGCTCAACAGAAGAATGAACTCCGATAAAAAACGTACTGTACATTCCATACCTTCAATTGGCATGGAATGTACAGTAATTTTATTAAAATGTAATGTTCCTGTCCACTTTTGTAAAAATATAAAATAAACGTTATGGGGGGGGGGGGGTTGAGGGAGATGAAGCAAATTGGTAATAAAGCTTTGTAACATTTATTTAACAAGAGAAAAATAAAAAAATGTCGTTTTGCTACATGTGGGTGTAACAACTATTAATATTGTTACGGTCAGAGCGGGAAGGAGCACCGGCTGAAAGGATAAGACAAACAATGGGATTAAGCAGAAGGGATTATAGAATGGCGTAGATCCTTGTGGGTCGGTCTAGGCGGTTCTCGGTCTTCTTCCGAGAAATCCCCACCCCGACCGGCCTTGCCTATATAAAAAGGACAGCTGTTCTGGCCGGGGGTCAGTAATAAGACGAGTGAGTAATAAGTCAGTGAGTAATAAGCCAGTAGTAATAAGCAGTCGTTAACTAGTGATAGTGCGTGAGTTACAGTGAGTTAGTATCAGTCTGTAATAAGTGCTTAGTGAGCAATAGTGATAATTAGTGGCCGTGTAATAAGAGTAATAAACTGTGGGTCAGTTTGTCATATTTGGAGAGTCTTACGGTCGGTGGACTTTAGTTAGCGAACTATAAGTGTTAATTTGTAATTGTAAACTATAGTGTAATATTATTGTATTTGTACAAATTTATATAAATAGTTTAGTTACTTAGTATTAGCAATATCTTATATTATTTGTATATTATCTTAGAAATTAGATAACATTTAGTAGAATATTGTTACTGTAAATTGATGTTAGTTTAATAATTTAACTGTTTTAAATAATCGCATTGTATTCTTTCTAATATGTTAATAAATATTAGATTATTGAATTAAGTAATAGTTTAGTCCATTTTACACCCAGTAGCCCGTAACAATATAGAACCATACTATTGCATACTATGTCAACCATTGCTTATCAATACAGGCATAGAAATCATTGCAATGGAATTTCACTGAAATTGGAAACAACTGTCGTGTCGATAGATATACCAATTTTTTTTTCTCTTTAAAAAAAATGTTCACCAGCCTATAGCATTGGATATTTCTACGGCCCAGGAGAATAAGTGGTTAAGTCGACTTTTGTCCAGAGACTGTTTAGGGAAGCAGAATCGTGTCATTCAAGTTGTTTTTTGCTTGAAATGAAGTTGTAACATAAGCAATAACCCTTTTTCAAGAGAATGCATGACTCGGGCTCTCATACCCTGTTAAAATAACACGATTCTGCATACATACGTACAAGAAAATCATTTTGAACAGAACTTGACTAAACTACTTATTCACCATAAACCACTAATCAGTACTAGTCAAACTCTTCCTTTATGAAAAAATATTGGAGGTGGTACGGGAACAGATGACTATTCACACATCCCCATGCAAAAATTCCCTTCTATAAATACAACACTTGACCTAAAAACCGAAATTTATGGTTTAAAAAAAAAGTAAACAACACATGTTTGATACAGTGTCTTCCGATGGTGAAGATGGCTCATCATCGTTACGAAACATCAAGTGGCCGATTGAGCAACTGTTTCTAATATTTTTTTGCTTTCATATGTTTAATCTCACAACTGCGCCTAAACACTACCGCATTTTTGAAGTGGATCAATTGAATGTCACTCAAAGAATTATATAAGTTGTTGAAAGGAAAAATAATGTAATTGAATAACTTTCAAGAAATAAATGATTTTACTCTAAGACTGTTGTGATGAGTTCCCATGTCCTAACTTTATGTAGAAGTACCAATTAAATTTCTGTTTGTAATTTGTGATTGTGAGGTAACAATTTGAAATTGTTAAAAATAAACCAAATAGGAAAACATCAATATCCTAATCAATAAATAAATTTATCGAGGTTGAAAAAAATGTATATAATTATAAATTCAGCCATCGAATCGGCGAAATACGTATTAAAATAAAGATTAGTCTACATTTTTCGTTTACAAGTAGTTGTATATTAAAAGAAATATTTCGGTTATATATTATAGAAATATATTTTTGTTAGATAGTGTCGAGACATGCCATCGACATGAAAATGTGGGCATCCGAAACTTATAACTTAATTTTAATGAATTTCCTTTGATATTTACATCCGTTAAGACCGTTCGTTTGAACAAAGTCAATCTAGAAAGTATACGCGAACTATACATTCTCATCTGGAAGAAAATTGTCAGGGTGGTGTAAACTTAAAACAAATTCTCTTAAGTAGGGAGGAGTGTTTTTAAAAGGGCCAACGTTTCAACGCACCTGTAGGTCTTCTTCAGGGATAAATATCCAAAACACGGACAATTAAAATTACATATGCTAAATATTAAAGTTAAAATATATAAGCATCAAGGTATATGTGTGGTGGAAATTGCATCGAATGTTCTCTCAATGGTAGCATCCAAAATCGGCGATTCCGAACCTTGTTATGTTTTTCATACACCTATAGATAGCTAATGCTTTATCTTTCATTTTTCAGAGTTTATTATTTATTAGAGTTTGAGGATCGTATTTTCGTTTTATTTATGTTATTGTTTTCTGGCCTCAGTTGTCTTGAATTAAAAATTGGCATTTTATGTATCTTCATTCATATATGGATCGTATACATTGATAACAAATTCACATTGACCCATGCCCCCCCCCTAAAAATTTTCCTAGATCCGCCAGTGTTGAAAGATAGGGCACCGCCACCTATTTAATGGTAAAAACCCATGAAGGTACCAAAATGTCTTGCCAGTGATATTTATAGTGATGACTCCAGTGATTCAGATAACATTTCATCATTTGTTGATGATAAAACTTACAGAGGTTTCTCTACTTTGTCTTTGAATGAACCATGTGATTGTGATAAAGAAAGTATTTCTGCAGTACAAAGTTTTAAGCACACTCAAAAAAAGATCATAAAGAAACATTTGTTATTGTATAGGTTATGTTGATAAAATTAATAGTTATTGAATAAAAATATGCCAATAATAACAAAAATTGATTCTTCACTTGTAATAACTTATTTTAATTAATAAGCAATTGTTATATTTCTGAAGATAAACACAATATTCTATACGAAAATGCAAAAACATCACAAAAATGTAAACAATCCTCATGACGTCACCAAGCCAAAATGAAGCGTTTAAATGCTTCTCATTTCCCGCGTAAATTTTTTCATAATCCGAGCGCGATTTTTTCGACGAAAAATGATCTTTTAAAAATAAAATAAATACTTTTGTGAAAGTTATATCATGGTGAATCTAAAATTTTATTTATTTTTAATTTTTAAAAAATATTGGTTGTCCATTCTATCCATTATTTCCATATACATCATATTTTTATTACTTATTATATTGTTGTTTCCTTCCTTGCCACTTTGTTATTAATACTCTACAATGATTATCCTTGCTCTGTATATATATCTGAAAATATATCTAGTGGAAAATATCTTTATTTTCCACCACTCATAGACCTTGATACTTGTGTATTTTAATCTTAATATTTACCATATGCAATGATAATTATCTGTATTTTGCAAATTTAGTCCTTAAGATGACCTGCAATGTGGGTCGAAACATTTGGATCTTGGGTCTTTTTTTGTTTAATCTCCGCATCTATTTATATATTAAAAATAAAACACATGTTATAAAAAAATAGCCACACTTAATAACAGCTATTCTAAAGACCAAAATGTAGATATGTGATTTATAATAGCCTAAAAACTTTTTTTGTCTTTATACAAAAATAGTCTCTGCCTCGGCATGAACTCACGCAACTTGCACAATGTCCAGGATCTTTTGGTTCCTGCCTCTCCTTATTTCTTCTTTTGGCCGCAGCCCCCAATGGCTCAATTGACTGAGTCTGCGCTCCAGTTGACGGATCCACAACATCTTCTCAGCGGTTGACTGTATAAAATCTTTACTCAAATTCCATTATTTTTTCTATTCATGTACAACTTCATTTTTTCATATTGGGATTAGACAAAAAAGGGCCATTGGTTCTGAAGTTTCATTAAATACGACTTAGGCATTCAATTATGCTTGGACTAAAAATGTACAGCAACCTTATTTCGTAAAGAAGAATTTGGTCTTTAGAATAACTGTTATTTAATGTAGTTATTTTTTTCATAACACGATGGTTTTATTTCTTACCATAAATTAGAAATTTGAGGATTAAACGAAAAAGACCCTTAAACAGTTCTCCTTACTTAAGAGAAATTATTGACCTCCACCCGCAATATTTTCATCCGCACACACACACACACTTCGTTTTGATGAACACTTGCACCAAGTTAGCACCAGAGCAGCGCAAGTGATTAACAAATTGGCCAGAATTATGCCGAGTATCGGTGGACCAAGGGAAAATCAAAGGAAGCTTCTAGCTAATGTAGGCACAGATCTGGACGGAAGCCTGCCAAGTGCAGTCTTATGCTCGTAAGGTTGTCAGTGTGCATCGAAGAAGTGCCCTGGGTGTAGCTCGAGCTTTCACAATATGTCCTATGATGCTGTGTGGGTAACAGCAGATATGCCTCCGATAGATCTTCTGGCAGATGAACGCAGTTGGATTTTTCAAAGGAAACGAGAAGAGCCGAATGCGCACTGGGTAATATTGGCTAAAGATGAAAGAAGTCATACCTAAGGGTAAGCAAGAACCTAAGGGATCACCCATCAAAGTAGGAAACTACACCTTCCAAGACGTGAATGAATTTGTATATCTAGGTACGCAGATAAATGCCAACAATGAAATGCAACCGGAGATCCCAAGGAAGAATAATAGAAAAAAATTGATGCTTTTTTTGGGTTGCAAAAGCACCTCAGAAGTAAAGCCTTACCCCGGACCACAAAAATGAGAATATATAAAACCCTGATAAGGCCTGTCCATTTGCTTCAGAATGTTGGACTCTCACAAAAGCACAAGAGCTCGCTATCAAGAGGCTTGAGCGAAAAATATTAAGGAGACTCTATGGAGCAGTATTTCATAATAGCACGTAGAGGTCTAACAACGGTCTAACTTAACCCGTAACTGGACTATACGAAGATGCCGACATTATCAGGTTTATCAAGGTGATCAGGCTACCATGTGCTGTACACATGATTAGGGATGTAGAGCCAGCTATGTATATATATATATATATATATATATATATATAATTTTTATCTCTTGTTTGTTAAATGAATCCACAGTTCATTTTAAAGCTTTTTTAGACATAAATATCAATTAGATATAAAAACTATGGCCAAAATAATCGATATATTTAAAACACAAATCAACGTATATTATATTTCGTTTGTTTTCTCGTGTTTCCTCAAAACGAATGATAAGAAATAGTAATAGATAACAGGCGTTAACCATATATATATATATATATATATATATATATATATATATATATATATATATATATATATATATATATATATACCCGCCATTCATTTATTTAAATATTAGTTTTCGATAGCACAAATTTAGTATCGATTGGTTCAATATTAGCTCCATTGGATTTAATTTCCCTTATTAATTACTATTATACATTATTGTTTGTATTATTGGGATTTAATCCTGAAGCACCCTGTAAATGTGGATTAACAGTTCATAATGACTGTATTAATTACTATTATACATTATTGTTTGTATTATTGGGATTTAATCCTGAAGCACCCTGTAAATGTGGATTAACAGTTCATAATGACTGTATTAATTACTATTATACATTATTGTTTGTAGTATTGGGATTTAATCCTGAAGCACCCTGTAAATGTGGATTAACAGTTCATAATGACTCTATTAATTACTATTATACATTATTGTTTGTAGTATTGGGATTTAATCCTGAAGCACCCTGTAAATGTGGATTAACAATTCATAATGACTCTATTGTAAATGAGTAGTTCTGTTATTATAGTGACCCCTACTACCTTGGCTTTATAATTAATATCGACCTGAGCGAGAGTCGAACCGACGACCGGGCGTGGTGCGTGCCTCGCTCCGCCGGAACCAATCGCTATTCTCTGCCGCACTTTTTATATAATTCTTTCTCCCTATTGTCCTTATAATTATTTTTATTTTTTTTATTAGAGCCTTTTCGTGAAGGAGTTCTTTCGAGGCGTGCCTGGTCATTAATGATTCCTAAAGGCTGTGGATCGGTTTTCTTTTGGAGTATCCAAGGCAACGACTAGTCTCCATGGCAACGACTAGAAAACACTCTTAAGGCTTCACTTTACCCACCCATTAAAAATTTTATAATTAATTTTATCTTTCCTATTAACTAAAATTTATGAAAATTCTTATTAGTTTATTGCTTGTTATTACAAGGGGAAGGCCCAAGGGAGGCCGTGTACACGTGGTCTGTACATGGCCTCTACTCTTCACGGTAATGGAAAGAATATATTAATACATTGAGCTAATATTAAAGAATGCCTTTGAAGTCAATACAAGAACCATTAACATGGTAGAACACGCATAAATACAGAATGGACCATTAAATAATAATTTTTATATAATGAATCTCAATTATATTTAACTTGAGCAGTTATTTGATATTTTTATGATCTTGCAAAGAAACTTGTGGCCCTTGGATGTGGTCATGTGACAGCCTTCAGGAGAACTACCTAATTCACGTTGCTACGAACCTTGGTTCCCATGGCAGGACATAGTTCCGAAACCTTTGGGGCCGGATTCGCTAATGTCCTTCTCACCGACGTTAAACGAGTGAGTGGTTCTCATGGAAGGGAAGTTAAACGGAGGTCCCGAGCCGGTACGATGTCAGGTCGTTGAAAATCCCTATCCTAATTAAACCTGGATAGCCAAAATATAGCTCCCACTGTAGCATCGTCCGATTAGCCACAGCAGCATAAAGTGACGTTAAATGAAGGAACAAAAACAACCTATATTTCTTAACCCAAACCTCTGTGGTAAGTAAATTGACCAGCTGAAAAACGACAAGGCGATTTCCAAGAGCGAGTTAATGCGTATCAAAAAGCTGCTAACAAGACCTAAATTTGTGTTGGAATGCTGGTTCAGGAATTCCTCAAAAAATCTCAAGATGCGCCAGGGAGGTCTGTCAGTCTACGAAGGGTACTCACAGCGACCGGAAGTAGGAGTGGCGACTCTTCTCTAGATAGGTAGATCTATCGGTGGGTCTACGGAAAGCCTTCCGGTGCAATAAAACCATCCAATTTCAAACCAAATATCAGCATCTAATTTATTTTATTCTATTTTGTACTATTAATTTGTGAATAATGTAATTTATTTTATTACAACTTGTCTACTTTTTTAACCAGTCAAATCTGGAACTTATTTAGTTAACGTTGTTTCTTTTTCTTTTACCATTGATGTCTATTTACTATAACCGAAGAGGAGCTATAATGCTAATTGATAGCTCTTTATCGAATACAAAAATTACTTATAACTTATTATTTTTGTTTGAAATTAATCCATTCAACAGCCATTAATTATTCATGACTAGAAGAGAAATATGAAGAGAAGGTTTGATACTTGGACCGAAGATGAATTATGCATGCTTCGACCCCGACTCACACTATGCGGTTCCCCTCAAGAAAGGTGCACTATACTAACACTGTGCGGCTCGGCACAAGACACGCAATGTCGCAGGCCAAGAGGCATATCGCGTTTGCATCTGAATAGCCGATGGCCCACTAAATATCCAAGGAATACAAATCGTCCCGCGGTCAGGTTGGGCTAGCTCTATCTACCTGTGCAGGGGAGGGGGTGAGCGGGGGGGCCATGCACGTGAAAATGTCATATATTACACGTGACGCTACGACCAGGCTGTATCACAACCTGCGTCAACATTTATCAGACCAACCAGATTAAGAATAATATCGCAAATAAGTTTTCTTTATGAGCAAAATTATACAAAATATTTTTAAATAAATACTCTCAATGAATGCCAAGAGGAGGTAATGTACTTGCTGCTTTCGATGACTTAGAGAGATTATTGTGTTCGATAATCAGACAGCTGGTTGTTAAAATGGAATGGAAGGTTCCAGTAGTCATGGTAACCTCCATTTTCCTTCTGTGCCTGTGTGTATGTATATCACGGAATCATGTATCACTTATAGACTGGTTTCTGTATGACATTCCTATGTTATAATATTTTTATAAATGACAAAAATATTTGATAATAAAATTCGAGATTAAACTAATTTAAAAAAAGTTAGTTTAAATTTACTCTATTGGCCTTGCTTAAATATACCAGGTCCTTGGCCGAGCTTTTCATGATATTAATTACTTCAAAACATGAAATCTGGTTTATAGACAGCAATCAGGTTATAACAAGATAATACTGGGTTTTTTTCACGTTACATTTGGGTTCAGAGCGGCATGCCAAACGCCAAGCACGAAAACAAACATGGGAGGAATAGTTTGCCAGAAGCTTAGTGTAAAAACTTGGTATGATTATAATAATAGTAATTATTTCTTTTTAAGGGCTTCCTTCAGATTTTTTCTCAAAAGGGTTTCCTTCAATAAAAAAATGTCTATAATTATTATTTCCTTATTTTTGTGATCTTCGTCCCTCAGTCCAACCAGGCTCCCAAGGAGGCTTTCCAAAAATTGAAAATTAAATTGGACAATCTTTCTCAGATGATAATATCATTCTTCTGAGATGACCATAATAACAATTATTTGTTTTCAATAACTTGGAGGACTCAATAGGTTGGAGGACGTTTTGTTGAGTTTGCATCCGTTCTCTAATTTCGACTTCAGTCCTTCATTCTAGCCTGGATACCCTGGCAGCTCAGCTCCAATAGTCCACTACAGCAGCTAATAGCTAATAGCTTTTTTTCCTAAAGCAGCGTTTAACATATCGTCAATGCCTCCGCTCCAGATCCATAGCAATATGCTTTCAATTATGGGCTTATATATGTGCTTTCGGTTTCTTTTGTCACTGTTATAAATTACTGTAATATATAATTTACTGTTATAAATTATATATTATTACTCTTTAATTTACAAGTGTTTCAATAAAAAAATCTATAATATATATAGTTTATATATAATAATATTATATATAAACTATATATATTTAATACATATATCTATGGTAAAGGGCTTATTATATCCTGCTAACAATTTACATAATTTTATGGTTCGTTACAAATTTAGAAGAGATTAGAAGAGCACTAATTATGTACCATTACACAAGCATCGCATTATTAGTAGTGTATTCACTATCGAGGAGGCTTTTTCAGGTTTATAGCAAAAGTTTAGAGAAATTATACTTTATTTTATGTCTAGGAGCGTCCTAGATCCTATATGATTCATCTCCAGCTGCAAACAGACTAAATAAAAGTCTTGCCTGCAGCGGGAATTTCCGGCATGGCAACTCAGTGCTCTACCACTGAGCCAGCCCACTCTACTGAAAACTATAAAAAGGTTTGTCGGCAATAATTGTCTATTCAATTCAAATGTTATAAAATAAAAATATTTGAATAAGCAGAAAGCAATAATTTTATTGTCTTGTTATAAAATAAAAATAATACAATAAAATTAAAAACACACGAATAGTGTATTTTAAACAAATACGAATACGTGGAAACAGCGCTTGAGCCCCAGGTGATCAAACCTTGAACTACCTTGAATCCTTCACATGTTTGACTTGCCAAAGATGATTAATAACAATGTAATTATATTATAGAGGTGGAAAATGGGCCGAGTAGAGGTCAAGAAAATTCTGTTATATAAGGAGAACTTTTTATTGCTAATCCAATAAAAAAGAAAATTATGAACTAAGAATATAGTAACCATTTTCTTTCTTATATATACAAGGTCAACTGATATTAATCAACACCTAATTATATTAAATGTACTAGAAGTATGGCGTTGATGTTTTACGGTTTAATAGGGCTAGATTTATTTGGGCGATCCGTTCAACAAACGCGATTTATTAAGACAATAGCTGTGTTTCATAATTCTGAGATTGAGAGCGCGGCGGAGGCCAATCTGTGCTCAGTGCCACTTGACACTCGTTAACCTTTTGTTGATGTAGAGGTTTATTGAGGCTTGTTAAAGCTTGTGGAGGTTGGTCGAGGCTGGCCAAGCGGTTCGATCCTCAATTCAGTTATCACGATTCCTCTGGAGGTGATTTCAGAATCAAAAATCACTCTACCATCACTGTGAGGGGCTATTCGATTCCCAAATGAAAATCATCTACACACAGTAGAGCGTCGATTATCCGGACGTCATTATCCGGACTGTTTTGGAAAAATTTCCAAAAATAAACATTTTCGCGAGTTGAATATTAAACAAGGATTTTGAAGACTTATTGATTTGTTGTATAATTTCACACAGTAAACAATATCTGTTTCTGGCAGTCAAAAAACTTGATTAAAAACTTGATTATGTAACACGCTTTTATTATTTTATTATAAATATGTAATGATCTTACAAACTGCTGTAGAAATATTTTATAATCTTTTAGTTGTTGCTTACTGTTTTTGTAGTTCAGATTCTGAGCTAGAGTTCTTTGAATTAATTTGGTGGGTATATGCGTAATAGATTCCCGTTTTTCCGGATTAGGTTTTCCTGAGAATTCTTCGATTTCTTCTACTCCCTTAATTTGGTTTGTCAGTCTGTTTATGAACATTCATTGTGACACACCAGAATTTAGTTTTACACCGAAGTTAATTATCAAAGTGTTGGGTCGAAATTTATTTCGTGTTTAGTGCTTCAGAGTTTTACGAATCTAGTGAAAATGTCAAAAAGAATCGCGTTGTTCTTTCCCTTGAGGACAAAGTAAAAATCATTAAGTGGATAAAAAAATGAGAAAATCCTGCTCCCGGCAAATTTAAATTCGGAAAATCGACCATTTAGGACTTAAAAAAGCATACGAACTCTATCATTAATTTCACTTCAGTTATGGATAGTGAAGCTGGACCAAGTTGCCAAAAAGTGATGAAGAAACCAAAAAATATTGAACTTGATGAAGCCGTCTATGTATGGTTTCTTCAAAAACGAAGTTTGGGAGAGCTCTTGTCTGGCCCACTTATATGCGAGAAAGCAATCGATTTTAATTTTAAACTGACCGGGGATAAAGTGTTTAAGGCTAGTTCTTACAAATGTCTTATAACAATGTTTAAATAAAAATCTATTGTTTGTAGCTTGTGTTTTTATTGTTTCCTACTTCCAATTTTACTTTGAGCATAATTGCGTCGATTATCCGGAAAATTTCAGTATCCGGAATAGGCCTGACATTGATTAGTCCGGATAATCGAAGCTCTATATAGATATAGTAGGTATACTTGAGATAGAGGAATGCACCAGTAACCATGTCATCAATGACCTCACTTTACTATTCACAGGGCATGGCGTCTTGAGGTCCAGTTCAGTCGACTCTTCGTTCGCTGAGTGTACAGTAGAAAGGAATAAGGAAGATAGACACAGGAAGGCTAAGAGCACAAAGGTCATCAGGCTGGTTTGTTACTGCCCTGGAAGTCGAGTGTCTAAAGGCGGTGAGCGTACAGGAAGAGCAATATTATATCTGTCGCTATATTTATATATTTTTCTTTGTACTTTTTATTCAAATTATACGAGTAAAATGAAGAAAAATTATTTAATTTTGGTTCCAGGAACATAGAATAACATTTTAATCAAAGAGAAATGTAACTTTGACCCTCGATGAGGTAAATGTCAGCTGATGATTTGAAATTCATCTGTAGGAAAATAAATAAAAATATACTAACTACCATCAATCACAATTTGATTAATCATAAATTTAAAGAGGAAATGAGTGAATATCAAATTTCAAAGAAGAAAAACTAAT
The DNA here is from genome assembly GCA_964056705.1 of Troilus luridus. Classification (NCBI taxonomy): domain Eukaryota; kingdom Metazoa; phylum Arthropoda; class Insecta; order Hemiptera; family Pentatomidae; genus Troilus; species Troilus luridus. The sequence goes on from OZ057412.1 coordinate 205,723,657, forward strand.
TTAGTCAGAAAAAAAACAATGGAAATTCCCTTAAATGATTGAATTTCCCGGTAGTGAATTCTATACTGACAGTACACTTAATTACTGCTGCAACTTAAGAAAATAATATTTTTATTGCAACACTAACAGCTTCTTTTTTATTATACTGATAAAACCAAAATGAAAATTCAATCAAATTTTAATAATTATATATTTTTTTAATATTTAGAATTAAAAACAATATAAAAAATTTAGCCATTGTCCCAATAGAGTTTAACGAAGCGCTGGGTTATTGAAATTTAGATCCTTAGTTCGGTACCGTTTGTGGGAGATGAAGTATTTGTTCTGTTAAGACAAATATTGAATCGACTCTTTGGGATCTAGAAAACCTTCTAGGGCTTATCCTGGCTTTACAAATATCATTAGCTTGGGGAAAAACCTTGGAGCACGATGTTGTCCAAATCACAGCTTTGCACACCTTCTGGCTTAGACATACTATTATCTATTATCTATTACTATGGAGTATCTCTTTTTTGCTGTAGAGGTTTTTCTATTACAATTATTTTTTCTCGCCCAACACCCAAGTCAGTAAAGGATGTAGCATTTAATATTAATACACATTTCTTAGCTAATTTTAAAACTCTCTTCTAGGCTGTAGTTTCATTCTCTCAGTTCGACATTTTGACAAATGGGAATAATAAAGTTACATTAGGGCCACTCAAGTGAATTTATATATATATTGCTATACATCGTAGAGGGCGTTATTATAAAAATAAATATAAATTTGCAAAATGAGCAAAAGGCAGTTATAACAAATAGGTCATTAATTTTATTAATTAATTAAGGATAAAGTTGACTCATTAGTAAATTGGTAAACACACAACTAAACTCTGGAAAATAATGCAATTCAGAATAAAGTTAGGACGTTTAAAGAAATAAAGTTGAGTAATTAATTATCCTTAATGATTACTCTTGGATCCCAAAATTATTTAAAATAAATTTATACACCCATAACATTGAAGCCATGGGTAGATACTGCATTTTCCTGTATCTGAATACAAGTGATGAGGAAACTTTTCTGTATCCGATACTTTTACTTGATACTTTTTTAGCTGAATACATCTATACTTGAATACAGTCCTCGTATCTATCTGGTCAAGCAGGTAGCAGGTGCGGGAGTAGAGATTGTAGAGAATACGCCAATCGTCGTGGATACTGACTAGTGAATACAAATATCTAGAGAGAGAGAGAGTGTGTGAGGTGGGGTGACGTTGATAGGACCTCCCATCCCATCGCAACGACTCGCGAGTCAAGTATTCAAGTAAGTAACGATACCGTCTACATTTCGACCGTATCCGGTCCTTGTATCCACTACTTTTCAGTATCGACTACAAATTATCCGATATATACAACCTTGCCCATCCCCCATAACATAGCAATATAGTTATATTCAACAAAAAAATGATTGCTATTTAATTTACTCCACCACAAATTTTTAGATTTAATAAACTGCTTAGGAATTAAAGGCGAAAATGAAAAATGCCCTATATTTAAACATTTTCCGAGGTCACTCATGCCAGCACTCTTGGTTTTTATATTATTATAGCATTAGAAAGAAGTGAACACAAAAAAATTGCGGCCCCAGAGATGTGGTATTGTAGGCTAGAGGTGCGGTTTGCCACTACAAGGACTACTGGCCTCTGACCGTCGTTTAAAAATATTAATAATTTATGTCTTAATTTTAATATAATGACTTTTATAATTTTGAAGGAATGTTTCCTTTCAGGTCTATTGATTTATGGACTGGAAGAAACCCCTAAATCACCATAAACCCGACCGCAATCAGCCACCTAGAAGAAGGTCCGCAAGTTTTTTGCAGCCGGTAGAAAGGCATTATCCACGAGGGTTACGATGAAAAAAAACTGCCTGTGAGGAGGGTGAGGTTGTGAGATATTTCACAGTTAACTTCCTTAATTTATAAATCCATTCAGAGGGATTAAAATGGCAGTATTGGGGTTAAGTACACATAATGTCTAATATAACATAAGATCGGGAAATGCGTCATTGTATATAATAACGTAGTTTCCTTTTGTTGGACATGAAGAGTAAACACTGACGAATGTGAAATCAGCCATGAAGCTAATATAAGCTAAAAGTATAATAAATTAATTTTTTTTGGTTTGTGGGACATGCTCAAACTGTACTTCGAAATATAATATTTGTCATTACCAATTTCCGAATTCTTAGCCGATTTCCTGAGATTCGCCCCGAAAAAACATAATGGTAGGGATAAACGCATTTCTCTGAAGTGAGAAAAGTCCATGTGGATAGAATTATGGAGGAGATGAGATTAAATACTCAGAAAGTAAAAACTATTTATTGGAATACCAATATTTTAATCGATACTGCAGATCAATATGAGGAATGAAATTTACAAGTGTAGGAGAGACTAAAAGTGATTGAGAAAAAGTTAACAACAAACAAGCCTTTGAAATGTCGATTCGCAATAAAGAATTCCTTTCTTGAACCATTTATTCCTTCAGAAAGTTCTTCATATTAGCCTTAATACATAAATAATAATATTAGTTATCCTTATATACCTGAGGAAGAAAATGGTCCTGGTGAAGAAAATGGTAAAAAATACATAAAAAAAAACCTGGAACCCATTTTCTTCCTCACAAATAATAATAGTATACATATTATGGATCTAAGATTGTATTCCAAATTCCATTGTTTATTGGTTTATTTCGGATCACACCCTTCAGGCCGACATGAACATTGACAATATAAAATGATATATTCACAACAATTACACAAGAGCCCACTCATGAACATTGACAATATAAATCACTTGTTCTTCCTCTTTCTTAATTCCTGCTACTCGGGCTTGATAGGACAGGATTAAACAGGCAATGACCAAGAGACCAAATGTTCCAGTAACAAAGCAAAGAGAAAAAGAAACGTGATGGATTTGATTGATACTTATTTTGTGTTATCTATGAATGCACATTTTGGGTGCACATCTTTAAGTGCTCACCTGGCCAATTCAATCCATCATTTGAATTTATCCAGTCAACTATTTTCTTCTCAAAAAAGAAAAAGAAATACTTGGATCAAATTGCTAGATGTGCAATTGCAAATGAAAATTAAAGATTAAATAAATTTTAATTTAAAAGGAAAACATCCCATTGTAATGTTAAAGAGTATGGTTGAGCATAGATTCAGTATAGATCTGCCAAAGAGGAATGTAAAGGGATCATGCTATCACTTGGTGCTCTTACCTCTTAGTAAAATCATCGCAGACAAGAAGAGACGCGCAAGCTAAGGAACACAAAAGAAGATGAGAAGTGATAAAGTGAACAAGTAGGGGACATGGAGAAGTTGATGATGCGTCCGAGCTCGCTCTCAATGTCAATAATGATGTTGCGTTTCTCTGTCCCGAAGCAAAGTCAACAATGTTCAAGAGGTTACACTACCTCAACGGGGACACTGATACTCTCCCGTTGCTCTTATCCAAACAAGTGATATTCCCGAGCAATTCCTTCAGCCAACTTCTGGAGATAAGTAAATTAGTTTAAGATATGGGTTCGTGAAATATTTTCTATATAAATGGAAGTAAATAGATATGGAAATATTTTCAATAAATAAATACACCAAATCTTCTTTGTCTAGCTGAACGCACAGAACTCCTTCTATTCTCAATTCGGTGGTTATGGAAGGTTCATTGGAAGCTACTACAGTAGAATCCCGATATTTAGTATCCCGATAATTCGTACAAATTTGCCGGTCCCGAGAGAAAATCCCGATAAATGGTATAAAAACAATGCATTTCAGACCCCTCGGTAATTCGTATTATTTTTATGCTCGAGGTCACTTATAACGTCTTATAATTCGTATTTCCAGCTTTAAAATCTTGTTAATTAGCACTGTTTTCAAAAGGGCAGAGAGAACAGTGAAGCAGAAAGGGAGAATAAATGTTTTCTAGGAAATCACACGAGAGGGGAAGTTCTAGGAATTTTATTAAGCTTTTATTTACGATTCAGTCTCGTTTTGTTACCGTTGTGCACGTAAGCATGCCTCCGAAATAAAGAGAAACAACAAATCATAAACGCCGTGACCAGTGGCTGTAAGCAAATTGACGTATCCAAGCGTTTCAACGTCCCTCGTTCCACGATCACATCAATCCTAAAGAACAAGGACAAAATTACTTCCCAGACATCAGACAGCAAAATAAACGCTTCAAGACTGGTGTTTACCCACAACTTGAAGAGAACTTAAAAAAGTGGTTACTACAAAGAAGGAATTCAAATGTACCAAGTGGAGGAAATATTTTAAGGGAAAAACACTGAGTTTTTGCAGAAAAAATGGGAATTGAAGACTTTCGTGCAAGTGATGAATGGTTCGATAGATTCAAAAAAATACATAACATAAAATATAAGAAGCTTAGTGGGGAAAGTGCAAATGATAACGTTAGATAACGTTTGTTCTGAGTGGAAGGATGAATTGGGAAAAATAATTGAACCTTACCCCGAAAAACTGAGCCAAAGAACATATTCAAAGCCAACGAAACGGGCCTATCCTATAAATGTCTCCCTGATCGTTACATGTGTCTCAAGGAAGAAAAGTACCATTGCGGAAAAAGAAGTAAAGAACGTGTAACCGTACTGTTGGCAGCCAATATGGACGGATCGGAGAAATTAAAACCGCTAATGATAGGTAAGTCGGGCAAACCAAGATGATTTAAAAACAAAATCATTCCCAATGACCTATCATGCAAACAAAAAACCATGGATGACGGGCGAATTGTTTAACGATTGGTACGATCAGTCAATGCAGACATGGAAAAAAGGCAGCGAAAAATTTGACTTTTCATCGATAATTGTTCGGCCCACAATTCTATCCCATCTCTCAGTAATGTTAATGTTGTGTTTCTGCCCGGCAATACAACTTCTAAGTTGCAGCCTCTGGACCAGGGTATAATTAAAACATTCATATTACCGCAAGGAAATAGTGATGCAACTTCTTGACAGAATCGAGGATTTATACATTATTTTCAGCTATGAATATAGCTGATAAGGGATGGAAAAATGTTAGCGCGGGCACAATAAAAAACTGTTTTTGTGCGTGTGGGTTTACCAAAGCGAAACTTCCGTTTACAGAAGATGCTGAGCAAGATGTTGAATGTCATTTGGAATGGGATCGCCTTACACAAAATGAGGAAAATCACTTGACATTCGAAGATTTCGTCCATTTTGACGTTGGCCTAGCACTATCGGGGATATTAACCGACGAAGAAGTTTTAGCCCCACCTGAGGACGTTGATGTTGAAGAAGGAGATAAAGAGGATGATGTAGCTACAATTACAGCTAAAGTTGCTAAACAATAAGTCAACAAAGTGGGCCATTTTTTAGCAAAATCAGATGTTAGTGATGAGGTATTTTTTGCTCTGAACACACAATACCCGTCTTCAAGACTTGCGTCAACAAAAAATTACGGATTTTTTTCCAACAAATGTTTGATTGGTGTTTGTTAATTGTAAATATTGTATTAATTCTTTATTGTATAGTTTAGTGTAAAGCAGTGTTTCTTTCTTGTTTTTATTCATACCACATTATACATATACACATTTTTCTTAATACATATATGTTTGCATTAATACGTTTTTTTAATTGTTTTTATTTTGTACTCCCAACAATTGGTATTCCCGATAATCCGTACCAAATCAGCAGTCCCTTGACCATACGAATTATCGGGATTCTACTGTATTATATTCTCAATTCGGGGGTTATGGCAGGTTCATTGGAAGCTACTATCGTATAATAATAAATAGATAGAATGAGATTGTCTTTTACTTGCTTTCTGATAGATTTACTTTCGTTGTCAGCTAATATGTATTTTATTTATTTCAGTTAACCTTTGTAGATAATTTCTTACATATTAATTCAAATACGTAATACCCAATACAAAAAAGAAAACCAGATTGAGAAAAATTTTGGGCATTGAACTTTTTTGTGTGATCTTTGAGTGAATCATCTTTGAAATAGTTACTTTGTCTTTCTCCTTATTTTGCATTTCAGTCTTCACTGAATAGCACTTTTTGTATTTTAATGTTTATGCATTATAATGAGTGATATTCAATGGAGAATTGGCGAAGCAGAAGCATAATATTAGAACCGAGGTTAACTCTTGTTAGAAAAAATTCAATTACATCCCTCATCAGATCTCATCATTAAATCCACATAACTTTTTAAGTTCTTCTCTCCGCCAGTAACACAACGGAACAGGTGGGGGGGGGGGCTAGGTCACGCATGGTTTCGTAAATAAAGAAAAACTCTGCAATAATGAACTAAAAAATATATATATATTTTTTTTTATTAATTGTTATAATTTTAAATATTTTTTATTTTTATTAATTGTTATAATTTTAAATATTTTTTATTTTTAAGAGAAATGATATGCCCAGGGCTGGTATCCGAATCCGGGTCTCCCACATTTCCGTTGTGGTGTGCTATTTTGCCACCTGAGCTACCCTGGTCCGTACCTCGGTCAGACATATCAATTCTCTTCACCGATCCCATACCCCCGTGTTCTCGCTACAATAAATAATTTAATTTATTTTGTTATATTCTTCCCATTGTATACATCGCAAATTGCGAGAACACGGGGATATGGGATCAGTGAAGAGAATTGATATGTCTGACCGAGGAGCGAACCAGGTTAGCTCAGTTGGTAGAGCACCACAACGGAAATGTGGGAGACCCGGGTTGGAATCCCGGCCCTGGGCATATGCCTTTCCTCTTGAAAATAAAAAAAAGAACTAAAAAATAAATGTTAATCAATGAACGTTTATGTAATAAATACAGAACGAAATTTAATGAATGAAGTGATTGGGGCAGTGGCAAATCCTTTTAGAGTAACCTCTTCATCCATTGTTCATTGACAGCTGTCTCTATCACTATCCTTATCGCCGCTCTCCTTATCAACTCCTTATCAACAGAATTAGAGAAATGAAAAGAGTAATACACCTTTGATTATATGATCAAGATTTTTTATGAATATTACATAATATTTATTCTCTATTATTTTGATAAAGAACCTTATAACAAGCTTTATCCTTCAGTTTACTCAGGACACAGGCCATATTATTCATTATGTTCACCGAGCGATAATATGACTTCCACACCTGGCTCTATCCGGACTGCCCACGAAGGCTGTATCCTCGTCAATATTTGCCTTCATCTTTAGAAGGGCGGTTATTTTGGGTGCTCAGGTAATCGAGAGGTCTTCCAGTCATCGCTCATCAGAGGGAGTTTTAAAGGACGTGCTCAGGAATATTTTCAGGAAGAAGGAGTCTTTGCCCCTGGGTTAGGAGAAAATATAACACATGATAGTCCATGGGATTATGGTTCGTGGTGGAACTGAAGAAAATGGTGAAAATGCGTGTTATATATATATATATTGCTAGATATTGCAATAGAATAATGGATTTGCTTTTATACAAACAGACTGTTAGACTGTGGTTTTTATAAGTATATAATAGAAACAAAACACATGCGATTAATTTAAGTAAATGATGCAGTTGAAATTAATATTAAAAAAAATTATTTTTTAAATTTAAAATCATCACCAACTTTATTAAAGCGATTTTGCTCCTCTGACAAATATAAATATAATTTACTGTATAGGACTTCAAAGGAAGTCTTTAGCCAACATAAACAAAAAAAAAAAAAAAAAAAATATAATTTAAAAAAACATGTTGCATGTAATTTAATAATTATTTTCAGAGGAACTTTGCTTTAATAAAGCTGGTGAACCGGTGATTGATTTTTGTTTTTCAGACTTTGTTTAAAAAAATATATATTGCCTATGATTATAGTGAACACTAATTGTATCAAGTTACACATTGTCCAGATAAAGAATATTAAAAAGTTATTATTCTCAAAGTAGATCTGGTAACTGATATATATAAGCCCATGTACCGTTTTGTGATAAAAAATAAATGTTCAATTTAGTTATAACCAGCTTCAAAAATCATCCCGGAGTTGCCACTTTTGCTCAAGTGGCAAATCTTAAGAATATCGGGTGAGGAGAGTATGGCGTTGTGTGGAACACCCGATTTTTTATTCAACATCTTTAGATTTTATGTATCGTGTGGTGTAAAACCTCAAATTTTGAGGGAGTGGTTCTAATTTGTTTTCTCTTAGACAATTAGAAATAAACCAAAAATAATTATATAGATTTCTAGATATAAATTTTAGAAGGGCTTGGTTAATAAGGGTTAATGGTTAATGGTTAATGGTTATAAGGTGGCATATTCATTTTCTTGAATGTTGGCGACAATCCCAGCATTCTCATTTCGAGCCACTCATCTTTTATTGTTTAGCTTCTGATCCTCTATTGTTAATGTTGTGATATGTGGAGGGTGTAGGTCCAAAACTCACATTCTCCACTTTTCCTAACTTCCGGTCAGAATTTTCAGGAGAACAATTTTATTATAAGGATATATAGGAGATGGGATATATAGGAGAACAATTGTATAAAATTATCAAAATCTCTTAAAAATTTCTAACTCATTTCTCTCATCGGTTATAACAGGATCGGTTTTTATCGTTTTACCAAAAGTTTTGAAAAGTGGAGAACGTGAGTTCTGCATCTACATTCTTCATGTAATATAAAAGGCATTGTATAACAGGTTATTTGGAGGGTAAGGTTATGTATTTAAGATCTGGTCACTAGGGTGGGCCGAAAAAAACACTTTTTTTTATTTACAAGTTGTAATACCACGGAAAAGTTGCGAATTATATAGACAAAAGAAAAGAAAAAAAATGATCAAAATCGGTTGACATCTTCCGGTCGCGCATGGGCCCTAAAATTTCACAAAATATGAAAAAACTTCATTTTTTTAATTTTTGAATTAGATGGTTTCGTAATGTAATAGTTTGTAACGTCTTTAAATATAGCCTTAAAACTGTGTTTTTAGTCGTTCATAACCCCCAAAATTTGCCAGAATATCGAAAATTTCATATATTTACGCATTTTTGGTATTTGATAAATAGTTAGTATTCAAATGCAATATCCGTAGTATTTTTTCACACGAACTGATAATGAAGTAGAAAAAAAACTTCAAGGCGAGGCAGAGAACAGTTGCAAGAAGGAAAACATTCACGCCACCGAAATCAACTTTAGTGCGCAAGAATATTCAGAAATGATTTACTGGATGGACTGTGAATTATCGTCTCCCCCATTGTTGCCAGAAATCAGTGACGACGAGATCAAATCGCACATTAACTGTGACTCAATCCCTGACTGGAACATTACTTTCAAGGAATTCCCAGTTCACCCGCAGGCTCTTGAAAGCTGTATAAAACTTGTCACGGAAGCCTCAGGAAAAGTTTGTGGAGCTGAATCTCGAGACGGATTTATAAGAACCACTGTGATGTCCAGATCATAAATGCCTAACTTCACCAGCAAATCAGTCTTCAAAATACCTTCGGCTACAAAATAGAGAACAGTACTAATGGATAGGTTCAATTAACATGGACTATTTATTCAGAACTCCGTTTTTCTTTTTTATAAAAGTAGGTTTATTGTTAAAAACTATACTGTTACTTAAATATTTAAGATTTTTAAATTTAGAGCAAGCCGTAAAGTGCTTTGCCCGTTGTTACTGCTATCACCCATCATGTCATAGGCCTATCTTTTTTTCTGGCACTGTTTTTCTGTACCATTGAGGCCATTGCGTGACCGGAAGTTGTTCATTTATTCACACCATAATAAAACACAATGTTCTTATGTTAAAAAAAAATAAAATAACTATTACGTTAAAAAATGTATATTAAAGATAAAATTATAATTCGTAAGAATGTGAAATTTTCAATATTTTGGCAAATGTTGGGGCTTATGCGCGACCGGAAGATATTAACTAATCTAAACCAAATTAAAACACAATGTGTTTTAGGCTGTATTTAAAGACGTTACAAACTATTACATCCCGAAAACATCTAAATAAATTTTTTTAAAAATATAGTTTTTTTCATATTTTGTTAAACTTTATGGCCTTTGTGCGACCGGAATATGTCAACCGATTTTGATAATTTTTTTGTCTATATAAGTCGGAACTTTCCGGGCTATTACAACTTCCAAGTAAAAAAAAGTTTTTTCCGCCTAACCTACTGGTCACATGGTCACATGGTCACATGGTATAGTCCAGTTAAATTAGGGGTTTCACCTCGGAATGAGAGATAGTCGGCTATAAAGTTGTATAAACCTTTATTTTGGCACCCTAAATCTACTTATCGTAGGGTGTCCGCGACTATATATTCCTTGGGCAAAGGGCATAAAATCGATTTTTACACATTTATTGCAAATATATCGTTTTCTATGGGTTTTATGCTATTTGTATTTATTATAAATATTGTAGAGGGTTAAATTTTCTATAACGTTTGTTTAAACATTGTTTTTATATCTTGAACCATTTTCGAGATAAAGGGCAGAGCGCGCGCAGTGTTTAACTATTTAGAGTATCATTCGAGGTCAGCCTGTAGTCCCGATTAAAAACACGCCGCATAAAGTTTATAAATTATTAATAATCATATAATTCTAAATAATTTGCATTTTTTATTAACTATTACGTTATAATTAATATTTTTTCAATAATTCAGTATCTATTAATTTAATAACACTTACCTACCCGTGCAATAATAAAGTTATTAAGGGAAATACTTCAATTATTTTTTTAAATTCTAATCTTATTTATACTAATTACTTCCTAACGTAATAAAAAAGAAAATAATTAAATTTTTAATTATTGTTTTATTGACAAATTAATTAATATTAATTCCACATGGACAAAGGAGTTAGGCGGGTGACAGCCTTAGCCTCCTACTATTTATATGTTTTATGGATGAGATCACCAACTCTAATCGGTCGATGGAATTTGCGTCCTGTCGTCGTCCAGAGCCTTCTCTACGCTGATGACAACGTTCTTCTGGCGGCCTCTTATTAGGAGAAGCTGCAGCGAGCCCATGTGGAATGGAAAGAAGAGCTCCAACATAAGGGCTTTGGCAATAAATGTTGCCAAAAGCAAAGTGCTTGTCGTATCTAGGCATGGACAGGAAGATGTCCGTTTGTTATGCAAATGGTGAGGTTCTCCAAGTTGTGGACCACTTTCCCTAGTTAGTAACCATCATTAGCAGGTCTGGTAAAGTAGATGAAGAAGTGGGTTATAGAATCAATAAAGCAAATCAGATATATTAGCAGATCTGTAATAGCATAGTTGGTCATCGAAATGTAGGGAAAGGGACGAAACTTCACTTATTCAAAGCAATATACCTCCCAACACTTACATATGGGAGTGAAAGTTGGGTCATGCTTGACAAGCATATCAGCCGGACAACAGGAGCTGAAATGAAATACTTTCGCAGAATGCTCGGTAAACCAAGGAAGGACCGAGTGCGGAATATAAACATAAGGGATCAGCTGCAGGTGGCAGAACCGAAGACCTCCATCGAAAAAATACAGCTCAAGTGGTTCGGGCATGTCTGTCGCATGCACGAAGAACGGCTTCCTAGAAAGATTATGGAAGCCCGCCCAATAGGCAGAAGACCCCATGGACGCCCGAGAATCCTCCATGAGGATTATATGCAAAGAATAGGAGGTAAAAAAAAAAAAAAAAACCTGTACCACTACAACCCATGAAGGGTCTGGGGTTCAGTACATGGTAGAGACTGTACTGTTTCATGGACAACGGTTCTGCAAGGAGGTGACTTGTCCTAGGACACGCTCGACCGCCAGATTTTTCCCCCTTATTTTGGGTACCCTATTTTTATAATATTTTATAGAGGCTGGGTGGGCCCCAGGAGGGTCCTAGATCCTATATGATCCATCTCCCGCTGCAAACAGACTAAATAAAAATCATGGCCTGCAGCGGGAATTGAACCAGGATTTCCGGTATGGTAACTCAGTACTCTACCACTGAGCCACTCCTCTCCCTAAAGAATAGGAGGTAATAGAGGAAAAACCCTAGCTCAATTGAAGAGGAGTTGTCCGGACCGGGAAGAATGGCTCCGATGGATTGAGACCCCTATAACGCTAAATGGCACAAAAGAGGTAGCAAAAAGAAAAAGAATAAGTTTTTATTGAATAATACCATTTCATAGATTTATGAACGTTGAAATTTAGAAAGTTGAATAATAATAACAACTACAAGTTCTAATTTCAATTTTCTTCTTCATCATCGTCTTCCAGTCGATGTAAAATTTCAAATTCCTTTGTGTTCTCGTCTTCAACGGCATAGGTCTCCAATTCTTCCAGGATTTTGTGGTAAAAAGTACCGTCTTCATTGATATCACTCTGATATGGTGAAGCATTAAGACTAGCTTGCCCGTTACACTCGCCCAAAGCTAAAGAGCACTGCAACCCTGCTTTCCTGCATCCACAGCGCGAACCACAACCATTCTTGTGTTAATCAATTCCTCCGGAGCTGGTGGATTCATTCATTCATGGTTCCAGGAATTCATCACGCATTATCGAAACCCAATTCTGGGGTTCTAAATCATTCCCTAACCAAGTCTGAACTTAATAATAGACATGGTTGAAATGATGGTTAGCTACTGCACTCGTTGGTGGAAGATTTGATAACTGCAGAGGTTTATTCAGTTTTGTTAACTTGATGAACTGTGGATAGCGAAGACGATCGATAAAGTCATCAGATTTTGGAGCATTATAGATTCCAACAAGGTTCCCACTCCAGTCTTATATAATGATTGAACCGGGCAGTTTTCTTCTTCAAATGCTGCCGCAATTTGATCCAAATCCGGAAGTTTATCGAGTGTTGTTACAAAAGTTTTTTTTCCTTTTCTAAATAACGCAGAGGTCGTGTCACAGCCACTTATTGCGTGCAGAAACAATATGTGTTTTTTAGAATAGATATTTATCAAAACTTTTGGAAGAGTATATTTCAGTTTTTATATTTCCTTTGCCAATTTTTTTAAAGAAAATTTGCTATTGATGAGATAGGGTATGCCCAAATAAAATGACAAGTAAATCTATATCCTCTCCTTTTGTAACAAGTTTTTTGACGTGTAGATTCATCAATAGCTATAATTATTAATTATAACGTAATAGTTAATAAAAAATGCAAATTATTTAGAAATATATAACAATTTATATACTTTATACGTCGTGTTTTCAATCGGGACTACAGGCTGACCTCGAATGATACTCTAAATAGTTAAACACTGCGCGCGCTCTGCCCTTGATCTCGAAAATTGTAAAGAAAATTGATCTCAAGATATAAAAACAATGTTTAATTAAATTTAATTCTCTACAAAATTTATAATAAATATAAATAGCATAAAAACCATAGGAAACTAGATATTTGTAATATATGTGTAAAAAATAGATAGAACAACTCAAACCCTGGTGAAGTGTATTAGAATGTCCTTGTTCCATTTTAATGTCGGATCAGTGAAGTCTTACAATGGAATCGAAAAACTGGTTGGAATGGATTATATACATTTTACTGCGAATCATTAAAAAAAATTCGTCGATCCAGTTACTGGTGTTTGTACTCAAACAGTTGAGTCAATGTGGGCCAAAGCCAAAATAAAAAATAAAAAAGAAAATGACTCATCTCTCCACGATTGACTCGTATTTTTGTCAGTTTATGTGGAGGCAGAGTTACAGAAAGCAGGACCTATTTGAGAGGATACTGAAGGACATAGTAGAATTTTGGTCGCCAGAGCTAACTAATTCAACTAATGGCATTTATATTGATTTATTTATTTTTGAAATTTTGCAAACCATAATTTCAATTGAATAATTACATAAGTTTTTCTAAAACATGTCTTTCAATTAATCACTATGCTACTGTTACTGGGTAAAATTACTGGCGAGGTTATTGAAAACAATACCCGGTTTAAGTACCTTATTGTTCAGTGTATTTATATAAGTTTGTGTACAAATTTTGTTTTTTTGTGAGTTTCAATAAAGGATAACTTCAAATTATTTCTTTCTTTCATTTGAACAGTTAGACTACTGATCTGTTATTGTTATGATACTGATCCTCTGTTGCTAGGCAACCGTTCTTTTATTGTTAAGTTACTGATACCTTATTGTGAGGAGATTTCTCCCCTATAGTGAGGAGGCTAGGGTTGCCATTGAGATTCTACATGCATCCTACTGTGGACTGTGGACTGTGGACTGTGGACTGGCAGAATATTGAACGCGCCGTTTTATTACTTAGTAATGGGAACAATTGGTGATATACTACTGCTTGGATAGTCCGCGATTGACAATAGGCGCCGGCTGATTTAGCCAATTAGGCAGTTCAATTAAAATAAATATCTTCTCAACGCTCGTGGGCTCCTCTCGTGGGCTAAAACTAACATCCCTCTCCTTCAATCCTAGAATGGTCTCGTTTCGAATACATGCTATGGCTATAGCTATCTTTAATCATATTTCGATATTTCCGGGATTGAGCTGTTTCGTCTCTTCTGTCAATTAGATATTCGTTTATCAATTTTAGAAAATTCCCATGTTCATTCGCTTATGCATGAGAAAATAAATTTTGGTAAAGGTTTAGATATAAAATAAAACATGCGGTTTAGAAATTATGGCAGGTTGATTTAGCAATGGTACAATTGAAATCGGAAGGGTTGAGACAACAGCTGTTGGCTTCACCCAAACTGCGTCACTTGGATTTTTTTGGCTAGCATGGTGATTTACATCCGGGACTGGAGCTTCTCAAGCCAACAGTCTCTTGGGAGCTCGTCTGCTAAAAAAAAAAATCTTCGTCACGAATGTTTTGTTATTTTATTCGTAGCAGAAATATTTTGTTTTCATCTCTATTTCTTAAATTAATTTCTGAAAAGTTCAATAGGTAATCAGAACACAGATTTTTGGTGAGTTAATCTGGGTTTTTTATTTTATTTTTATTTTTTATTTTGGTGTCACTTCTGTAAAAGTCGACACTTTAATAGAGTTTTTGTAATTGATATGTTTCCGATTGAATATTAACGCCAACTCTGTGTAATATCTAAATCCAGGTTAGAGAAATAAATAAAGTTTCCCAGGAAAACTAACAAAATGGACCCCTCAAGGTTTAGAAATGGGTGGAAGTCGGTCGATAACCTAATTATGAAGAATTAATTCAAATTATAGTGAAATTATAGCTCAGAGCTAAATTGAAAATGATCTAAGTCTGCAGAAATGAAATTTAAAATTGTATTACAAGTATATATAATTAATAATTTAATAATTTTAATACAAAATACGAATTTTATGCTTAAATAGAAAGGTTTTATTTAGCACGAATTGCTCGTTCTTTGGCATCTGAGTACGTTTCGTGTAATCCACCTTGTACTATTATAGTTATTCTAAGTTACTGCTTATCCATTGCTGCACCATCAGGTCATGTTTTCGGACTAATAAGTTTTAAGAGTGGATCTCACCCTGGGTTGCTTTACAAACTCCGTAGATTCCTACCTCGTACATACTTTCTCATTATCCAATCCTATTTCAGCAGGTCGTTCAAAGTAAACACATAATATTGTATTTTCATTCCGTTTTCCTCAATCTGCTGGTGTTCCTCAAGGCAATATACTCGGCCCAATCCTCTGCACAGTTTATACAGCTGGCATCTTAACCCATCCCAATACTATCCTTACCAAGTATGCTTATATGTATTTCTAAATAAATATATTTATATATGTCTAAATAAAAATGGTGTCAAAACTGAAACAGTTATGGCATCCCGAACTCTTCAATCCCATATCACTGACCTTAAAAAATGGGGTCAAAACTGGAAGATTAAAATAAATTCCCACACATCTCATCAAATCACTTTTACCCTCTGTCGCAAACCAATGTCTTCATGTCCTCCTGTATCGTTTAATAACACTCCACTGATTCCTGTAGAACATGTCTGGTACTTAGCACTACACCTTGACAAACGCTTAACTTGGAATCCTCATACTAGACTGAAACGACAAGAAACAGCTCCCCGTTTCGGGCTACTTCAACATTTACTAGACAAACCCTCTAAGCTTTTAATTAATTACAAAAAACTCATATACATGACAATCATTAGACTCATCTGGCCTTACGGAGTAGAGCTTTGAGGCTCCACTAAGCCATAATAACTTTTTAACGGACATAGTAGTCCATAATGACATTAATATCCCATTTGTTAATGGTTTGGCCCAAATCCGACATCAATATTTTTATGACAAACTTTATTCTCAATCAAATCCACTAGTTTCAAACCTGGTAATTTCAGATAATCCTCCGAGACATCTGAAAAGAAGATGGCCTCGTGGCTTTCTTGATTGATTGGCTTTATTAGAGTACTACCACTGGGTAGTTTATCTACTCGCCTTTATTTCGTGTCATTATTTATCTTTCATTATATTTACTTGATGTATTCTATTATAATGTAAATTTCAATAACTTAAAAAAAAATGCGGATCTACGCATTCTACAGTCGTAAAAAAAAAATTTTATATTTGTCGGGCAGAAGATGAATTTTAGGCAATTGTAAATTTAGTTTGCCTTATTTTACTAAGCACTAGTCCACTTATATATTTATCAATTAAAATGCTTAGGCATTTTTATCAAAACAATAATTGTAAGCTCTTATTTTGTATAAAATTAGGGATTAAAATAGAAAATTAATTTTTTGATATAATCAAAATATAACAATTATTTTTTAACAAAATAGATCTCCCATGAAGATAGAAGTTATAAAAATATATTCATTACCAGTTATACAATTTTTTTAAGACCAAAAGTTTATGTTTTCTTAATTTACTCTGACTTTGAATAAAATATTTATTATTATTTTGAAATAAAAGTCAAGCATCATTAACTCATTATTTGTTTGGTTTTGTTTCATTACATTCAATACTGAATCTTTACAATCAACCAAGACAATTTGTTTGCTTTTGTTTCATTACATTCAATACTGAATCTTTACAATCAACCAAGACAATTTTTTTAGCTCCTCACAAAATTTAATATTTAAAATCTCAAGATGAATGGAATCATTATATCGAATAAATATACATAAGACTAAAATATAAAAAGATCTCCTTCAATTCAAAACCACAGTTCAGTCCCGCAACAGCCGTTGTTCTCGGCTCTCAGCATCCCACCGAACAGAGCTTTCCTTATCAGATCTTCGTCTTTTTGGAACTCTATACCTTCTTCCATTCGTCATTCCAATAATCTTTCAACCTTAAATCCCGTATATTCAATAGCCTAATTTCCTTAGAATTACCGAAAAATCGGAAATACTACGTTCAGTTTTGAGATTAAAGTTTTCTAAGTGATGGATGAATGATGTATTTGATATATATGTGTGTATCTGTATAATGTGAGTGAGGTGTGTACATACATACATTTAATACATCATAGTTAGTTTTGAAGGAAGAAAATAGTTGGGGGTGCAGTCAATTAAAACACTAAATAAGTGGATACTTATTTTAATTAAGTGCCGACGTTTCGACCCACTTTGTGGGTCATCTTCAGGGCTAAGAAAGAAAACAGACAACATACAATGTCATACAACATACATCAACATACAATGAAACGTCGGCACTTAATTAAAATAAGTATCCACTTATTTAGTGTTTTAATTGACTGCACCCCCAACTATTTTCTCCCTTACATCATCCAGTCAACGATCCCTCGCTTCTCATAGCTAGTTTTGTTTATATTTTTTCTTTCATTATTTTCTTTCTTGTTATTTTGTTTTTCATAAAATTTGTATGTATATATAACTGTCAATTGTTTCCCTCTCTATAACTATTGTTATCTTATTTCTATTTTCTTTTATTTTCTTCTTCCTTAATAGGAAATAGTTTTCTTTAAATATTGTTTAAGGAGCTAATTGATAATTCTTTTCAAGTATTTTTTTTTATTTATTCCTCATTTATTAATTTAATTACAATTAATTAATTAAATCTAATATATTTTACTTCAATACATTTTAGGTTATACATTATTCATGTATTGTTTTTCTGAAGGGACTTGTCCCAGAATAAATAAAGTCTTTATTATCATAAATGAAGTCAACAAAGTAGCGTAAGGGAAAATACAATAAGAAGAAAACTTATTTCATTTTGTCACAAATTGTTTCATTATTATTCATTAAGAGATGAATCTTACCAAAGATTGATTGATTATAAATAATTAGATCTAACGAATGTATTTACAAACATTCATATGATAAAATTATAATTAATTAGATCTACATCATCTATAAACAGAAAGCAATATTTACTTTAAAATGATTGCATTACTTCCAATTTTATTCACAAACCCTTTATTAAACCCTTGGTAGATTACCAATTTAATTTAAATAACTTTTTTTATATAATGCAAACATTTTCGATAAGATTTGTGATTCTCCTGGTCCCTTAGGTAGAGGCAGAGGATAAGGAAACCGCCTTTGAGGGAGTCTTTTCAAGCTAGTCATTGGGTATTTTCAGCTGACATAATTCTTCTTTAATCTCATTTATGTTCACACTTTTCTTCTTTTTTGGTTCTACCTCTTTTCAGTCAATACCTCTATGGTCAGTCAGTGAGGAGTCAATCATAATAACACGTACCTATTGAATTATCGGGGATTCGTCGTTTTACTTCCACGGCTTAGTGATGGGCTTAACTACTTCTTTTCAGTAACAGCTCTAAGGGTTACTGTGATTTTTGATAACTGTGATTTCTAAACTGCTGCTGACTGTGATTCATGATTCTGTTGATATGGTACCAACAGTGATTGCTTCGGCCTACTTAAATCCACATCTTGAATATAACGATCACAGAATACGCATTAAAGGGTAATAATTACTTTGACACTTGCATAATTCACTATAATCCTATCAGTATACATACAGATGGAATTATTTTCAATATCCTATGTTGCTTAAGTTAATACAAGATGAAGAAGAAAAGTATCATAGACTTTTATGGGTAAAAGATAGAAGAAAAACTAAATCCTCCAATAAAGATTTTTATAATTCGAATAAACAAACATATTTTTAAATAAAAAATAAAATATTTGAAAAGAAACAATATAAATATAAAGTCCTTGCAATATTGACTAATAAGTACCTTAATGTATATCATAAAGGAGGAACATAGAGTTTGAAAATAAAAAAGTGTGTGTGTCAGCTCCGACACGCGACTGCAGTTTACCCCTTACCGTTTCTAATGGATTTTAAATGCGTTCTTGCCAATTAATCGCTCTCTACTGATACTTATCATCGCGAATTCTTTTTTTTTAATTTGTAAATTATTTAAAAAACTATTTAAAATTAATGTGAACTGTTTTAATTAAAATTATAAATATACATTTGTATAAAAAAAAAAATAGATGTCTGAGTGAAAAATAGTTGACTGGATTATTCAATGATGGATTGAATTGGCCAGGGGGTGGAGTCAATGATAACACAAAAAATAAGCAAAACTTATTTTTTATTACTCGTGCCTACGTTTCGGACGATTAATAATGAATACGCTGCAGGCCATCTTCAGGGCAAATAGTGTGGTGACTTCTTACAACACTAAAACTGTCAACTGAACTCATATATATATATATTCCCTTCACGCACTACCCCTACGCAAAGGACGTTTATTGTTCTGCATGTTCCGTACATTTATACAATTGTACTTTCAAGGTTTTTTTCTAGTGTTTTACATGTTTCGTATTATTTATAAATAAAACTTAATGTTAAATTGAAAGTACAACATTAAAATACAAACTAAAAAATATTGAACATAGTTAACATTAAACCAGTTGAAACAAAAATATTATCACAGATTAAAAGAACAAATAAGAAATCTAAAATTAACAAATTAGAAGAGGATTACTACAAATAAGGCAATCAAAGGAGAAAACAAAAACAAGGAAATATTTTAGCTATCATAGATCAAACTAGTTGAAACTAATACACCAATCTCCTGGCCTAGTAGCACTACACATTACACACTGTACACAATTAAAGTCAATACACTGTTACCATAGATACCACACATATCTCTTCCCGATTAGTGGGGGAATTTAACTTTTAATTTCTATCTAATATGTAAAACAAATAATACAATATTATCGAGAAAGGAACGTAACTTTACCACTTCGATTTTACTCCTCATAAAATTTTCATACCGTGGGCTAAATATGAAAATCGTTTCTTAAGGAAGTAAACTCCAATAAGAGACCTGTAATATGGTAACGATTAAAAAGGCAGCAAGAGCTATTTTTAAATACAAAATACAATTTTTTTTTTTTATTCTCTTTATTTCCAGATCGGCTATTCCTAGCCTTACATGTTTTTTTTAATAATGAAATTTTAAGTTTTAACACATAGTGAAAGTGTGGGTTTCGTCTCATGCAAGAGACACCCCTAACTGTACATTATCAGATTATTTACAGAGAAGATGTAAATATATAATAGCGTTTTTTTATATAAAAGAATAATAGTAGTTTGAATATAAAGCATGTAAATAAGTAAACAAAAATAAAATTAATGTAATAATAAACAGAGCTATAGTACTATAAAACGGAAAACTGAAAGAAAACAGGATTATATTACATTTTGTTAAAACGATTGGTGAGAAACGTTATCTATTGAGATCACATGAGAATATCTTTCAAGAGTCTTGGTTTTAGTCTTGGGGATGAAATAGGTTCGCCTACGTTGAATGCTACAGCTCCTTGGACTGCTGGGAATCCCGTCTTAAATCTGGTGTAACGTTTTTTAATAAATTCATCAATCGACTCTAGGTTTAGCTCTCGGTGAAGTTGACTGTTTCGTACAAACCAAGGCGCGTTTACTGCGATCCGTAGGATTTTATTTTGAAAAGTTTGCAATTTTTTTTTCTTTGTTGTAGACACTGCACCCCACACTTCTCAACCGTACATCGTACATTAGTAGAGGTCTAATTATGGTTTTATAAATTAATAAGGCTGTTTCTGGTTTTAATCTGGATTTTCTATTAATTATCGGATAAAGTAGAGATGCTCGAGCGCAGGCCTGTGTTAATTTAGTGTTGATATGCTGGTTCCAGGAGAGAAGACGATCTAAATAAACTCCGAGATATTTTACAGCTTCCTTATTCCACGGGAGGTTGCTGCCATTGAGCACTAGCTCAGGTGGGTCTGAAGGGCGTCGAAGGGTGAAAATTTTGGCGCAGCATTTTTGAACGTTGAGGTCAAATTTCCATTTTAAAAAGTATTCTTGCAATTCATTAAGGTGACTTTGAAGTGTGTTCCTGGCTATTATTATGTCATCACTCTGCGAGAATACTGCTGTGTCGTCAGCGAACATAGCTATGGAGGTAAGTGGAGACTGTGTGATGTCATGAACATAAAAGTTGAAGAGGATCGGAGAGAGAACTGAGCCCTGTGGGGTACCGCCACTGATTGGTCTAATGGTTGAATTAGTGTTGTTAATTTTAACTGTATATGATCGATTGTTCAGAAACGAGCATATGATGTCGTGAAGGAATTTTGGAGTATTTGATTTTTTGAGTTTGTAGAGGAGACCGGTGTGCCAAATTTTATCAAATGCTTGTTTAAAGTCTAGGAATGCAACTAGCGTGTGTTTTTTCATTTCAAATCCGTTGACTATGAACTCTGATAATCTTGATAATTGGTGTGATGTAGAATGGTTGAGTTGAAAACTGAAAGTTTGGGATAATGTCTATAGATTGAAGATAAGTAGAGAGGCGCATTTTAATAACTGATTCGAACAGTTTTCCTACGATTGGCAGTAGACTAATGGGGCGGTAGCTGCTTAATTCTTTGGCATTTTTGCCAGGTTTGTTTATAACCACCATTTTTGCTCTCTTCCAAGTATCAGGAAAATATCCTATCCTTAAACAGCTGTTGAAAATTGCTGTTATCAGAGCAACTGCTTTCCTGGGTAACTTTTTTATTGCAATTGCTGGTAACAAGTCGTGTCCGCGACTTTTCCTAATTTTGAGCTTCCTAATTAGTGACTGGATTTCTTTAGGAGTGGTGAATTCCACCGCCAGTTGTACTGTTGGTAGAGGGGACCGTAAAAACTCTTCGATTTCAACGTCTGACCGCACTCTATCGGATTGTGAATTTGAAAATGTTAGCTGGAAATAATCGGCAAAGGCTTCGGCTTTATCCAAGTCGCTGGTGATATACCCTCCTTTAATTACTAGACTAGGGATATTTCCTTTTTTATTTAAAAGGCGTTTTGTAGCTTTCCATAATGATTGGTCTCTTGGGTCCAGGTTGGAAACATAGTTTTTGTACTTGGATATCGTGAATTCCTCTAACTCCTTTTTTACGGCGAATTTTAGAAAGTTCCATTTACTTTTGTCTTGAGGATTCCTGGTTTGCATCCATCTCCTCCTTGTTTTATTTTTTTCCTTTATTCTGAGAAGAATGGAACTAGGCACACTGCTTGTGAGAGTTATCCTTTTTGTACGAAATGTTCTTGTGGTTGACTGCTTTAAGCATTCAGCTATGGTTTGCTCCAGTTTGTTTATGCTTTCATCGATTTCTTGTGGGCTTGCGAAATGATTTTTGGGACAAACATTATGGTAAATCAGGTGTTTATAGGTATCCCAGTCGATTACTCCTTTAATAAGAGAGTTTCGAGTAGGAGTTTGTTGAATTTCGGTGCTGAAATGAATTAAGACGGGGATATGGTCAGAGTTAAGAGCGGATAATGTTTGAACTGTTATCGGTAGATTGATATTTTTAGTTAACAATAAGTCTAGGATATCGGGTGAACAACCTCTTCTGTAAAATGTTGGTTCACTCAGAGCGATAATATGGATATTTTGCCTGGAGCAGATGTCTAGCACTTTGTTTCCGCTCGAACTCGTTTTCCGACACCCCCAGTAAATATGTTTGCTATTCATATCACCAATTACTATTGTTTGTATATTTGGTTTAAATAACTCGAGAATTTCTTCTTCTCTGATGTTTTTGTTAGGTGGCTTGTAATCAGCTGTGACAATGGTACCAGGAGATGTATCTAAACAAATTGAAATGGCTTCAATATTAGACAGATCACAAATAACATTTTCTGAAAATCTGATGTTGTTTTTTATTATGAGAGCCACACCGCCGGAGGCGGTTGCACTGTCTCGGTCGTTCCGAAGAGTTTTGTAGCCAGGTATGTTAAATTTGTCAGTTCGGCAAAGATGAGTTTCGGAAATGCATGCTATATCGACAGAGTTTGTTTCTAGAAATATTTTGAATTCAGTTTTTGAGAGGAAATACCATAAGCATTCCAGTTTAAAATTATTAATTTTCTTAATTCAGTAGCCATAAATGCGTAGAGAGCGTAGTCTTGATAAACGATGACAAAAATGCAAATAAAAATAATGATAATAGCTGGTCTTGTAGGAATTAGTAACATTAGATAGATTGTTGTTTACTTTACGGCCCATTTGTAAATAACGTGGTAACAAGGGAACTTAACTGGCTAATTATTTGTGAAAAGTAAGGTTTTATCGCCTCTATAATAATGTTCATGATTTTTGATAAAACGTTTTCAGTGCTGTTACTTTCTATGTTAGTTTCTTGAACATTTTTTTGATCAGGCGTTAGGACGGAAGAATATTCAAATTTGGTGTAGTTCTCCTGGCTGGCTTGCGGTTATCAACAGTTTCAGTGTTATTCATATTTTCGACTGGAGGTGAGTTAATTATTTTTGTTTTTATATTTTGATAATAGGAGCAACCTTTATAGTTGGCAGCATGCCCTTGGTTACAATTAACACAGTAAGGTTTGTCTGTGAATTTTAACGGGCATTTAGAAAAATGGTGGTTTTCCTTACATTTAATACACCTAGGTTCTAAATGACAGTAATTTTTTGTGTGACCATATCTTTGACAGTTAGTACACATGGGTATATCTTGATTTTTATGTTTTGGTTCTACAGATATTATAGCTGAAAAAAGATTAGTCATATTAAAAATATCTTTGGCCTTTTCATTATTAACTAGCGAGACGGAGCAGAGAGGTGTGGGTTTTTTTTCCTTATTAAGAATTCGCGCAACATGTAGAACATCGAAATGTTTAGATTTTAATTCTGCTTTTAGTTCTTCTTCTGTTATAGAATATGGGACTTTTCTAATAATTACATTAAGAGCTTTATTTTTTTCCACTGAATAAGTATGATATTCAATTTTTTCACTATCATAATATTTAGTTACTCTCCGGAAATCTTCGATAGATGAAAGCATAATTTTGTGTCTTTACCGACTAATTTTGTAGTGAAAGGGTTTAAACATAGTGCATTTAGGTCCTTTAACAATGCTTGATACTTATTTGCATTATGTAAATAAATTGGCGGAATTATCGCTGTAACAGGCTTAACTGTATTGTTACGGGTATCAGTAACCGTGTTTGTGTTTGAAGTAGGATTATTTCGATCTTCAAGATTGATTTCTTTTAATAATTGAAATTTGTTACTTACAGTTGTAGGTGACATTTCTAGATAATATTTACCCATTTTTTTAGCTGGGGATAGATTTAGTGGAGAGCCTTCGAAATTACGTTTCTTCGAGGTAGAATCGTCCATAAACTCGTCATCTGGTTTAGAAGCATCGGTCTCAGAAAAGGATGGCGAAACACCTACCTCATCGTCCCTCATCATTAATTATGTTCCATTACACATAATTGAAAAATAAATAAATAAAATAAACAAAAGATAGTTATGAAGAGTTAGTAAAATGTACTTAGTTCTTAACGTCACAGTATAACCGCACTCTATCAAAGTCAGAGGCCAACTGAAATACAATTATTGAAAAAACTTATCACAAATTCAAATCACTTATGAATCAAAATCCCGCTTCAGTTTTTCGTTCGCCGATGCTATTCAGTTACCGAATCACGTGAATCACAGTAATCACTCTTTTCACCTAAATCTCTGTAGTCACAGTCACAATCACAATCACAATTCCGTTCGAGCCCTATCGCAAATCACCGTCCGCCGAAGATCAGTTCTAGAGCTATAGAGAACAGTTTGGAACTCCTATTGATGAATTTGTAATCACAGGTCGACCTGTGACTTTTGAATGTCAGTCAAAATGTAACTGCTCGTGATTTCTGGGCATCACTACCACGGCTTTGAAAGCCTCACAAATCCAGCTGTGGAAGATATTGCCCAGGCGCAGCGGTTCTGAGGAGTATCTCTTTGTAAATAGGCTTCTTCTTGATAATAATTTGATTTATTTATTATAATTTATTAAAAATATATATCTGGTTTGTCCACACACATTTATTTTAGTTACCGTTTTCTACAAATACCCAATGCAAAAATCGCTTACTGGATTTGTACATTAGTTTTATTGAGATTTATGAGATAGAATAGTGAGTTAGCAATCTCTTGGACCTTACTTGAAGAGGCTGTTGCATTTATTCTGTTAACATCCTTGATTCGACACCGTGGGACCTGAGACCCTCCGGTGGCTCACTCGTTCTTTATAATGCAAGTACCTTTAATTGTGGTTAAAACCTGGTGATTGATGGCCAACTCGTTGAAATCATCCTTTGGACAACTGTTGGCTTCGAAACTTTATAATACAATATCCTCTATGGGTTGTACTGCCACTGTTTGTTCAAATTGGTCAGTAATTAAATTGTCTTTCTTGTTAGCTACTTGTAATTTTACAAGAGTTGTAGGTGTAATTTTCAACACGCCAAAAAAACTAAATAATGTTTCTAAATTATTTTATATTTATTGCTATTTGGTGGTGATTATTTAGATATTTATTTTAAAGAGAAAAGATTTAACCCGGGTTCGAATTCCGGGCAGGAAAAATCTTTTCTCTTCAAAATAAAAAATATTTAAATAATGTTTCCATTGGAAATTGAAGTTAGAAATCCTATATATTTGCTTAAGTGCTGAAGTGTATTTTAACCCAATCACTGCACGATTTTTATCACACAGCTTTATAAATTATACTAATTAAAAAGTATTTTCATAATTGTGGTGTGTGTGAGTAATGAAAGAAACATTTAAAAATTGTTAATAACTAATAATTACTAACACTAAATAATTGGGTACTTATTTTATTTTGTGCCAACGTTTCGATCCACTTTGTGGGTCATCTTCAGGGCTAATGGAAGCTGAGGCTAGGCTAGTATTTGTAGCCTAGTCATCCAGTCAGGGGAGAGGAGTGGCTCAGTGGTAGAGTACTCAGCTGCCATGCCGGAAATCCTGGTTCAAATCCCGCTGCAGGCCATGATTTTTATTCAGTCTGTTTGCAGCGGGAGGTGGATCATATAGGATCTAGGACCTTCCTGGGGCACGCCCAGCCTCTATAAAATATTATAAAAATAGGGTACCCAAAATAAGGGGGAAAAATCTGGCGGTTGAGCGTGACCTAGGACAAGTCACCTCCTTGCAGAACCGTTGTCCATGAAACAGTACAGTCTCTACCATGTACTGAACCCCAGACCCTTCATGGGTTGTAGTGGTACAGGTTTTTTTTTTTTTACCTCCTATTCTTTGCATATAATCCTCATGGAGGATTCTTGGGCGTCCATGGGGTCTTCTGCCTATCGAGGGGCTTCCATAATCTTTCTAGGAATTTTCAGGAATGTGTTTGTTTTGGGGGGTATTCTAGTTATTACAGAGAATGTAGGGTCTAAGTCCATTGAACTAATCCCTTCAGGATTAGTAAACAATTAGATAAAACTCAGATTTGATTTATTTGTCTGGAAGTTGATTTACCTGTCGGACCTATTCTAAGCTGTAAGTAGTTTTTCGCACATCTTTAATTTATTAACCAAGCCTTTACTGTGATTAATAGACATGTTTTTTTTAAATTTTGGTCCAGAATAATCGTTATTTCAAATGTTGACATAGCCCGAGCTGATGCCTTGGCCAGAGAAGGCCGGAACTTGGGGTAGCGAAGTCTACCATTCTCGATGCACTCCAGCGTTTCCGGGAGACTGATACCTACGATAGGAGGGCCGGCAGTGAGCGACCAAGGGCAACAACGGTAGTATACGATCGATTTATTACGCTGTCGGTATTGAGAGACCGACTTTTAACGGCTCCTGAGGCCCGGGAAAGACTTGAAGTGACTCGAAATACACGTGTAAGTGCAGACACAGTGCGGCGGAGACTGAGGGAGCATGAACTCGTATCAAGGCGACCCGCGACAGGGCCCCAACTCCTGGAAAGGCATCGAAGAAAAAGGCGATTATTTGCTTATCAGTATTCTCATTGGACTCTGGAGCAATTGGGAACTGTTTTATTCACAGATGAGTCTCGATTTGGTCTATACCACTCAGACGGTCGAGACAGAGTGTGGAGACGACCAGGGGAGCGATTTGCTCAATGTACCATACGTGAATCACGGTCTTTTGAAAGGAGGCCAGTTATGGTTTGGGGTGGAATTAATTTCCACGCCCGGACTGAACTGATTTTCATAAATAATGGGGCTCTGACTGCTCGGAGATACATCGAGGAAGTCCTCCTAGGGGCTGTGATCCCATTTGCTCCATTTATTGGTGAGCAATGCAGGATAATGCTCGTCCACATACCGCCAGAATTGTTACCGAATACTTGGAGCAAGTGGGAATCACAGTTCTGGACTGGCGATCTCCCGATATGAATCCCATAGATAGGATAGATAATAGGATATTGTAGGATAATTTAGGGAGGCGTGTTAGACACCGTCATCCTCCTCCTAGTGACTTTAATCAGCTCCAAATTGCTCTTCGAGAAGAATGGATGCTATGCCGGTGGAGTACGTCCAGAATTTAATTTCTTCGATCCCTGACAGGGTTAGAGCCCTTCGCCGTACCAGAGGGAGTAATACCCGCTATTAGAATTACATAAATTGATAGAAATCTAATAAAAATGAAGAATAACGTTTTCTAAAAAATGTGTTCATTTACCATTTTTTCTTTATTTTGTACATAATCAATAAAAATTATTCACTTTTGGCAGATTTTGTTTAAATAACCTATAAATTAACAAATTCTTACCATAAATTAAAAAGATTAATACATATAAATGTATATTTAACAAAATTATAAGACCAAATCTAAGTGTCCGGTTTTTTTTGCTGTTGAGTGTATATGTGTGTGTGTAAATCCATATTCTTAATCTTATTCTAGTAAATAAGGAGTAATCTCAGTTTAAAATGTTTGAAAATTAATTAAACATAATGAATAAAAAATGAATAAAAAAACCCTGAATTAATGATTCTTCTTTAGACTCTTGGAATATAATGATGTGACAATTGAGAAGATTCAGACAAAAACTATAAAATATATGTTGGAGAAAGCTTGTACTTGACTAGTACAAGTACAAGTAGGTGACAATATTACTCACCTACATAGCCTACCTGTTTATAAAATATTTTACATATGTACTACAATGATTTTGATATGCTGAATAAAAATCTTCCATTATTGTCAGTTTGCGATAATCTATGAAAGACACTCTCAATGTGACTTATTTTTCCCAACTCCTAACGGCCAAATTAGATTTTTTTTTCTTTGTTTTTTTGAATTGAAATTTCTTTCAAATGAACATTTATATATTTTGATTCAGTTGCAAATAAAATATTCCATCATGACCTTTTTTTTCCCTTGGGAATATGTTTGAAGAATTAAAACGCTTTAAGATGAAGATGTTTGATAAGTTTCATTAAAACTGTCAGCACTATTTTGGCATAATATGTTTTTTGCTCTGCTTCTGTAAATCATAAACCAAATGAAGTGTAGTGTGAAAAAATAGATTATTTCTGCAAAGCTTAGCAAACTGCAGCCAAAGAATAGTCCAGCAGTTCCACCAACAGCAACTGAAAAAAGAAAAGATCTAGAGTTACTAACTGTAGAGAAAACTAATGATCGATTGTGAAATGATCGATTGTGAAATTTTGCACTTGTTCGAATTATAACTGATTTAATTAGATACTATTTATAGATATATTAGAGTTGTAGAGGGGAGCGGGGAGAGACCATTGCTTTCCTTAACTCTTCGACAACCTTTTGTTATATTCCTCATCATCATCATCATCCGAGGTGCTACAACTCCTGTAGAGTCAAGGCCTCCTGTCCCGGCGTGCGTTGAGTTGTTTCCGATTAATGTACTATATTCCTGGTGGTGGGAAATTATTGAAAAAATTAATAAATTACTTATCCATTGTGTATAAAATTGCTATTTTCAGTGCTCTCCAGACTTTTCCTCCCCTTGGGGTATGTTGTGTACTCTCCTGGACAAAATGAATCCCATCTATAACAATGAGAGTCTTCACAATAATTTTTAATCACCCTAGGCCCTGCAAAGTCTACATATGCTACTGATGACACTTAGTTAGTAATAACCAATTTTTCTAACTATTTAATTAAAAATATTTATCACGCCAATTATAGTTATTAGTAATTAGTTTTATTTAATTATTTATTTTTAAATAAGTTTTATTTATTCATTAGTTTATGTTCATTGACAGGATGTAAGTAGGTAAGTAGTATTGTTCAAAGTTAAGTAACTGTTCTCATATCTCCAGGAGCTGAACCAGGCTCAAGATAAAGAAGGTTAATTGAGATAAAAATCTGCAAATAGAGCATAATTCTGACCAAATTGTCACTTTCCAGATCCGTTGGTCCAGAAACAGATGGATCTTTACTAAGTATTATTTCTAAATTTCTGATCCGTTTTTCAACAGTATCTTAAATATTTGGATCTGCCATAAACCTATTCATTAACAAAAGTCAGTATGATGAACATCGCACATGATCGATTATCCATTTAATTCCTAACATATCTAAGAGGAAATGACTAACATGACTAAGAGGCTTTTAATTGAATAATAGTTTGTTTTAGTTTTCATTGAAAGCTGCACTTTGCATTTAAGGAATTAACACAAGCTTCCAAGTAATCAAACTTAACTTTCAGCTAATGATATCTTTTATAAAAATCTTAAGTATGAACCAATACTTGTGCATCAACAAAACCAAAGTGAAAAACAACACTTTTAGGGAGAGTAGAAATACTGTTTCAAGGTTCATTGAAATCAGTAAGTTACGACAAACGTACTTTATCTCTAACATTATATATTGTTTCTCTTTCTTATTGATGACTCTATATGAATTTTTTTATCAATTATCAATCCTCGCTATGGATCGAAATAAAAAAATGTTTATTTTCACCTTTGATACTTTTTATTTCTATCAATGTGATGATTCTATTGTTTCAATAAATTTATTATATCATGTTACATTTCAGGAGGTGGAAAGTAATCAACTATATTTTTGTGAGGATGAAAGTTTAAAATATGAAATAGTTATCAGTTAATTATTAATAATTTCACAAGTTTTCAAAATAATAATTAGGCTTACATTTGGTTAAACTTGAGTAAATCTGTTGGTGTCTAAAATATAATTACTGTCTATTTTTAGTTACAATAAAATGTTCAAATTACCAAGCAACTCTGTTCCTCCAAAGAGTATTCCTCTTTTCAGTCTAAACTTAGGATATTTCGTTAGGCCCCATTTTAAATTTGTTCCAAGTATCCTGAAAAACAGATATATATATATACCTCAGTAGCCAACTGAGTACAGAACAGTACCAAAACTTAATTATCTATTTATTATTGAGTCTCTTATGTTAATTTTGTATCTCTTTTAAGCTTGAATGATTCTTTTTTCTTTTTTTAAAGGATATTTTCCATAAAATTTGATGTGAGCAATGACGGAGACAAAAGAAAAATATGAATAAAATAAAACAAACTTTCAACATGTTTTTAATATTTTATCCATTGGAATAGTTATGTAATCACATGTAATCAAATCGACCATGTGCTAATAAACAGCCGTCACACAAGTAGTTTGATGGATGTGAGAGTTTTCAGAGGAGCCAACATCGATTCTGATCACTACCTCACGAACGCTAGGTTTAGGGCTAGAATTTCCAACATCAGAAATCAAAGTGGAGCACGATTGGCAATGATCAACGCGGAATAGCTGAAGGATCTCGAGGTTAGTAAAGAGTTGTACTGACAGTATGAATGTCAAAATTAAAGATTTGTATCAGGCTGATAGCATGGATCAACAATGGCAAAAATGTAATGAAACCATGGAAGAATGGGCAGTTGGTGTGCTTGGATTCCAAAGACCATCTAAGAAAGTAGCCTGGTTTGACGAAGAATGCCAAGAAGTGACCAGCCGGAAGAACCGTGCCTATAAAATAATGTTACAGCGAAGGCATAAAGAAGATCAGTGGAGGAATACAGATCCAGAAGAAGGGAAGAGAAACACACCCACCTGAGGAAAAATAGGGCATGGCACCGTGAACGCCTCCAACAGATGGAAGAACTCCGTTCTAATACTGAAATGAGAAAATTGTTTCCAAGAAATGAACAGCAGCCGACAGACATTCAAACCGAGAATAAATCCACAACGAGGGTAATCTCACCACAAATAGGAGACAGGTTCTGGAACTGTGGCGGCTTTACTTCGATGCCCAACTTAATGACGTGGGTGGAATAGAAAGAGAGGAAATAGAAATGCCCCCAGGGGAATTGGAGCCTCCTCATGTGGGCGATGTTTACGAAGCTGTGGAAGAGCTCAAAAATAATAAAGCACCAGGATCAGATGGACTCTCCCCTGCACTTGTTAAGTATGGAGGAGAAGAATTAGTCAAAGTCCTCTTTAAAATAATAATGGATGTCTGGAAGATGGAGAAAATCCTTTGTGAGTAGCGCAAAGCAGTTATATGCCCGATTTACAAGAAGGGGGATGTGCTTGATTGCCATAATTATCATGGTATATCCCTCTTTAGATATCCCTCTTACCATGTGGTTATAAGGTGTTCTCTCGGATACTTAATAAAAAACTGCTTCCTTTTGCCGAGCAGAATATAGGAAAGTACCAGACGGGGTTCATGAGAGGAAAGTCTACCATGGATCAGATATTCTCCATTAGAAGCATTCTGGAGAGGTGCAGGGACTATAATATCCACATACACCACCTGTTCATTGACTTCCGAATGGTCTATGATAGTATAAATAGGAACGAGCTGTACAAGGAGATGCTGGAAATGGGAATACCACCGAAGCTGATACGACTGCTTAGGGCTACGATGAAGAAGGTACAATGCACAGTGCGTGTTCAAGGTGACCTGACTGAAAGCTTCGAAACTCACAAAGGGCTGTGCCAGACAGGGTGATTGTCTTGCATGTCTTCTCTTTAATTTGGCCCTTGAAAGTGCAGTGCGGAAATCTGGAATACAAATTGGGGGAACTATATCAATAAATCTTCTATGATATTGGCCTTCGCCGATGACGTCGATATTGTGGCAAGAACCCCTACAGATTTAGAAAATGCTTTTATCAGTCTCCAGATTGGGTTTAGAGGTCAATGAATCAAAAGCCGACATATGCATGCAGGCCCACAACTGAATGTGCATGAACCATCGCATTTTATGGCTGGAGGGTTTAAATTTGAAAGGGTGAAGGAATTTGTGTATCTTATATCGCAGGTGAACGCGGATAATGAACGCAGAAATCCATCGCAGAATTATGTCCTCAAATAAATGTTATTAATGGTCACTAAAGCATTTTAGAAGCAGGGCTATTTCTCAAAACACGAAGGTGCATTTGTATAAGACTCTGGTAAGACCAGTTCTTACTTATGCCTCCGAATGCTGGACATTACCCAGTTTACAGGAAGCCCTTCTCCTATGGTTCGATAGGAAAATTTCGAGGAGAATGTATGGCCCAGTTTGCACCGATGGGATCTGGAGGATAAGGACAAACGCTGAGCTAACAAGACTCTACAAGAGCCCAGATATTTTAAGGGTAATAAAAGTAGGCCGGCTTCGATGGGCAGGTCATGTAATTAGAATGACCCAGGATCAGATTCCTAATATGGTCCTTGACGAAAGGATTTATGGGACAAGAAGAGTGGGAAGACCTCGGCTCCGATGGATCGATGGAGTGGCGGCGGGTGCGAGGTCCATCTTGGGAATCCTCAATTGGAGAGGAGTGGCAACCAATAACGAAGACTGGCGAACCAAGCTGCAGGAGGCCTTGACTCTACATATAAGTGTCAACGAAACGCTAACTAGATCACTCAAATGTAAGAGTTTTTGTTCCGAATGAGATTTAATCTTTAATGTCAATAGGCAGCTCACATCAAGTTTTCTTTACTTCCGGCTACTCAAGGAACTTGCTTTATTTCTGATATTCTAAGCTACTGGGTTTTGTGCACAATTTTGATATATAATCTCACACAGTGATTTTATGACAGCAAGCATTTTTGCTATTTGACATACCACTCCATAGAGTTGTCGGCGTCAACAACATAGTTAACTTCATTACAAAGTTGTAAACAATTACAACGGATCTTAGTGCCACTCTTCGGATCCAACATCCGAATGAGTCTTTCTGTAAACCATTTTATTTTATTTTAATACGCAGTAATAGTAACTATGTGTTAGTTTAATAAAGTAACATTAACTACCCACCTGAATATTTCTCTAAACAATTCATTCCTTCCAAATCACAAACTGGATAGTTTTCTGTCAAAAAAAAATCTATAAATAATACTTTAGGTATTCTGACATTTGTAGTGGATCAAAAAAGTATTAGCACACCCTAATTTTTTTTTTTTTTTTTTCGGTGATATTGTAAATTATTTTTAAGTTGGAATTTTATAATAAAAATAGAACCCAAATCAGTCTTTTTGAAGGCAATTAAAAGCTAGACTATTAATGTTACAATTATTAAGAAAAAAAAGTAGGAAAATGGACGGTCAAAAAAGTATTGGCACAGTTGTCCATTGTTTACATTTAACATGGATTAACCATCTCCTTTAATCCCTTAAATATTCTTGGATTAAGTCCCTGTTATTTACAAACAATAATTTCCTGGGTCTAGATTTATTTCTCACCCGAATTGGTGCATTGAAAATGACAAAAACAAAAGAACATTGAGTGCAAACCAGAAATCGGGTAACGAAATTACATTCTCGCGGAGTAAGTTACCGTCAAATTGGCCAAAAAGTAGGAATGAGTTTTAGGGACATTGTGAAAAAGTTTCAAAACTCAAAAAGTTCAGTTTTAAATAAAGTGCGTTCTAGGCAACCTCGAAAGTTTTCTGCAAAAGAAAAGCGGCAAATTAGGAGAATGGTCGGCCTCCTCTATAGCAATAGAGAGGGGAACAACCTTCTGTAAGAAATGTAATACACAGTTTTAATTATTATCGGAGAGTTCAACCAAAAAAGCCATTTATCAGTGAGTAAATTGCATTAAAAGACCTGAGTTTGCCAAAATCTACATAAATGAGATAATTGAATTTTGGAAAACAATAATTTCCTCTGATAAGAGTATATTTAATATTTTCGGATCTGATGGTCACAAATACGTGTGTTGGAAACAAAACACCGAGTTGGTGGAAGTGTCCTAGTGGGGCTGTGTGTCTTCGAATGGGGTTGGAAATTTGAGTTTCATTGAGGGGATTATGAATGCTGATAAGTATGTCGGCATTTTGCGACATAACTTGAAGAGCAGTGCTGAAAAATTGGAAATTCAGGATACATTCGTGTTCCAGCAAGATAGCGACCCTAAACCTACCGCAAATATAACAAAATAATGGATGCTGTACAATGTTTGAAGACAGCATAAAACACCACCGCAGTCCCCAGATATAAATCCAATCGAACATTTGTGGTATTTACTCGACTTGAAAGTGTGAAAGAATAAAATTTCATCACAAAATGACCCGAAAGGTGTAGTTGTAGCTATCTCATGAGGAGTGGGCTGAGATCAGACCGGAAACCACCCAAAATCTTGTCTCATCAATGCCATCAAGATTGCAGGTTATTATAGAACCAAAAAGGATGATAACAAAATATTAAGATTTTTCCATAGGGCAAAAGCAGAAGGGTGTGCCAATTCTTTTTGATCAACTTTATGTTTGTTGTAAAAAACTTAAAAAAACTGATGTAGATCAATATTACAAATGACCTCTACAGGGAATGGGCTTTAATTTGTTAATCCTCTTCACATTCATTAACTTTCCTTTTTCCCTATTTTTTTTGGAATTGGTCACACACCAAGTACACTCATACACATACTCTCAGAACAATGCTGTTTCAACATTCATATACATTCATGCAGTTCAAAATTCATATACATTCATACAGTTCAACATTCATATACATTCATGCAGTTCAACATTCATACAGTTCAACATTCATATACATCCATGCACTTCAACATTCATATACATTCATGCAGTTCAACATTCATATACATTCATACAGTTCAACATTCATATACATCCATGCACTTCAACATTCATATACATTCATGCAGTTCAACATTCATATACATTCATACAGTTCAACATTCATATACATCCATGCACTTCAACATTCATATACATTCATGCAGTTCAACATTCATATACATTCATACAGTTCAACATTCATATACATTCATGCAGTTCAACATTCATATACATTCATGCAGTTCAACATTCATATACATTCATACAGTTCAACATTCATATACATCCATGCACTTCAACATTCATATACATTCATGCAGTTCAACATTCATATACATTCATACAGTTCAACATTCATATACATCCATGCACTTCAACGTTCATATACATTCATGCAGTTCAACATTCATATACATCCATCCAGTTCAACATTCATATACATCCATGCACTTCAACATTCATATACATTCATCCAGTTCAACATTCATATACATCCATGCACTTCAACATTCATATACATTCATCCAGTTCAACATTCATATACATCCATGCAGTTCAACATTCATATACATCCATGCAGTTTAACATTCATATACATTCATACAGTTCAACATTCATATACATTCATGCAGTTCAACATTCATATACATCCATACAGTTCAACATTCATATACATTCATACAGTTCAACATTCATATACATTCATACAGTTCAACATTCATATACATCCATGCACTTCAACATTCATATACATTCATACAGTTCAACATTCATATACATCCATGCAGTTCAACATTCATACAGTTCAACATTCATATACATTCATACAGTTCAACATTCATATACATTCATACAGTTCAACATTCATTTATATGCGTACACCCAATTTTCATTAAGATGTGAATATAGCTAAATTTTTACCTTAAAATTATGGAAATATCTGAATATAAGAATTTTTTCTATTCCTCCTATTGTGCATTCCGTCATCTCAAATTTAGCAATTATTTATTTCAAAATTACAGTTTCATTTATTCCATCTTTATTACTATTTTGCACTTTTTTTTTTTATTTATTTATTGATATTTACAACTGTATAAAAAAAAAAAAAAATACATCAAGTAAATGGGCTAATCACATAATTACATGTGAAAATGACAAGTAGAGAAACTACCCACTGGTAGTACTCAAATCACAAGTTCAACTAAGAAGTCACGGGGCCATCTTTTTTTCAGACGCCTCGGATGATTATCGGGAATTGAAGAGGAAGCTAAGTTTGAAACTAGAGGGTTTGAGTGGAAATGAAGTTTGTTATGAAAGGATAGATAGTGGGTTTGGGCCAAATCAGCAACAAATGGGACATTAAGGTCGTTATGGATGATTTTATTTCTATTTTGCACTTGTTTTTATATTAGCTTTCTCATGTTTACTTTTTCAAGTTTATCATATTTTTGAAGCTACAGTTTTGGCTTTTTAACTTGTAGGTTATATTTGATTTTACATTACTTATATTATCTATATCTATCAAATTTGTTGGGGATTATTGTTATACAATTCCATTTTTATTTTTAAATCTAATAAATATAAATTAATGCTAATTACCAGTAGGTCGATAAAAATATGGAATGCATTTACAAAGCCTATAGCATTCCTTCATCCGACATTCCATTCTGCACAAATTGTAGCTGTAAAGAGGACTCGTGAGGAGGTTCGACTCGTGCTCAAGTCTACATTTCCTTTGCTCTATCGACAAATCCTCAACATCTTTTGTACTAACAATGCTTAAGGCTCTTAAATCCAGAGTTTTGTATGAATTATTGAAACCTTCTATTTGCGGTATTGATACATCTGGAAACTCTGTGGGATCCAAAACATAAAGCTAGAAAAAAACCCAATAAAAAAGTGTGATTTTTTAATTTACAATTACAGTAAATAATATTATTTATTTATAATTTTTTAATCATTGCTTTAATTTTTAAATATTTTTATTTTGAATAGAAAAGATATGCCCCCAGCAGGGATTCGAACATGGATCTCCACCTTAACGGGACAACGCTCTAAACATTTGAGCCACCGGGGTCGCTCCCTACCCAGGACAAATCTGTTTTGTTCACCGAGCCCATATCCCCCATGTTCTCGCTATCTTGGGATGTATACACGAGGAAGAATGTTCATTGAACACTACTTTTAATTTTAGGTTCTTTTTGACATAGGTCATTATATTATTTATAATTTTTTAACCATTGGTTTAATTTCTATATATTTTTATTTGAAGAGAAAAGATTTGCCCCAGCAGGGATTAGATGGTTAGAGCGTTGCCACGGTAAGGCGGAGATCCGTGTTCGAACCCCTGCTGGGGGCAAATCTTTTCTCTTCAAAATAAAAATATTAAAAAATGAAAGCAATGATTAAAAAACTATAATAAATTATAAATAATATAATGAGCTCCTCACTGGAGGCTCCTCGGAGGAGGCGAACGAAGAAGAAGAAGGAACGGAGCAGAGTGGCTCTGTTGCTCTAGCGAAGGTTTTGGCTTCAAATCTGGATTTGGGACCTGGGACCCTCCTCAGGCTCACCCTGCCTCTATAAAAATAGGGGGAAAGTATGGCGGCTTAGCATGATACAGGGAAAATCACCTCCATGGACAACTGTTGTCCAAGAATCAGTACAGTCTCTACCACTTACTGAACCCAAGACTATTCATTGTATTGGTACAGGCTTTTTTTCTTTCCGCAAATTGCTGGTTATGCGTATATTGTGTTATATTGTCCAGGAGTGAAATCACATAAAAAGAATTTATTTTAGAATTGGACAAGGAAAACGGGAAAGTTGGTCTAGTTGTCAAAGAATCAAAAACCAAATACATGAATTTATCTCCATCTACAACCAGAAGAAGGCTACATGATTACTTCAAAGTAGATGATCAATTCACCTTCCCTGGACTGGAACTAAATGTAAAAACAAGGGAAACACTAAGATCAGAAGTAGAATCGTGGCAGGAAATAAAGCACAGTCTTCAAAAATGAAGGAAATCAAGCTTTCTGACTAAACAAACAAAAATGAATATTTATAAATGTCTAATCAGGCCAGAGGTGTGCTATGGGACAGGAACCTGGAAGCTGAAAGTCTCATACCAGTTAATCCCAAGGGGAAAATATTTCAGCTCAAGGCACCTAGCGATCAGGAAGAATAAGGAGTTGGATAACCTCGTTGAGGATGAGGATGTAGTTAGGTTTATAAGATCAAGAAGATTTGACTCGGCTTGGGCATATTGAAAGAGAGGCATATGACTGAAGAAAATGCACCCAAGAACAAGGTGGGTGAAGGATGTAGAACAAGGTGGGTGAAGGATGTAGAACAAGATCTCTACAAACTTCGAGTGACTGCGTGGAGGACGAAGGAGACAGATAGGGATGGCTGTAGACCAATTTTGGGGGATGATAAGATTCATAATGGACTCTTGCTCCGGAAAAAGAAAAAAATGTGATGCTTCCGCTCTATTAACTAAAATCCATAATATTCTTTTTGTCATTTTGGAGAGTTTAATGTATTTTATTGTATTTATATACTAAATATTTTAAGAGGAAGAAAACGGTCCGTGTAGAGGTCAAGAAAATTCTCTAAAATAGAATTCATAAGAGCTTACCAATAAACAGTTCTCCCAATATAAGAGAATTTTTTCGGCCTCTACCCGGACTATTTCCTTCCTCATACAAGGTCAACTAAATATTTTAATATATTATTAAACTAAATATTTTAATGTAATTTTGACAAAAATCTATGCTACAAGTTCTTCCGGTGGCCATGTAGGGATCTTAATAAGGTGGACAACTGAATGTTAGAAAATACTTTAAATAAAAAAAGTTGAGCGGTGTATGTCTCAGTTTTGGAGTTTGGAGGCGAAATAAAGTTCGAAATACGAGCGAACGTGCGAATAGGCGTCGCAAAGGAATTGATCCACTCATAAATAAATCTAATCCAATGAAGCAATAAGTCATACCCGATATCAATAATAGAAATAAAAAATGATACCCGATATCCTGCGTTCATGTTGATGACCTGCGCGAAGACATCCCCGTCGAGCGGGCTGCTCCTCAATATCTTTAGCCCGATCATCTTCCGCCGCTCACGCTTTTCCCACTCTCTTCAATGAAAAAGGAATCAGTAAGCTAAATGAATTTCAAATTATCAAACGAATTCAAGTTTCAATACTTACTTAGGATCGTAGTAGATGGTTGCAACAGAACTATACGAGTAGCAGAATCCAACCTCTGTAATGACTTGATTCATTTCCATCCGATTGTAAGCTTCAGAGTTGCTGTTGCTGACGTTGAACGTGAAAGGAAAACCAAGTTTCCAGACAACCTTCCAATAATCGGATGGTTCGATGCCGTCCACCCTCGTCCTCACCTCACCGAATGTCCCGAACGTGGCCTTCGAAAGCTGCTTCAAGAATTCCAAGGCAGCGGTTTTATCCTTGATCCCGCGAAATCTGATCGTCAAAAATAACTATCAATCTGTTTGAAGATAATGGGATATTTACAATGTTTCTTATAATGATGTCGATTATAAGCTAGTAACCTATAAGGTGACTTGTTATTGAATGTATCAAGGAATCGTGTAGGCGAGACGCCAATTTTTGAGGTTATAGCAAAAAGCACCAACAATGGCCATCCAAGTCGGATTTATAATTGGCGAATGAAAGTAGGAAATACTAAGATGGGGATCATTGAATGCGCATGGTCGAAGAGAACGTTACTAATGACATGGGGAGGTTGTTATCAGGTTTGCGCTACAACAAGGCAGAATGGATAACCGCTAAGAAAGGTTTTCACCTCCAGGTTTAGAGGAAGAAAAAATACAACCAGAAGGGTATTAGTTCAGAGGATTGAATTTAGAGGGTACTGATATCAAGGGGACCCACGACCAGAGCTGAGGTGAGGATTATATTAATTGAGTTGGATGAATATTCTTCTTCAGCGCTGAATGTGGGATTATTTAGGTATAGAAAGTAAGAAACAAGATAACCATGAGTAACCTGTACAACTCTATCTTTCCCATAATTATCTGAAAATTTTACTACAAAAAAATATGTTTAGAAGAAAATGATTAACTCTAGAGTTAAAAACTGGTCTTCTCTTATTGGTCTATTAACTAGTTAAATTAAAATGTTGAGGATTTTGTGGTTTTGCTTTAGCGGAATCTAGTAGATTGCGTGAGGTGAAGATGAGTTGTTATTTGGTTGGCTTTAACATTTCTAGTCCGATCATGGACCAACCTTAGGCTCGACCCTAATGCACTCACACACATATATATTTGAATATACCTGAATTGGCGAAGGTTTTCTTGTTTTCTGTTATTTTTGAGACTTCAAAGTTCTTTTTTGGAATTTTACATTAATATTTTAATAACAAACTATGTATCGGTTTATTTATATTTATTATTCTATGCTATATATAAATCAGTACATAATTATTAAATAACATACTTCTCATTAATTATTTTAACAATATTTTCTTCATCATATTTCGGCAAAGGGCAGATCGTTATTGAGGGAAACGACGTATTCCAATCTTTGTAATTGCGCTCCATCGAGACCACGGTTGGGTTCTCTTGGAATCTTGTCCAAGTTGAAAGGCTTAATCTGACCGATCCCCAAACTGCCATGAGCACGACACCCAGCCAGGCCAATCTGCAAGTTTAAACATTTTTTTTTTTTTTTTTTCTCTTTATATTTTTATCTACACCTGTCAAAACAGTGACAATCAGCAGATAGTCTGACAGTAAAAAAAAAAAAAAAAGAAAAAAAAACACACAAAAAAAACAACAAAAAAAAACAACAAAACATGATACAATGACTTGAAAGGCATGAAGAAGAACAGTACCCAGTGGTACCTCTCCCTTGGCTTGATTCAATTTCCTATGATAGCAAATCCCTCATCCACGTTCTTTTTAATCTCCTCCTAGTGTTCTCAGGCATGAGAGTAGAGGCCATTCGTTCTATTAACGGGTTTGGATGTCCGTGTAGTTTTTCTTGAAAGCGTTTGTAGTATGTTCGTATATGTTCGTCAACCGTTGGTATTTTTAAGTCAGTATGCAGAGTTTTGTTATTGACGTACCATGGTGCTTTGGTGATAAGTCTTAGTACTTTTGATTGAAAAGTCTGCAGTCGTTTTCTGTGAGTCTGTTTAGCGATCCCGTAAATTTGTAATGCATATGTCCAAACTGGTTTTAGTAGGTAAGTGTACGTGTTTAGTTTCTGTCTTATATCTAATTTGGAGGTTTTCCTGAATAGGAAGTACATTAAATTGAGCTTATGGTTCAGTGATTGGCGTTTCATCTTAACGTGAGGACCCCATGTCATTCTCCTATCAAACGTTAGTCCAAGGTATTGTACTTTATCTGTCTGCGGGATAGATGAGTTCTTAAGGTAAATGGGAGGGCATGTTTCACGTCTAAGAGTAAAAGTGATGTGTTGTGACTTTTCGTGGTTCAGCCTAATTTTCCATAGTTGGCACCACTCATTCAACTTTTGTAAGTTATGTTGTAAGTTTAGTGAGGCTTGCGTCGCGTCTTGATGTTTGGTGATTATGGCAGTGTC
Source organism: Troilus luridus (assembly GCA_964056705.1). Taxonomy (NCBI): domain Eukaryota; kingdom Metazoa; phylum Arthropoda; class Insecta; order Hemiptera; family Pentatomidae; genus Troilus; species Troilus luridus. The sequence goes on from OZ057412.1 coordinate 205,765,481, forward strand.
GTCTGCGTAGGTTGCTGTCAGTATGTCAGTACTTAGTGGAATGTCGTGTGTATATGTTATGTACAACAGCGGTGCCAGTATTGATCCCTGAGGCACGCCGGCTAAGATCGGTCTTATTGAAGATAGCTCTGAGCCCTGTCGGACTGAGAAAAATCTGTCAGCAAGGAATGAGTGAAGAATTAGGTAATAAGTGTGTGGTAGTACAGTCTTGAGTTTAAAGAGAAGCCCTTGGTGCCAGACCTTGTCGAATGCTTGGGCGACATCCAGAAACACTCCAGTTGCATATAACTTCTGCTCTAGTGCTGTCGATATGTAGTCAGTTACTCTGTGTAATTGTTGAGTTGTTGAGTGTGATTTCCGAAAACCGAATTGATGGTGAGGGATTATATTTTTGTCTGTCAGTAACTTTAATAATCGGGGATAAAGTAATTTTTCAAAAATTTTTGAACAAATGGAGAGTAAACTAATAGGTCTGTACGAGGAAGGGCTGCTAATATCTTTATCTTGTTTTTTAATCATGGTTACAAAAGAGTATTTCCACTGTATAGGGAATTTTGTAGTTCTGAGTATTGAGTTGTAGATTGTCGTTAAAAACACTAGAGCTTTCCTAGGCATTTGCTGGAGCACCTCAGCATTTATTATGTCATAGCCCGGGGCTTTTCTTTTTGGTAAGTGTCTAATTATTTCTGCTACTTCTGTGGGAGTGAATGAGGGCGGTGGCAGTGTTAGTTGTAATGGAATGTCAAGTGTGTTATTTACCAAGTAGCAAGTTTAAACATAACTTAAAATTATATGTATGTATATATACATTAATGATGGCACCTTTCTAATGGGTGAAGTGAATGACACACCAAGTACTTGAATCCGTGTAAAGATGAAGTAGATAATAATTCTAGAACGAAATCTTTAACATCTTCCAATAAATTTAGCCTTTTGGTCGATTCTATAATCTTCGTTTTCAAGTGACCCTCTCGTGAAGAGATCATTTCAGCAACTATTCTTCGCCGCTCTACCTAATGATTGGAGATGTCTCTTTCGAACTGAAAATGTGTCCAACCTTTCTGCAGTAATGTTTAAATCTTTTCTCGATAATGGTCTATTCATTCCATACAAATAGCTACAATGCGTGTCCCAACCGATCGCTCAACAATTATACTCAAATGGTCTTCAAGCAATCATCGATAAGGGTTATCGCGTATCAAGTACGTGTCTAAATAGTGGTGGAGGTGGGGGGGGGGTTTGAATGCAGGTCAGGGGAGAAGGGATCAGTTTGAAATAATATTCATACTTGACTAATATCCATGTATAAAATTTGGCGGGTCAATGAAGAAATATTTTAAACTAAAATATCATGAATTGTTACATAGGATGCATTAACTTTCATATCAAGGTTATGATCAAGGTCATCATATCAAGGTTATGTAGTAGTTGGTTTCAATTGAGGCGAAGGTTAATGAATTTCATAAAATATACTCAAAGCATTATCATTACTCCTTCATTGATCTTCTCTTAACTTCTGGCTCTTGTTTAATTATATCGAATCTATCTTCGTTATTTTTAAAGAAATGATTCGTAAATAAAATTATAATAAATTATCTAAAAGTGTAATGTATTTAACTCTTTTTGTTGACTTTTTTTCTCTAATGGACTTAGTACGAAATTTTTAACTTTCCGATTCTTTAGATTTATTGATTTGTGCTCCAGGATACTAATAATTTTAAAATAAATTAAAAAAAATTAGTTCATACATTAGGATCATACACCCTCTTCGGCTTTCCTGCGGATCTATTGGCCCATTTTTTTAAGATTTACACCAACTAGAAATCGCATACATAATGTCTACAACGGTATTTCACCAAGCTAAGACTGGTGTGAGTAGTTAAGGTATGGCCTCAGCCAAGACTGAGGCGATTGCATATACAGATCTGACAGGTAGAGCACATCCTATCAGCGAAGGAGAGCGAATCCTCTTGCTGAATAAGTTCAAAATCACGACTCGAACTGGGTTCCTCAAAGACAGAGCAACCTTCTGTCCCTAGTATAGAATGCATTTTAAGACTTGAGATGCCCTACTATTAGCTATAAGGAAGTCGTTACGGGTCCTCTACCTGGAGATGTCATCTAATAGAAACGGTGTAGAAGAAGCTGGTAACTATCCAGATATTGAATCTACTGAGAGTTACCTAAGCGTAGAGATTCTTTTGAATGAGGAGGTGATGGGCAGATAGATGCCATGGACTACATCTTGTAGAAAGACACCATCAGATTTAATATGAAGAGAAAACTACCTGAACAATTTTGGCAGAAGATTAGTGAAGAACCTATGAATCAGTTAAATATGTGTTGGAGCCTGGCAACACTGAGTGTGGGTAACCGCACAGTTTTAAGAAGAACCTTTCTAGTTATAAAAGTGATAGTGAATCATATGTGTAATGTGTATTGCTATAAATGAATATATTTCTTCAATGTTGCCCAAGACTTATTATTTATAACATAATTGTGATAAATGTATCTGTTTAAACGCATACCTTTCAGCGTGACTAATGGAGTAGCCTCCTTCCAACGCGCAATAGACCAAATTATAACTGCCGAAAACCTCACCGGAGTGTATTCATAGCTCGATGACATCACTGTGTGTGGGATGGATAAATCTGACCATGACCTAAATCTAAACAAGCTTATATTGAATCGATAAGCTTGGCATTGAAATCAACAAAGAGAAAAGTAAATTTGACTTCACAAACGTAAAACTTCTGGGACATCTTGTTTCATTCCAATCAATCAAGCCAGACCCAGCAAGGCTTGCCCCGTTGCTTAATATGCCACTGCCACATAACTCTGAATCACTGAAGCGGGCTCTTGGCTTCTTTGCTCATTACTCGAAGTGGATACCTACATTTTCAGATAAAATCCGGGTCTTGATTGATGCCACATCATTTCTGCTGAATCCATCTGCTGCTACTGCTTTCGAAATTGTAAAAAAAGGATATCGCCAACTAAGCCGTCGCAACCATCGATGAATCTCGCCCGCTTGTAGTAGAAACCGATGCCTCTAAGTGTCCACTGGCAGCTACCCTTAGTCAAGATGGACGGCCGGTTGCATTTTTCTCAGAAGATCTGATATCAGTGAACATCCACCAATCGAAAAGTAGGCTGCGGCATTTGTTGAATCCTTGAAACATTGGAGAGCATTCCTCCTTGGCAAGCATTTTCGCCTCATAACTGATCAAGAAGCTCTGTCTTTCATTTTTGACCGAAAACATGGGAGTAAGGTAAAAAATGAGAAGATCACTAGATGGCGAATAGAGCTAGTTCCGTTCGTTTATGACATATCTTACCGTCCCGGTGAGGACAACACCAAGGCAGACACACTCTCCCGTTTCTGTAATGCTTCCACTTCTACTGACTTGTTCCAGCTTCACCAATCTTTGTGCCACCCTGGTGTTACACGTATGTATCATTGGCTCAAATGTAAGAACATCCCCTATTCACTTGAAGATGTCAAGAAGATGACTTCAAGCTGTACCATCTGTGCTGAAGTAAAACCTAGGTACTTGAAAACATCTGGAACCTTAGTTAAGGCCACCTCTCCATTTGAACGGATCAACATAGATTTTAAGGGCCCTCTCCCTTCCAGGACACAGAACTTCTACCTCCTTACCATCATTGACGAGTACTCCCGCTTCCCTTTCGCATACGCCTGCCGTGATGTTTCGGCTGCCACTGTGGTTGAGTGTCTTAAAAATCTCTTCTGTTTGTTTGGAATGCCAGCCTATGTCCACTCAGACCGGGGACCTTCCTTTATGTCTAGGGAAGTCAAGGATTTCCTCCATTCAAATGGCGTAGCTACCAGCAGAACAACACCATACAATCCGGCAGGAAACGGGCAAATTGAACACCTCAATGGAACTCTGTGGAAAACCATTTGTCTCTCTTTGAAGACTCTAGGACTGCGGACGAAGAACTGGGAAATGGTCCTACGTGAATCCCTCTACACTATTCGATCTCTACTTTGCACAGCAACTAACTCCACTCCTCATGAACGATTTTCCACCCATCCTCGCCGTACAGCCAATGAAGTCTCCTTGCCGTCTTGGTTACCTGTGCTCGCCAAAAGGAACGTGCGAATCAGCAAATATGAAGACTCTGTCGAGGAAGTGGATCTACTTGAGGCTAACCCACAGTACGCCCTAATTCGCAAGCATCATTTTCAGCACGATTTTCAGTGCAATGTGTGGTTCGGGATAATAGACAATATTTTAATAGGCCCGCATTTCTTACCACCTCGACTCAATGCGGACACATTTTTGGAATTTCTTAATAATGATTACCACGATTTAGTTGAAGATATTCCACTACAACTGAGGAGGAACATGTGGTTTCAATTAGATGGTTGTCCTGCACATTACGGAAGAGCTCCACGACAATGGCTAATTACTAATTAGCCTACTCAATGGATTGGCCATGCAGGAGCAGTGGCTTGGCTTGCTCGCTCTCCAGACCTGACACCACTGGATTTTTTTGTTTGGGGTGACATTAAACAAAAAGTCTTTGCAAGGCCAGTGAATGACCTTAATTCTTTACGAAGAAGGATAATTGAGTCTTCTGAAACAACAACACATATCCAGGCCCGTTCTGCTACTGCTGCTGTTGAAGAAAGATGCCGAGCCTGTCTGAATGCTCAACGAAATCACTTTGAACATTTAATATGGATGTTAATGGTTTACATTTAATAAATAAAGTAGTTGCAACAAATAAAATAAGTTTTATTTATTTACTATGCCTAAATAATTCGTAACAATGAAATCTTTAGATGTGAATATCTCCTAAACAAAGCGTTAGCGCACATACCTTCATAGGAAATTTTTTCTTGTTTTGAGGTCCTTAGTTCAAATTTTCAATTTGGCCATTTAACCCTGTATTACCCTGTATACTAGCCAAAATTAGATTACTAAAAATATTTAAAGAAAGTGAAGAAAAACAATTAAAACAATTAGTGAGTGAAATTGAATTAGGTACGCTTAAACCCAGTCAATTTTTGTTAAAAATGAAAGCCCTGGCTGGCACAGACATTAGTGAAAAATTGCTAAAAACATTTTGATTGGATAAATTGCCTCCACTTGGAATACTTGTTTTAAGGAGGCTTAAACTAATTAAATAAGAACACAGAATTACGGTGTGAACCTAATTATATTTCCACAGTAAACAAAACAATGCAACACACTCCAACCTCCAGAATCGATATATTAAATGACAGTGTTGCCACAAAGGGGAGAAATTATTAAAACTAAACATAGATATATACAACATCCCCCTCTTTAAATTCACAGTGCTAATAAAAAAGTAAGTATTAACAAAAAAAAATTAAATTTAATATAAGACTAATTTAAAAAAAACCATTATGAAAATTAAACACTGAATAACAAACAAACACTTGGCCAAGACTAAGAACAATGAAAAAAATAAAATAAAATTTAGAAAAGACAAATTTAGCAATAGCATAATAATTAAAATTTATAACTTAATACAGTACAGAAAAATTTAGACTTAAACTTATAAAAACTTAAATCATTACACAACACTACCAATCAAGTAGTTTAGGTTTTCTAATTTCTCTTCCATATCTTGAAATTTTATTGGGAGTTTTATCAACTAGCTGAGTAGTTTTAGGAGTTGCCGGTGTGCAAACAGTAGCCTTAGGCAACGTTAATTGTTGCCTTGGTGAAGCCATAACTTGAGGACTAGGTGACCTGACAATATCACCTGAAGGTGGTGTTGAACTAGCAGGTCGATTACCCTCAACATCTTCGACACATGGACCGGAGTAGGTTGCCTTCTGTTATTACTATTACTTTACCATACCTCTTAAGATCTTGAATCCACACTTTAGAACTTAAAGAAAGAGGTCTTAATTCCCTAGTACCATGACGTCTATTGTAATAATTTTTTTTATTTTCTTTGTTGTTAAATTCCTTATTTCTAAGATTTTCCTGATCTGGAACACAACTATCCAGCTTATATAGAAGCACAGGCAAAGTTGTAGGCAGTTTCATGTTCATTAAAAGTTCACTAGGCGAGTAACCATGGTGATATATAACCTTGGTAACCTTGGTCTGGAATTATATACAAAAAGTCACTCCCGCTTCTGCTTCCCCAGGGCTCTGAGGGAACCTGGGAGAATTCATTACATGGTTAAACCCATATTCCTTTGCAAAAGAGAGTCTAGTTTAAAATGACTGCCACAATCAGTTCTTAATTCTTCAGGGATACCATGGCGTGCAAATGTGGCTCTAAATTTTCCTATCTCAGTATCCAGTTTCATATTCTCAACTTGTAAAAAACCTGAATAGTAGTCGATAACAGACAAAGCTATTTTACCTTTATAAATACCAGGTCAGCCGCTATACGTCGTCATGGTCTTTCGGGAAAATTTCTGGGTTGAAGTGGTTCATTTCTTGGTGGTGGAGCGTGCTCCGTGTATTGTTGGCGCAATACTTTTCACCAGTTCCTCAATTTGATTGCTTATTCCCAGCAACCGAGAGAGAGTCTTGAGCACGTCTTCTGGTCTTAGCCCTGATATCCATAATGCAACCTATTAAGAATTTCCTTATAAAGACTTTTAGGAATTAACAGCCTGTTTCCTTTCATAAACTAAGGAAATGTTGTTTCGTTCTGGCCAATATTGAACAACTTGTTAATTAACTTCTTCACGGACAGGGCAACCGTCTAAAATATACTTAACTATAACCTGGAAACCCTCGTCAGCCGCTCATTTAGAATTTCTTCAAGTCTGGCATCTGATGCTGGGAAAGATTAAAAAAATACATTAATGTATTCTTCAGCTTCAGGAAACCGTTCTTTATCAGCAGATGGTTCAATAGGTTGCCTGGATAAAGTATCAGCTATCAATAAGTCCTTCCCAGGAACGTGGACAATATTATAAGAATATCTCGAAAGACGAATCTTAAACCTTAATAATCGTGGCGAAGAAGAATCTAGACTTTAGTAGAAAATATAGGAACCAAGGTTTTGTGGTCCGTTTGGAAAAGTGGTCCGTAGGTAATCCAAGTATGTAATCTTCTAATTTAGTCATAGCCCAAGCTAGTCCCTTCCGGCCTATTACAGCATAACGAAGCTCAGGCTCATTCAAAGTGTGGGATACATAAGCAACTGGTCTTACTTGACCATCGGGTTGCTTTTGAAATAAGGCGCCGCCAATGGCGTATGACGAAGGATCTTCCGAGACTATAGTTTCAATGTTCGGATCGAATACAGCTGAAGGCGGGCTTTGAACTAAAACTTTCTTTATTTCACTGAGACTCCTTTGTTGGTCTTGTCCCCAGAAAAATATAGCATTATTCGTAATATAGCAAGGCATTTAACGGTTCAAGTATTGAAGCTCGATTAGATATTGAACGGCATACAAAACTGGTCATGCCCAAAAATCTTGGTTGAGCACCAAAAGGTTGAGGCATGTCAGATATCGCTTTAATCTTGTCATCATCTGGTCTTGGTGGTGCCAGTTCCATCAATTTTATGAGTGGATTCAACTCCAAACACACATTTAGACTTATTTAGTATCATGCCGCTATTTTTAAGTTTATTTAGTACTTGCCTCAACCGGTGATTATGTTCAGATAGCGTACGGCCCCAAACTAAAATGTCGTCCATCCTTCTTATAGCTCGCCATTTAAAATTTCTTCCTCATTTTTCTTTCATCATAAAAATCTCAAGAGCAGCCGTATAGGTTATACGGTCCATAGGTGGTTAAAGGTCCATAGGGGGTAATAAATGTTGTTATGTGCTTGCTTTCTGAAGCTATTTGGATTTGATAGAATCCCGAGTTAGCATCAAGTTTCGAAAAATATTTAGCACCAGATATCATGGCCAATGTACTTTTTACCTTAGGAATGGGGTGAGGCTGCCGTTTTATACTAGCATTCACCTTAGTAAAATCGATGCACAACCTTATTTTAAGAGTGTCTTAATTTGAAGTAACTTTTTTGGGGACGATAACAATAAGAGAACACCATTCACTCGGCGCCTCAATTCGATTAATTATACCCTTTTTCTCTAAAGTTAATAATTTCTCTTTAAGAGAAGATAAAAGCGGAATTGGATCCTCTTTAATTATGTCTTCTGTCAGATTTGTATTTTTGTATATTCAACACAAGATTAATCATTTTAAGGTTTTCTATCGCTGGTCTCCCTAGAAGATGGTAAGACAAATCTTTAACATAATAAATATCTTCAACCGACTGCCTACCATGATTTTTAATTTAACTCTAACCTTACCTACATCTAATCTCTGATGTAGGTCCAGGTCCATACAGCTTCTTGTTGGTCGGCTCCAGTATTTTATTCGTAGCATAAGTCGATGGGACTACCGTCACATGAGCCCCAGTATCCAGACGAACACTAATCAACTGTCCGTGCATTTCAATATTAACCTCCCACCTGTTATCCGAATACAGCTGCAGACTGCCCGGCTGTTCCGATAAAACCGTGGCCTGAATCAGAATTATTACTATCATCATCATCATCATGTTATCAACAGCACCAAATTTGCCGCTAGCACGGCTTTTAAAAGATCTAGAATAATGGCCTCTGCCTCCACAAAGGTAACAAGTAGCATTGATGGCCGGACAACGTTCTCTCGGGTGTGTTTCTGGAATCCCACACCAGGGGCACTCAATATTTCTCTTTGATGGTTGCTAATTCTGAATATTATTATTATTTCTCCAACTATGCTCTCTACTGGTACCAGGCTGGCTCCGATTAACTTTATTTACAGGTTTACCAGTAAAGTTTTTATAATGAGTTCCAACTTTCCCGACTGAAGAGCATGAAAATAAATTCTTATGTTTTTTTACTTCTTCGTACTGTTTACAGATCTGAATAGCTTTTGCTAACGTCAGCCCTTCAACCAATTGTAATTTTTCACTTAGGCCACCATCATATAACTCCAGATAAAATGCGGTCTCTGACCATTTCCTCCTTCAAAGTGCCATAGTCGCAGGGCTCTACTAGAGTGTAAAGATCTGTTAAGAAATCTTCCAAGTTTTCCCCAGGATTCTGGACACACTGATTAAATTTTGTCCGTTCATACACTATATTCTTCTTTGGGGTGAAATGGCCATCAAATTTTTCTAATATTAAATCAAAATTTGTTTGATCAGCAGCAGACAAATTGAAGGTTAGTTATAACTGTCTGCTGCATCCCCCATTAAATATATAAAGGCATTTACTTTCTCTTTGTCCGTTTTATTCTCTAAACCTGCCAATGTTAATTACGCTTTGAATCGGCGCTTCCAGTTCGGCCTCTTATCTGATTCATTAAAACTAAATTGTTCTACTTGAGGCACGCTACCGACCGGAGTACCCAACATAATTCCTTGATTCATGTCTTAAATTCGGAATGACTAGTCTATTTATCACGAAATCACTGACACACTCTCGTAACTAATAATTTACCGCCGGGACCATGTTTTAAGGAGGGTTAACCTAATTAAATAAGAACATAGAATCACGGTGTGAACCTAATTATATTTCCAAGGTAAACAAATAATAATAAAATATAATATTATAATAATGCGATATCACAGCCATCTGATTCCTCAATGATTAAAGAGCTTTGTGCCCGAATAGTAGCACTAGAAACAGAAATAAAAAAGCATCGTCCAATATCAAGGTCTCGTTCTAGATCCAGGTCTCGATTTAACTCCAACGGAAAATATTGTTATGGGCACTTCCGTTTTGGAAACAAATGCAAACCAGAAAAATGCAATGAATCTTGTCAATGGAACCAAAAAAGTAATCAGGAAAACTCCAGCCGGCAGTCACAGTAATGGCCGAATGTGCTGCCTCAGATGTCTTTCCAGGCCAACAACATAGATTATTTGTCCAGGTTATTTGATCATTGTTCTGGTATTAAATTTCTTGTGGACAGTGGTACGGATGTGCCAGTAATTCCCGTTACTAAGCATAATAAGCCAACTGACTTCAGGTTATACGCTGCTAATTAATGGCGCTGAAATACAAACTTTTGGTACTAAAATTCTAAACATTGATTTCCCGGAAATTATAATGGCCATTTTTTATTGCAAAGACATCTAAAGCATCTCTAGGAGCTGATTTTCTTTGTAAATTTTATTTGGTAATAGATTTAAAAAATAAAATATTAATATATAATACCACCAAAGCGACTATGTCCGCGTCGGTTGACACAATTTCTGCCGAAGATACAGTCAGTTCTTAAATATCTACAAATTTGATAAAAAAACTTCCAGATCTTACTAAACCCAATTTGATGCCTACACATTCAACCCATAGCGTTGAGCACTATATCAATACCTATAGTGGAGCTCCAGTTTACTGCAAACCACGTCGACTAGATCCTCATAAATTAAAAGTAGCTAAAAACGAATTCCAATACTTACTAAATCAGGGTATAAATAGGCCATCAAAATCACAGTGGGCAAGTCCTCTTTTACTTATAACTAAGAAAAATGGACAATGGCATGCTTGTGGAGACTACAGAGCTTTAAACGCGCGAACACAGCCAGACCGCTATCCAGTTCTGAGAGGCGAAGATGTCACTGAAATTTTAGAGAATACAAATTTTTTTTCAAAGATTGATTTGTATTCTGCTTTTTATTTTATTCCAGTAGCAGAACAAGATAAACAAAAAACTGCCATCATACCGCCTTTTGGACTCTATGAGTTTGACGTAATGCCTTTTGGCTTAAGAAACGCACCTTGTACTTTCCAGTGCTTCATGCATGAGGTATTGTTTGGATTGTTAAAATTAGTGGGTTTTTTACAGGGAAAACTCAAATAATATACAAATCTCATGGAACATACATTTGTGCATTTTTTATTAACACATGAGAACACAAGTAGATATTTTTATCATCATATCAATATATAATTCTTTCGAGGCCAGTGCCATTACAATATGCACTGCCTGTTTATATTAATATTATATTCTGACACCCCACCTCAATTTCAAGTCCCTTTAATACAAAAGATAAATAATAAAAATGAACTACACTTGAAATTGCAAAACAAAAAAAGAAATTGAACAGAATAAAATTACAATAAACCATAAAAGAAATTGAACATTTCACTAAATATATAGTCATCATGATTTTAAATTAAGTTCATCACAAAAATTTTTAAACATGATTTTTCCCAATGGCTTAGTAAGGATGTCAGCAATGTTATCTTCAGTTGCAACGTATTTTGTAGTAATTATCTTGTTCTTGATGAGATCCCGCATATATCGATGTACCCTTGATATCGATGTGCTTGCAGGGCTTTGTATTTTCATGATTTTCAATCATTGATAGGGCACTTTTATTGTCCATGAAAAGACTAGCATTACATGAGGAGTCATTAAATTCAGTAGCCAGGGACTCAATATACACGAGCTCAGTGGCAGCCATGGATGCAGCGTAGTATTCGGCCTCAGGGGTGGAGAATAGAATAGAAAACAAACTTTATTCTGGGACCAAGTCCCTTTAGAATAACAATAATGAACAAATAAAATAAACATATTATTCATCTGGTCAGAAGGCTACTTAATAATACAAATAATGAAGTAATCAAGAGTGACAAAACAATATTATTATTATAATATCCTATTATAACTAGTTTGAGGAACTAGGTATAGTCCCCTCGTTTAGGTTTGATAAACAATTATTGAAACTAAACAATAGGAATGTCATTATTCCCAGCCATTAGAAATTAGAAATACAATCATTGTTGTTAAAGTATTTCCTAATTATAATTAACTTGATACATAATTAAAGAATTACTTACAGTATTAAGATTTAATTAATTAATTATCGCCTCGACAGGGGCTGAAGCTGCCCTTGGCCGTTTGTACTCCCCTTTCCCAATCCGTACTCCGGTCAGCGGCAAGTCTGCTGGACACTCCAACCTTCCACATGTCCTCAGATACCGTGTCCTTCCACCTTCCCTTTGGTCTCCCACGTGGTCGTACTCCGTCTGGGGTTCCGCAGCATAGTTCCTTGGTGGTTCGGCTTTCATCCATCCTGATCAAATGTTCATACCAATTCAAACGCTGAATTCGAACGAAATGTGAAACTCGGAGGTCGTAGATCTCTATGTTCTTTCTCAAGCGCTTTGCACCATTTTCTCTTATTGGTCCTAGGATACGTCTCAGCACTTTTCTTTCAAACCTGTCAATCATTTCAGCCTGGCTTTTGCCCAGGGTCCAGGTTGGACAAGCGTAGGTTAGCACAGTTCAAATGATGTATAGGATCATTTTGGTACCCCGACTTGACAATTTACTGCGGAGGAAATGTCTTAGAGAGACGTATGCTTTCTTAGCCCCTAATACACGGGTTTGAATCGCCTCCCCTTCGTCAGTCCGATCATTTAGAATGGAGCCAAGGTATTAAAGCTGGACACGCACTGGAACGTATACTTCCCCACTGCATAGTGCTTTGGCGGGTTTAGAGGTGTCTTCTTTGTGAGAACCATTATTTTAGATATCCCTTCGTTTATGGAAAGTCCCATTCTCCCTGCTTCTCTGTCGAGTGGCTTGATTCATCTTGCTAAAAATTGTACCTGACTGATTGATTTCGGCTCTTTTAACCATAACTTGAAGGGTGGTATTAAACAGAAGAGGTGAGAGGAGGTCACCCTGCCTTACTTCTAACTTCACTGCAAAAGGTTTGCCTAACTTTCCGTTTATTTTTACTCTGCTTACGCTCTCTCTCATAGTGAATGCTACGAGACGGGTCAGCTTCGGTGGTATACCTATTTCTTTCATTGCCAGGTAGAGCTCCTTTCTGATAATGGAATCGTACGCCGCTTTAAAATCTATGAAAAGGATCCATACAATCTAATTGAATTCTTTTGTTTTTCCCATTATTTGCCTTAAGGAAAAAATCAGATCAATAGTTGACCTGTTTTTCCTGAAGCCACCCTGATAGTCCCCCAACCGTGGTTCTACAAAATCAGCTAAACGGTTATATAATGTTATGTCTTTGATTATTCAATACAAGGTTTTGAAACACTTGATATATTTATTGTAACAGTATCAATCAGTCCTTATTCGCAAGTCACAAACATATGTTTATAAAAAAGATTGATTGTCATGTGCTACGGGCATAATCGATATATAACAATCTCCCGCACTATTTAAAAGTATTTAATTAAGATGATAAATCATAATCCTGTAGTTTAGGTGGCAATCTTCCAACTCTCCCTGATCTTCTAAGGATTGGCTGAAGTTCTCGGTGGTCCCTGATTTCCTCTTGAGGCTCCTCCAAGGTCTGTGGTGGTTCTGGCCTGTGCTCATTTGGTGGATCTCCTTCCTGTTGAGGTAGCATAATGATGCTTGGATGCGAGAGGTCAAAAGTAGTTTTCTTCTTAGGTATAGAGACCTTTAATAATTGGTTAATGTGTCTTTTAAGACGATAGCCATCATCATGTTCGACCATGTAGTGTCGCTTACCAAGTTTCTTGATTATTGTACCCAATTTCCAATTTGGTTTGTTTGAAGATGTATACCATCTAGACTGAATTCGGTCTCCCACATTTAGTTGACGTGCGATGATGGTGGTGTCAAGGGAAGTTGTTTGTTTTGGTGGCTTCAACAGATCTAATTTGATTCTTATTGTCCTCCCTAGGTATAATTCTGATGGAGTTTTACCGCTTGATAAGGCTGTTGATCTATATCCCATCAGAATTTCTTGTATTTTCCTTTGAAGAGGTAATGATGAAGTAGCCATCGCCTTCAATTTATTTTTCAGTGTTTGTACATTTCGTTCCGCAATTCCATTTGTGGCTGGATAGCCAGGGGCTATAAACTTCTGGAAAATCCCATGTTACAAACAAAAGTCTGAAAAAGTTGCACTCTTAAATATTGTTGCATTGTCCGAAACAATTACTTTCGGTAAACCGTGTGTGGAAAAGATGTCTTGGAGATAGTTAATGGTAGTGTCTGTTGAGGGGGGGATTTTTGAAAAGCGGATCTCCAGCCATCTAGACTTTGCATCCACTAATATTAGGAAATAATGATCTTGGAATGGCCCGGCATAGTCTATGTGTACCCTTTCAAAATTATCTCCTGGTTCTTCCCAATGGTGAATTGGTGCTTTAGAGGGGTTATTCCTTATTTGAGCGCACTCTTGGCATGATTTGACAAGATGTTCTATATCTTTGTCAATGTTTTTCCAATAAACATATTGCCTGGCTAATTGTTTCATCTTGACAATTCCTATGTGAGTATGGTGGAGTTCTTTGAGGACTGCAGCTTGCAATGAAGTTGGTATAACGACTCTCTGATCCTTGAATATAACCCCGTTTTGAAGATGGTAAATAGCGTCACAATTGTCACCATTTAATAGTTCTAATTTTAGTTTTGAAAGCAGCTGATCACGTGTGGTTTCTTCGCCAAGAGTTTCATAGTTAAGAGATAAATTTGAAATTTGATATATTCTTTCATTTGAAATTAAAGAGACCTCTTCTTCAATGTTTTTTTCGTCTTGAGAAATGACATCTTCAATTGAGGCTCTTGAAAGGAAATCTGCATTTAAATTCTCTTCTGCCTTCCTATGACGAATTTGATAATCAAAATTAGTGAGCCACGATGCGTATCGTAAAAGTCTGGAGGAAGTCATGGCTGGTAATTCTGTGTTTTCATGAAGTATGTGGGTTAGCGGACGGTTGTCTGTAAAGAGCGTGAACTTTTTCCCATAGATATAGTAATAGAATTTCTTTAGGGAAAATATAATTGATAATGCTTCTCTATCTAGTTGGCTGTAGTTCATCTCAGCTTCCGTTAATGAGCGCAATGCGAAAGCAATAGGTTTTTCTTCGCCGTTAATGGTGTGGGAGAGCACTCCTGCTATTCCTGAAGGTGAAGCATCACAAGCTACCGTTAATGGGTACTTTGTATTATATGGTGTTAGGTCACTAGCAATTTCCTTTTTTAGTTGCACAAATGCTTTTTCGCAGGCTGGAGACCATTTATACTTGTGGTGACTTTTTAGAAGTAACCTTAGTGGATAAGTTAGTGTAGAAACATTGGGAATAAATTTCCTGTAATAGGTTACCATTCCTAAAAATCTTTTAACATCGTCTTGGCTAGCTGGTCTTGGTGCGTTTGTAATAGCAGAAACTTTTTTGGGGTCTTTTGATATTTTCCCTTGCTCGATTACGTATCCCAGGTACTGAACTTTTGTTTTGAAAAATTCGCATTTTCGTTTATTAAGATGTAGGTCATTCTCTTGCAATCTATTGAGACAACCAATTAAGTTTTTATAGCATTCTTCTCGAGTTACGGCATGTACTATTATATTGTCGAAGTAAGTAGTGACACCTGGTAAGCCTGCTAGAACTTTATCCATGACAAGATGAAAGTCATTCGGGGCGGTTTTGATACCAAATGAGAGACGTTTGAACGAATAACTACCTTTGTGAGTGATGATCGTTTGGATTTGTGAACTTTCTTCATCAACTGGAACATGTAGATATGCTTTAGTTAAATCCAAGGAGCAAAAATATTTCGAATTATTGAGTGCTGTTAGAAGGTCTTCTATTTTTGGTATTGGGTAATGTGTGTCTAGCAGTTGCGGATTAACGCCTACTTTGTAGTCGACACACAGACGAACTGAACCGCCAGCCTTGGGTATGACCACTAGTGGGAACGCCCAATCGATTTCCTGCACTTTTGTTATGATACCCTGATTTTCTAAAGTTCTTGCTCTACTTTTAATTTGAGTGCATGTGGTACCTCCCTGGCTTTCAACGCAATTGGTTTTGCATTGGTTCTTAGTTTAAGTGAAATCTTGAAATTTTTGCACCACCCAACTCTATTTTGAAATAAATCAGCAAATTTATTCAATATTTCACTTTCTGGATTATCTGGAATAATTTTGTGTACTGGATGTATTGATTCTTTGTTTCTTTCGCTATCGATGTCTTCTAGGCGAATATTTAAGCGCCTTATCCAGGAACGGCCTAATATGTTGGAAAATTTATCCGGAACTACGAAGAGCGTTTCTTGAGATTTCGCTTCTTTATAGCGAACTTCTACATCTGCTATTCCGATTGCTGCGAAAACGCCTGTAGTGTAAGAGCGGAATCTAATGTTTGTATTTCGTAATTCAGTATTTAATTTTAATTTTGTAAACCTTGATTTGTCCAAAAGAGTTTGACCTGCTCCCGAATCAACTTCAAATTGTTGCGTTTTGTTATTTATTAGTACTTGTACAAGGTATTTTCCAGTACCATCCTCTAAAGTTTTATTCTGAATGTTTACTACGTCATATACGTTGTATTGATCTTGAAAAGATAAATCTTCATCAACTATTGTATTTACAGTTTTCTTTTCAGCCATGTGCTTCTTTAAGCAAACTTTCTTAATGTGGCCTAATTTTTCACAAAATTTGCATTTTAGTTTATTGGGTTCAATCCTACATTGATTCGCATTATGGTTTGACTTACCACATTTTAAGCAAAGACCATTGATTCCTAGATGTTCAAGGTTGAGACGAAATTTTGATTGGTTCCTGAGTGGGGCATTTTTAATATTTATTTTGGTTGAATTTGTGTCATGCCTTGAATTAGAATTGGTTTGATCCTTACCATGTGATTGTGAAACCCTATTCACATTAGGTGAAATATTGTTAGTTGAGCTTTCGTTGAATTGTTGATTTGCAACTGCAGATGCTTCTAGGGTTTGTGCCTTTAAAACTGCGTCTGAAAATGTTGTCGAATTATCAAGCAATAATTGATGGCGAATTTCCTGATTTGAAATTCCTCTGATAAATTGAGAATGTAAGAAAAGGTCAGATACGAATTTTTCACATTCGCATTTAAATTGACAATTTGGAATGAATTTTCGTAAATGGTTGACAAAATCTTGGATTGACTGATGAGGTTCTTGTTTTTGTGACAAGAATTTGTGTCGTTCGAGGAGTATATTCTTCTTTTCAGTTAACTGTTCTTTAAGTCTTTGAACTATTTGATCAAAGTTTAATGATTTTAACTCCCTTGGTGCAATAGATAAATTGAGTAATTCAAAAATTTCAGGGTCTAAACTATTTAAAAGAATATTTTTTGCAACTGATTTATCTGACTCGAGGCCTTTCATAGCAAGAAAAATATTGAATCTTTCGATGTATTGTTGAAATGATTCTCTGTTTTTATCGAAATTATCAAATTTACTCACAGTACTTAGTGACGGTGTAGATTGAGAAAATTGCTCCATCATCATTCTGAAGTTCTGTTGTTGCATTTCTAGAAACTGTTTGAACTGGTTAGCATCCATTGTGATTTAGATGACAAACTTACTTGAAAACTAAAAAGTCTTGAAAAAAAAAAGTAATGGAACAATAACCTAACTTGAAAATTAAAAATTAATAAAAAATAAAAAAATATCGGAGCACTGTAGGTTTAAATTTACACCTCGTCGCCAAACTGTTATGTCTTTGATTATTCAATACAAGGTTTTGAAACACTTGATATATTTATTGTAACAGTATCAATCAGTCCTTATTCGCAAGTCACAAACATATGTTTATAAAAAAGATTGATTGACATGTGCTACGGGCATAATCGATATATAAGATAGACAATAGTTTATATGCAGCGTTCAGTTGGCTCATTCCCCTATAATTGTATTAAAAGTTAAGTAGGCTTAAATTATTGAGTTTTTAGATTCACCATACTGTAACTTTCACAAAACTATTTATTTTATTTTTAAAAGATCATTTTTGTCGAAAAAATCGCGTTAGGATTATGAAAAAATTGACGCGGGAAATGAGAAACTTTTAAACGCTTCATTTTGGCTTGGTGACGTCATGAGGATTGTTTACATTTTTGTGATGTTTTTGCATTTTCGTATAGAATATTGTGTTCATCTTCAGAAATAAAACAATTGCTTATTAATTAAAATAAGTTATTACAAGTGAAGAATCAATTTTTGTTATTATTGGCATATTTTTATTCAATAACTATTAATTTTATCAACATAACCTATACAATAACAAATGTTTCTTTATGATCTTTTTTTGAGTGTGCTTAAAACTTTGTACTGCAGAAATACTTTCTTTATCACAATCACATGGTTCATTCAAAGACAAAGTAGAGAAACCTCTGTAAGTTTTATCATCAACAAATGATGAAATGTTATCTGAATCACTGGAGTCATCACTATAAATATCACTGGCAAGAAATTATGGTACCTTCATGGGTTTTTACCATTAAATAGGTGGCGGTGCCCTATCTTTCAACACTGGCGGATCTAGGAAAATTTTTAGGGGGGGGGCATGGGTCAATGTGAATTTGTTATCAATGTATACGATCCATATATGAATGAAGATACATAAAATACCAATTTTTAATTCAAGACAACTGAGGCCAGAAAACAATAACATAAATAAAACGAAAATACGATCCTCAAATCCTAATAAATAATAAACTCTGAAAAATGGAACATAAAGCTATCTATCTATAAAAAAAAACAAAAAAAAACCTGTACCACTACAACCCATGAAGGGTCTGGGGTTCAGTACATGGAAGAGACTGTACTGTTTCATGGACAACGGTTCTGCAAGGAGGTGACTTGTCCTAGGTCATGCTCAACCGCCAGATTTTTCCCCCTTATTTGTATTATTTGTAGCTACCAGCAGAACAACACCATACATACAATCCGGCAGGAAACGGGCAAATTGAACGCCTCAATGGAACTCTGTGGAAAACCATTTGTCTCTCATTGAAGACTCTAGGACTGCGGACGGAGAACTGGGAAATGGTCCTACAGGAATCCCTCCACGCTATTCGATCTCTACTTTGCACAGCAACTAACTCCACTCCTCATGAACGATTTTTCACTCATCCTCGCCGTACAGCCAATGGAGTCTCCTTGCCGTCTTGGTTAACGCCTGGTCCTGTGCTTGCCAAAAGGAACGTGCGAATCAGCAAATATGAAGACCCTGTCAAGGAAGTAGAATTACTTGAAGCTAACCCACAGTACGCCCTAATTCGCAAGAAGGATGGATCAGAATCAACCGTGTCCCTGAGACAATTAGCACCTAAAGGAACTCATGAGATGTTGGAGAAGCCTTGCCCTGACGGTGATGAACCCGCTCCAATATTAGAGCCCTCTAACATGGTATATCCGGAAGAACCCTCTGCCACTCCATCTGTTCATGGCTCTCTCTCTAATGAAATTGGAATCCCAGTGTGCCCCTCAAGACCTCAACGGGTGACCAAGGCTCCATCTTACCTCAAAGACTATGTTACTAATTGAAAACCAATCCTGGTGTTACAAATCTTGAATGAAGTTTAAATCTTTCTTTTGTATCTCAAATATTGTTCTGAAATTTTGCCAAATGTTTTCTTAAATCTTTCTATGTATCTCATATATTGTACTTAAATTATGCCAAATGTTTTAAGAAAAACTCAGGGTGAATGTGGTGATTTTTAATCCCACTCATGTGTGGGAAACTTTCCCTACTATTGTCTAACCTGGCAGATAACCAGTTATATGTTTGTAAACTCACTATTCTTCTACAGTTGTTGTTTTAAGCTAATAAAAACCTTTCTAAGGGTAATTCATTCTTCCTTCATTTTCATCACACCGAGTGTCTGTGGCGAAGGTGTACAACCTCTGTTCTTTATACTTTATTTGTTTTAAACTTTGTCTTCTTCTCTATTTATTTAATTTTTGTACGATTGAGACACTATGGCCTATGCTTGTTTCAACTTTTTTTTCATCATTTATTAAAATATTTTTTTAATCGTTTATTTCCAGCTTTTTTAATTATTGAGTAGTGATATCAGCCTAAATGAATTTTTGCTAGTCATTATTTAGTTTTATATATTATTATAACGGATTTGTTTGTATTTATTCTCTAATTTATTGGTCAATTTTTTATTTATTTGTATGATTTAAAGGTTCATTTATGCATATCAATAATTATGGCAGTTTCATTTAGGATTGCCAGAAGCTCATTTAGAGCCTATACCTATTCCAGATGCTATAGGATATGGATTTTATAGCTATTTTATTGAATTTTTGTTGGTGTAGAATTCATTTGTTTTCAGTATGTCGCCATGGTTATATCCACACTATCTTCCCATTCTTTAACTCTGTTAGTATACGTGAATATCTGTCATTTTGTAGCTCTTAAAATTTTTAATTACTTCTCAAGAGAAGTTAGATTATATTAAGCAGAATGGTGGAGTTTGCATAACATTTATTTAATTGAAGAGACTGAATCACAATGGTTGAAATGGGTTTGTATACTTGTTGGGCTTAATAAGAAAAAATTCCTTAAAAAGTTTACCTTCTGCCATGCGCAAAGGTATTTGTAACACGACCAGGCGCCAGCCGTATTTTGGACGGTATACAACTTTTGTTCTCTTTCACTTCCCCAATGGTGCCTAATTATGATTTTATATGTTAAAATTATAATATTGTCCATTTATAACACGACCAGGCGCCAGCCGTATTTTGGACGGTATACAACTTTTGTTCTCTTTCACTTCCCCAATGGTGCCTAATTATGATTTTATATGTTAAAATTATAATATTGTCCATTTATAACACGACCAGGCGCCAGCCGTATTTTGGACGGTATACAACTTTTGTTCTCTTTCACTTCCCCAATGGTGCCTAATTATGATTTTATATGTTAAAATTATAATATTGTCCATTTATAACACGACCAGGCGCCAGCCGTATTTTGGACGGTATACAACTTTTGTTCTCTTTCACTTCCCCAATGGTGCCTAATTATGATTTTATATGTTAAAATTATAATATTGTCCATTTATAACACGACCAGGCGCCAGCCGTATTTTGGACGGTATACAACTTTTGTTCTCTTTCACTTCCCCAATGGTGCCTAATTATGATTTTATATGTTAAAATTATAATATTGTCCATTTATAACACGACCAGGCGCCAGCCGTATTTTGGACGGTATACAACTTTTGTTCTCTTTCACTTCCCCAATGGTGCCTAATTATGATTTTATATGTTAAAATTATAATATTGTCCATTTATAACACGACCAGGCGCCAGCCGTATTTTGGACGGTATACAACTTTTGTTCTCTTTCACTTCCCCAATGGTGCCTAATTATGATTTTATATGTTAAAATTATAATATTGTCCATTTATAACACGACCAGGCGCCAGCCGTATTTTGGACGGTATACAACTTTTGTTCTCTTTCACTTCCCCAATGGTGCCTAATTATGATTTTATATGTTAAAATTATAATATTGTCCATTTATAACACGACCAGGCGCCAGCCGTATTTTGGACGGTATACAACTTTTGTTCTCTTTCACTTCCCCAATGGTGCCTAATTATGATTTTATATGTTAAAATTATAATATTGTCCATTTATAAGAGAGAAAAAGTATAAATAAAAAAAATTACTCACAACATTTGTATTATATTTACAATTAATTTTTCAGAATTAAATGATTCCTGGTTAATACTTGTATTTCCAACAAAGTATATTGTGACACTGTCATCACACCCAATATAAAAAAAACAAACTTACATTTGAATTAATAAAAAGAGTTACAAAATTAATTTTATTTGCTTGAAAATAAGAATTTTATGGTAGCTTTTTTAAAATTTGTTTATAAATAAGTACCAGTTTACTTTTATATAATGTTTTCTAAAACAGATTGTGTCCGAAATTGACCAAGGAAAGCTATTTTCCATATATTATCCATACAATTATTGTGATAACACTTGTGCACATTTTATTGTATTTTATCAACAACTATATAGATAAACTATAAAAAATGGAAACTTAAGAGAACTAACTCCAATTCATTGTGTATTGTATTGTATTTTGTTGAGAATTGTATTATATATTGTATAAGGCGCTAAACATACTACCAATAGGAGGGCACAACTTTTTCATTTAATTGCTTTATCTTCACTGTATCTTGTTGACTGAGGATTACTTTTATCCTTAAAAATTATTTAGATTTAAAATCTTGGCTAACTAAAATTTAATAGATTTATAATATGATTTATTTTGTATTAATTACAATTTGTGATAATGCCACTTATACTACTTAAACCATAATGCCTATAGCAGTCCTCAATAATAGTTAACCTGTTTAATTTTAATTTATTATTCCATCAATTTCTTAACTGGAAGACCAAGCTGAAAGAAAGAAAAAATAGTTATAATATAATAAATAGATATATACAAAATATCTATTACTATAATTTATAAAAAATTATAATAAAAAAAATTAATTACTTTTTTCCAGTTATTGATTTTGCAAACTGTTCCCAAGTACGCAAGCTGGCACTTGTCTTCTTCTTCGTTAGAAACTGTTACATACAAAGTTTGGTTAAGCAAAAATATGATTTTTAGTAATTGAAAATTAAAAATATAGATTAATAAGAATACTTGGAATGTATTTGCAAGTATGTAATCGTATTACCAGGCTGTGACTTATGATAATTTAGTAATAGAATCTTACAGTAAGTTTACAAAATTATATTAAGGCTAGATTTTTATTTCTACTTTTCCTTACACGCAGTTTTATAATTTCAAAATGATTTTTTGATTTAGCCAATGTGAAAATAAGTTTATTTGAAATAATAGATGATGTTGAATGTTATTATTTTTTTTAATAAAGATTTTTTACAACTTAGTGTCTGATAGTTGTTGCCACAGATCTCGATCCAGCCAGTCTCCTCTTAGACCCCTCGCTGCCATGCTCTCCTTAACATCCTGCAACCATCTTTTTTTGGGTCGTCCTCTTTTCTTCCTTTCTGTAGGCCAATATTCAGAAGAAGATTTCAATCTTCTTGTTTCTACTGTGAAGAGGATCGTTGTTTCCTGATCAACCAGTTGCCTAATTGCTCTATTTAGGATGTGCTGAATTCTGGAAATAACACAACAGCGTCTCCAGAAGTCCATCTCCACGGCTATCATCTTCCTTTCTTCGTTTATCGTAGTTGTCCAGGTTTCGGATCGGTAGAGGATAACATTTTCAACTGAGTGGAAAATCATTTTTTTTGTTTTGAGGTTAACCTGCTTACTCCACAGAACAGAGTTATCATTTTTCTGCCTTTTACTATTTTTTCTGTTATATCTTTATTGGAGCTTCCATCGTCTGAGAGCCATCTGCTAATAGCACTCAAAATGCTAAAGCTAACTTGAGATTGAGAGTGATAATAAAATGATTTCATTCAACATGAAGAACAAAATTATTAACAGACGGCCATTTAACGATTGTTTTTTAACTTTTAGAACTTTTCTGAAAATTAAAATATCAACAAATCATATATGAAACCATATCATAGACAATTATATATTTTTTAATTCCTCTTTAAATCTTAGTTAAGGCTTGGAAATACATTAAAAGAAGTTGTTATTTCTCTTAATACTAATTATCGAAATCTTTTTGCAGTTTTTGGGCTTTTAGATCTCACTTGGTGTACTATCTGAGCATTCAACTAAACAATAGTATGTAATTGATTTTTTTTTTTTTTTACTCACAACAATAGTCAAGATAATTTAAAGAATAAAAACATTTTGAGTAGAACAATTAAGACTAATCAAAAATAGATGAAAATTTCTTTGTTGTAAGCTTGTAATTTTAACATGTTTTGAAAGCGTAACTAAGTATTAGAAATAAAATGGGTAGAAAAAATATAATTGTTTATATTTTGGTTTTATATTTGGTTTGTCAATAGTTTTTCCATATATTTTAAAAATCACAGTAAAATAACCATTTTTTAATTCTCTAGTACTAACTAAAATGGGACCATTGTCAATGGGCTAGCTCTAATTTAAAGATTTATAGTGTTTTGAATTTTATATTTCATTGTTGAGTTTTTGGCCAAACAAAAAAAAAAAAAAATCTGTCACATCCAAAATTATCTTTTGATCTAAAAAAAAAATATTCTTTAAAAGTTATGATTACTTTCCAACTTTTTTATTTGAAATATTATGGTATGAATTAGCAATTAACTGTTAACAAAATGAGTAAATGTTGATAATTAATCTTAACTTCTATTTTAAAATCATGGGCAATTTGTAATACTACATCTATTTTTTGATTAGGCCATAAAATTAGATATGAAATTCAACCTTTATTTAAAAATAATAAAATAAAAGCTTTTATAATGTTGTAAACTATCGTTGTTATTTCAACTAATTATGTAATAATAATTTTCTAATATAATAGCTTTGTTGAGCCATGGACTAATAACTTCCAAAGACCAAGAAAAGCTATCATTAACTATCATTACTAATCTAATCTAATCCCAATAGCCAGCTGTTATTACCTTCAAGTTGGCATATCTCCGTAATCTTATCAACTTTGGCCTTGTCTTCGTCATTATCCAGGCAATGCTTTGTTAGGAAATTGCATCGTTCCCAATCAAGTTTTCCATCTTTCATCTACAATATTGAGAATTGGAGTTGACAAATTTTAACTTTTTAAAATATCATTCTGAACTTTAAATATCACATGACAGTAACTTTTTTTTTTTCTTAATAGGCTTATATGATAATAATAATATTTCCAACTTACCACTTCTAATTTCTCTAGCACACATTGAATCCAACACTGAAAAATAAAATTATAAAATAATATGCTATAAAAAAATAGGTTATAAAAATATTGGTTACAATATATATCCAAAAAATATTGGTTGACAGGCTATAAAAGTTGACCAAATATCTGTATGGATGAGTGCACTGATATGAGAGTAGCCATAAATATATCCCTATACTATTTTATTTAAGTAAAAAAATAAAATAAATATGATAAAAAAGATAAATAAATAAAAAAGAGCATTGAAGAAGAAATTCCAGGTTATGACATATATGTTTTAAATAACAACACAACTACAAATTGTCAATACATTGCCACTTTCAATAATTTACTTCATTGAATACAGAATTTCTATGTAACCCATTCTTTTCCATTTTAAGTAGCAAGCTCAGTTTCAATTTAAGTTTATTGCTTAATTTTTAAAAATTGATAATTTTATAATTGTTTAAAATGGCTAAAACGGTTGCACTGCTTTCTTCATAGTTGAAATCTTAGGTTGGCCTTTACAATATAAAAAATGAAAAAATTAAATCTGGCTGAAAAAGATGTTTTTGTCGTAATTAATGAAGTCCGAATTAAATTTAAAGTAGTCTCTATTTTTTTAAATTAAATCTATTAATTTTTTTTAATGCAAAGTGTTGTCGATTTATCAATTTTTGGTTATTGTTGTAACTTATTTTATTGCATGTTTTTATTATTTTTGTATTTAAGATTTTAAAGAGGCATATTAGTGTATTAGAATAATTTAAAAGTTTTAATAATATTTGTGGGGTTTTCTGTCTTTATAGAGCATATTTAATGATTTTTATGGCTTATTACAAAGCATATTCTGATGTTATAACTATGAAAATATGGACAATATGCCTTTAGAGGAATAGATTTATCTTTGATATACTACAAGCAACTAATACAGTATTTCTTAAGAAATTGTATAAGGAAAATATTGAGGAAAAAGGCTCAAGGTCAAGGAAAAGACTCAATTAGGCTAGTAATTATTACTCTATTTCCAGGTGTTACTGGATGTATTATTGTAATGGATTCTCTTTAGTTTTTTAATTACTTTATACAATATTGTTTATTGTTTTTTAATTACTTTATACAATATTGTTTATTGTTTTTTAATTACTTTATACAATATTGTTTATTCAACTAAATTCATTATTATTTTTTATTTTTTCACAAATTAAAAAAAAAAAGTCTATTTTATATTTATTATTCTTATGATGGTGTTAATTTTTAAATATTTTTATTTTGAAGAGAATAAAAATTTGCCAAGGCCGGGATTTGAACAAGGGTCGCCCGCGTCACTAGCTCTAACCAACTGAGCTAACCTGGCTCGTAACAGGGCCAGACAAATCCATTACCTTTATGGATCCTATATCTCGTGTTCTCGGAATTTTCCGATGGTTACAAGGGGAAGAATGTTCATGGAACATTAATTTAATTAGGATCTTATTGACCTACGTCAATTTTATATTATAATTTATTATTCTTATGATGGTGATAATTTTTAAATATTTTTATTTTGAATTATTTTATATTTTTATTTTCTCTTCAAAATAAAAAAAATTCATTTCTATTATTATGATATATCCAGTTATTTTATTTTTATCTTGTCAATTTTTCACGATGAGGACTTGCTGCACCTGTTGAAATGTTTGTTTTAAAAAAATATTTTCTTTTACTAAGCGTGAATTTCCTTTCATTGCCACCCAGCCTATCTTATTCTTCATAAAGTACATACATTAAAATAATTATGCTTCAGAAGAAAAAATAACAAGTTCCTCTCTTTCTCCCCCGACAAGACAGATCTTTATTAATGTGAATCTAATCATTGATCTATTATTTGTTCCGCTGTGTCAGTGAAAAAGAGAATATACAACAAACCATAAGCGATATAATGTATCTAGTATTAGTAAACTGGCAATGTCCAATTAATATTGCATGTTCAGTTTTAATGTTTAATATATATATATATATATATAATATATAATTAATAGAATAGCTTTATTCATTAATAACTGATAAAATATAAACTTTTATAGACAACAAATAAACTTTAGTCTTACCTTAACTTCAGGACCATCAGGCACATCCTCACGGTTTACAATACTCTTAAGAGCTTCTGTAACATTAATGAAAAGATTTTATAAACTTATTGTTTGGCTAGAAAAGTTTAAGGCTATAAATTGTACATGGAATACTAAATCAACCAGAATATTTAATAGATAGATAATATGATAGAGTATCATTAATTCTATTCAACAAATCAATACCTGGAGTGATTGTGTGTTCTGCACTGCATTGAGTGACAGCTTCTTTTTGCAGGCTCATAATCTCATCTTCCTGACACTGGATAACGTAAAAATTAATTATTAATAATTTTTATAGAATAGAAATAGACTAGAAAACAAACTTTATTCTGGGACCAAGTCCCTTTAGAATAACAATAAAGAACAAGTAAAATAAACATAATATTCATCTGGCCAGGAGGCTACATAATGATACAAATCATGAAGTAATCATGAGTGACAAAACATAATAGAAATAGAAATAGAGAAAAAAATAAAATAAAATAAATAAATGATTAAAAAGTAAGAGACTTTACAGGATTTTAACTAATTGTCTAGAAAAATAAATAAATAAAAATAAAAATAAAACATATATATAAAGGTTTGATATTAACAAAATAATAATAAATAATATTAATATAATAGTTAATAACGGAATTGATAAATAAAGCAAATGAATTGCATAGCATGCGATAAAGTATTTACAAAGTCTGTATCTTCTTTGTTGTTGGAAAAATAAACAAACACGTAGGTAACGAGATCGAGTATTCGATACACATTAATTCAAGCGGAAGATTGGCCTGCCTGGAGAGCATCTTTTTGGGATGCCAAGAGATGATGGAAAAGCAGGGATTTAAATGAGGCCAGTGAAGATGAATGGCGGATGAAAGGAGGGATTGAGTTCCACACAGTGGTGGAGCGGGCGAGGAAGGAACGGTCGAATGCCTTAGTTCTGTGGGATGGAATGTAGAGATCGGAAAGGCGGGATCTTGTTTCATGGTGTTGGACAGAGGATTTGAATTGAAGGAGACTATAGATATATGAAGGGTGTGAGTTAATGGATTGGTATAGAAAAACACTAAGGAAATAATGTCTACGAATGGGTGGGAAGAGCCACTTTAACTCATCATAATGATGTGACACCCGGGAACGCCTCGGAGTACCTAGGACAAATCTTAAAGCGCAGTTCATTATTCTTTTTAAGCGACCCTCCAGCAATTTCGAGAGGCCCCCGTATACCACACAACAGTAGTCAAAGTGGGGGAAGATAAGGGATGATACAAGAAGCTCCCGGGTAGATTGTGTAAGGAGATGCCGGGATCGATGGAATAATTTCAGGGAACTAATTGATCGTTGGGATATTGGGGCGACATGATTTTTTTTTCATATTTTTGGAAATTAATGTTAATGTGAGTATACATAGGTTTCTGATTTGTCCCCAGTCAGGAACTATTGGATAACTATTTTATTTTTTATAAACCTTCTGGTGTTTTTATCTTTCTAATTTTCATCTAAAACATAATAATTACAAATTATAATATAAAAACAATTATTGTCCACTCCCAATAAATCCTTTTTTTTAATATTTGGAAATAGAGGAAATATTTAAGTGAAAAATAGGGAAAGAAAGGCTAAAAAATACTGCTGCTTTAATTCAACGTTCTTATAAAAATATTCAAGTGGAAAATAGTTGATTGGATAATTATATTATAATTAGTTGGTTTGAATTGGCGAGGGGGTGCAGTCAAAGATAAATAAGAAATAAGAAACAAAATAAGAAATTACTTTACTACAGGGCCTACATTTTAGGCCGAAACGTTGGCACAATAAAATAAGTTTTTATTATTTGTTTTTTTCATCATTTTATGCATTTTGAAAATTTTTAGCTCAAAAAAAAATATATGTTCAGTTTTTGCAGCCAAAAATAAGTTCTGACTTAATGTAAGACATTAGAATGTTGAATGAGTTTAACATTAAATAAGCACTTTGAAAATTTTTGCAATCAGTTGTTCCCATTCATCGGCTATTAAAAATGCTTGCTTTTGTAAACATTGAAGTGCCTCCTGGTAGGATCCAGAATAACATTTCATACTGTTACTGTTGTGCATTTTCTTAAAATAGTTCTCTGAGTTAACAATTAGAATAGAATAGAAAAATAACTTTGTTCTGAAATAAGTCCCTTTAGAATAACACATGAACAGAAAAAGAAACATAATCATTGATCAATACATCACAATAAAAAAAAAAAATGTATCAATGCTTGAACTTTTATTCAATTAGAGTATAAGATAGATACAATTTGTAAATATATTTACTTTATAAATACATTACAATAAATAAAAAGCTTATTAATGATTTTATTGAGCATTAGATATTAAGTGTTCATTTTTCATATATATTATTCTATTCTTTTAAAGATTAATAAGTGATCATTATTATATAATCATTTTGTATTATATTGTATTATTTCAGTATCTGACATTTCTAATAAAATTTCTCAAATTGTATCAGGTTATTTGGCCTTAGCCGAAAGTATCATTTATATTTGTATTCATATTGTATCAATATTGTTTGAGGTAGAGTTGTCAGGTAGTGTGTATTATTTATCCCTGGTCATTCTTTCTCAACTGTTCCAAACATTGGTTTGGCACTTAAAAGGTTGCATTTCCATTAACAAAACAACATAATAAATAAATTAGGCTTTATAAAAATTGTTAATGATATACCTTGCCAAAAAGGCTTGTCAGAGATCTATTTATTTTTTTTTGTAAAGAACAAAGTCATTTATATTAATGTGCTCTAAACAGTGTGAATTAATTTTACTAAAACAACATACTTCAATCAGAGACAAGTTGATAGCGATGAGAACAACAGCTGCGAAGAACTTCATCTTGCACAAACAGAAATACCTCGCTAAGGTTTTAGACGTACAAGATAGAGGAGCTCAAAGCTGGATTGTTAATATATAGCACCACCCCCTCTCCTTACCCATGACTTGGTGACATCATATCCCTTACTTCTTCAAAAATATAGCTCAACTCGTATGATTATTTCTATTTTTATTATTTATCAATTTGTTTTTAAGTGTTTAAGTTTCGCTACTACTCTGATATTTATTATTAATCTTAGTTTAGTATCCTACTCTAAGGCTATTGTATAACCAATTATATTTTCCCATTTCTCATAAAATGTCCATGACCTTCAGCATTGCTATATTATGGAATTAGAAAAAAAAGAAAAAAAAAAAAGGCTATTGTACTTGAAGATAACCATTAAGATATAAGTGAAGATACTGTATTTCAATGTATGTTCAATAATTCTGATACCTTTTTTTTTTGTTTTTTCTATGAAATGTCTAACAATTTATTGAGTTCGTGAAATTTTATACAAAAAATCTTTTTCTTTATGATGAATAATATTTTAAATTTATAAATTATGTTGGTTGATTAAAAATATGAAAAACTTATATTTTTTTCTCAGAAATACGTATTTATATTTAACTTTAATTTTTATAAAACTTAAAAGTAGAAGTTTTTTATAATTTAAAAAAATTAATGCATTTTTTCAACTTGAAATTCCTTTTTAACTTCTAACACACAAATTTTTTTTTTAAGTTAAACTTAAATGAAAAATCTGTTTGGGATACAGTACAGCAAAAAAAAAGTTGCCAAAAACTCGAAAAACATTATTAATCTTTGAACTTGTTGCCATCATCGAGAATCTTTCAGTTATCAACCAAACCACGAAGTTTCTTATTTCATCGACATCAGTTGGGTTAAAAAAAGAATATAATGAATCTACAATAGAATGTACAATATATTTCACCTTTGAGAGATATATGTTTGTGCTAGCACGAAGAATGATGTTTTCTATGATTATCTGTAAAAGATTTAGATCGAAAAAGAGAAAACAACTTTACTCCATATGTTATGCCTTGTGCATATTTTGTACCGCCAAAAAAGGAATCACATTGGAAGAAGGGGCTTGCAAATATCTTAAGCGAAACAGTTGATTACATCACATTATGCCTCGCCATCCTCTAATTCATATTCAGGTTAGCTGATACTTTCTGATCACTCTAATTATTTTTTTTATTATTTGTAAATATTTTAAATTCTCTTGGCATTCATTTACTAATTCGGACACTTTCTTCCAGGCCAATGCAACAGTTTTTTGAAGTATTCTCCAGATGGCGCATATCAGTGAGAACTTCTTCACCAGCCCAAAACAGTTGTTACTCAGCAACTTTTATTTTGACATCAGAAAAAAGAAAAAATCTCTCAGTGAAATAAGTTTATTGTAAAGTCAGATCAGAAGTGATCCAAAAAGTAAGTCCACATGATAATAATAAGCCAAGATTGCCCAGTAATTGAAAACACTGTGAAATTTATAATAAGGCTGACTATTGACTTATTATAGGAAGGGCTCTTATTGTTTACTCATTTATTATTGACTCACTCCCATGCAAACAAGGAGAGGAAAAAGGGAGATGACTCTTAGTTTTGTAGCCGTTTTCGATCACCAAATGTTTTCAATGTTCCATTTGAAGTTTATTGGAATGGGTAATCGAAACCATCTAAGTTGGTGCGAAATGTCTAAGACCTGACAAATATATAACCATCTTGTAAACTTGTGCATGTCTAGGGAATTTAAAGCCGTGTAGGCCTACAGTTAAAATATCACCATATTAACCTTAAGCATACTATCACAGTTGTTTAGAACTACCCTTTATTAATTTTAAAGGATTAAATTTATTTCGCAACATTATTATAACAATATAATAAATAACAATAAATATAGTTAATAAATAACTTACTTTTATTAAATCAAAATTGGTAGTAATTATGGGAACTAACAACCCAACTGTTGTCATAAACTTCATCTTGCCTCTATAAAATTATCCTAAATAACTTCTCTTCCTGAGCTTGGAGTTGGACTAAAAGTGGAATTAATAAATTATTGTAATTGTGTAATAGGTTAAAAATCATTTGGACGAAAAGGAAAACAATTTCAGGTAAGACTATGGAAAATGTCTAACAGAAATGTTTTTCCTAAAAATGTGTCAGAAAATTATGTAATACAAAATATAAGGTAAGATTTAATTTTAAATATATTAAAACAATTGAATTGTAGCATTTAAAGTTTATGAAAATGGCATTATCCAAATTATAAGTTTTGGAAGAAGGGTGGTGGTAAGTAACCGTATGCGTAGGAGTCATTCAGCGATCTCGCCCTCTAGTGTAACTCCAATCTCAAGTCATTCAGCGATCTCGCCCTCTAGTGTAACTCCAATCTCAAGTCATTCAGCGATCTCGCCCTCTAGTGTAACTCCAATCTCAAGTCATTCAGCGATCTCGCCCTCTAGTGTAACTCCAATCTCAAGTCATTCAGCGATCTCGCCCTCTAGTGTAACTCCAATCTCAAGTCATTCAGCGATCTCGCCCTCTAGTGTAACTCCAATCTCAAGTCATTCAGCGATCTCGCCCTCTAGTGTAACTCCAATCTCAAGTCATTCAGCGATCTCGCCCTCTAGTGTAACTCCAATCTCAAGAAAAAAAGTTATTTAGGTTATTTCTTCTATTGAAACAAGATGAAGTTTATTACAACTGTTGTCTTGTTAGTTACCATAATTATTTCCAATTTTGATTTAGTAAAAGTAAGTTATTTATTTACTATATTTATTGTATTATATATATATAGTTAAATGTTTCTAATCGATCAACAGGTTTTTAAAAAACTTTATTTTGAAAAAAAGTAAGCTAACACAATACAAGAGTAACTAGCCGGACAAGTGACGAAAATCAAGAGAGCGAGGAGCCCCTGCTCCAGGCTTAAATAGGATCTGTTATTGATGATGTTAATTTCTAGAATTGTTTACTTGGTAGCCACCTGCCAACTGCAGCTGCATCTAAAAGTGCATAACAATTCTAGGAATTAACTATTATTCTCAGAATTGTTTATTTGGGAGCCACTTGTAACTCCTCCCCACTTTAAGTTTTTGAACTCCGGGCAAAAAAAGGAATTATTTAAATAAATATTATACATAATAAGTTGTTACAGGAATTACTAAAAGCTAGTTTTATACAATTTGCTTAATACAACATTATGGTCGTTTACAATAGCAGGTGCTGTAGGTATTGTTACAATTTGTGTTGGTATATTGGTATTACATTTTCTTTTATAAATAAACATAATAATAATGATAATAAAAATTACAAGGATAAAATAATAATAGTTGTAATTGTTGTTTTCAAATGAAAGTATTTCAAGTGGTGGTATAGTATAATTGTGTGTGGTTACAAGTGTAGTATTTAAAATGAAATAATTATAAAATGGTTGTAGAATATTATTATAATTATGAACGTAAATATTATTAAATTCAGAAAAACAATCATGTTTACTAATGTTAATTAAACTTACCTCTGGTAAAAATACAGAGTTATTATTACAATCTGTTAGTTTAGTAATATTTACCGTTACATATTGCTTAAGGATGTCCACATATCTAATTTTATTTTTATTGCTTACAATTAAGTTACAATATTTTAAGTTTCCATTATAAAGAATAGAGGAAACGCATTTAGCATTGATTTTATTTAAGTTTAGACAATAAAAATTATCTATAAATATACAGTTGGCTGTATACAAGTTTGTTTTATGCTTTATGTATAGGTCAGATTTTAAATCAATCTCATAAATAGTCTGGTTGATCACCCTTGGTATTGGTAAAATAAAATATCCTTTATACGAGTCATCGTGGACTGGTAATTTTATAAAGGTATGAACAATGTTATAATGCGTAGAACAAAATATTTTACTGTTAGTCCATAGGACTTCTGAATTGTTTGATATTAAATTTATATTTTTAGGCAAGTTTCTGATTACGTCAGTCATTAAATTGGAATGAACTATTCCCATTTTACAAAATTCCAAAGACAAGGTTAAGC
This sequence comes from Troilus luridus, assembly GCA_964056705.1. Classification (NCBI taxonomy): domain Eukaryota; kingdom Metazoa; phylum Arthropoda; class Insecta; order Hemiptera; family Pentatomidae; genus Troilus; species Troilus luridus. The sequence continues at coordinate 205,799,096 of OZ057412.1, forward strand.
TTTTAATTTTATTTAATAAATGCATAATATGAATGTATAGGTCGTAGGCTTTGTCATTTTGTTCTAAAGAGTTAAAATTTTGTTTATTGATTATAAAGTTTTTGTTAATTGTCTTTATGTCTTTCTTATAGTCTTCTATCAATCTTTGGTTAATGTTTACTGTTGTTTCAATATTATGTTCAATTTTATAGTTATTCTTTTCAACGTTTGAAATTATTTTATCATAGTATTCTTTATCGTCTGCGTCCATATTACCAGTGATCCAGCTGATAATATTACCTAATTCGTTTATTAAACCTCTCTTATGACGGTTATTAATATCTTTAAATTGAATTAATTCTAATTGTTCAATTGCTTCCTTTGTTAAATCAATTAATAAGTGAAACATTTTATGATTTTTGAAATTAACTAAATGTGTTTGTATGTTTGTTATTTCTACTTCTAATAGTGTCAGATTATAAAAATGATATGTTTCATAAAACTGGTTGATTACTCTAATGTTGTTGATAGAATAGTGTAGGATTCCTGGTGTTTTAGTCAGATCCATTACTTGTATCGTCAGAGTCGTCTGAAGATGTATTGTCAGTAATATTAACATGTAAAGAGTCTTCATCTGAAACAAAGTGTCGTTTCTTTCTATTTTTATTAGGTCTTCGAATATTGTCAATATGGGTTTTTAATTGTCGAGCTCCCTGAATTAGTACGTTAACTTTCCTAAATTTATCTCGGTTTTTAATTTTTGCTTGAGTGTTTTTGAGGAATTCCTGGTCTGTTAGTTCAGGTGGATCTTCTCAATTTTTATTTAATTTCTCGGTCATTTTTTCTTTTTCTGCATTTATTTTTGTATGTGTTAACTCATGTAATAATTTTAAATCGTTATGGTATTTTTGTACGTATAGTTCCGTAATATTAATATCCGTTTGTTTATTATTATCTTGTATGATTCCGAAAGTTATTTCATTTGGAGTTAGTTTTAAATTTGTATTCAGTGTATTGTTGTATGATGAGACTGCAATTTTTAATTTTTGTTCAAAAGTATATTTTTTCTTTTCGTGTGAAATTAATCTTAGCAATTCAGTCAATGTTAGATGTACTCTGTTAAGTAAACCTAAAGAATTCGAATGATTAGTAGATGTGTAATGAAGAGTTATATTATTGTAATCAAAAAACTGTTTAACTAAATTGTTCTTCATCTCTGTACCTTGGTCCAAAGTGATCTGTGTTGGTGTTGGGAAGTATGATAAATAAGTTTGTAAGCAGTCGCAAATATTTATGGCATTATGTGCAAGTATTGTTTGCGCGAATAGTTTTTTTGAAAATGTGTCTACCGATGTAAATATGATTTTACTTTCAAATTTTAGAATGTCAATCATTAGTTGTTGAAAAGGTTTTTCTGGTGTAGGAGTTAGTTGGTATTTTGTCTTGATTGGTCTTCTATCGTATTTAGCTTGTTTGCAAATTTCACATTTGTTTATGTATTCAGTGATTTTGTCTTTCATGCTCGGGAAGTATACTTGTTTTTTTAATTTTTCGAATGTTTCAAATATTCCGCGATGTTTAGTTTTTCCTAAGTGATAATTTTCGATTGTCTCTAATTGTTCGTTTAATTGTTCTATGTCAGGAAGAATTTTAAAATATCTTTTTATTCTTACCGAAGGGAATTCGTCTTCAACTATTGTTTGTATTTCTTGAAAGTATTCGTCATAAACTTTATCTAAGGTTTGTATGTTAGATGAACAATAGATACCATAAGTTTTGTTTGGTTCCATTATTTGGTAAAGGATAGTCTGTAAGTCATCTTTTCTATTACAAATAATTTCGTATCTTTTTTTGCTTCCAAAGAGTTTAGAAAAATTCATTTCTTCCTTATTTCCTCGTTTGATTATAATTTGGTTTTTTTCTATGTTTAGGCATTTATCTGGGTCACAAATTCCAAATTGTTCTTTACTAGATTTTTGTGAGTGTATCGTTTCTAATTCCGTTTGATTTTCGTTGTTTATTAAAGGTGTTGGTATATGTAAGTCTTCTATGACAGCGTCATACTGTAATGAGTTTTCGTTTGCTTGATCGTCTAATAATCCGTCAATATCCATTTCTTCATTTTCTGTGTAATTTATTTCTTTTACATTTCTTGAAAGAGCATCTGCAACGTAGTTTGTCTTTTCGTTTATGTGTTTTATATCGAACTCGAACTCCTGCAATTTCCAAATCCACTTCATGATTCTAGTGTTTCCGTTTTTCATGGAAAATATCCACGTCAATGGTCTGTGGTCCGTTTGTAATAAGAATTTCGTTCCGTACAGGTAGGGTTTAAAATGTTGTGTAGCCCAAACTACTGATAACAATTCTTTTTCAATAGTACTATAATTTATTTCTGAATTTTGTATTACTCGAGAGGCGAAGGCTACTGGATGTTCTATGTTATTTTCGTCTTTTTGTGATAATACTGCACCAAGTGCTTTATTACTAGCGTCGGTAGTCAAAATAAATGTTTTATCCCAGTCGGGATATTTTAAAATTGGTGTATTAGTCATTAATTGTTTTAATGATGCACAGGCTTTTTTTATTTCCTCAGTTTTAAAAATTTTTGTTTTTAGCTATTCCGAAAGAGGTTTGGTAATTTTTGCATACCCATCTATGAATTTGCGATAATAACCTGACATGCCCAAAAATTGTCTTGTCGACTTTTCGTCTTTGGGTGTCGGGAAATCGTTGATCGCTTTTATTTTTTGTGGGTCTGTTTTTAAATCTTCTTTGGTAACAATATATCCCAAAAATTTTAATTCTTCCTTGAAAAATTCTGTTTTGTCTAATTGTATTGTCAGTTTGTGTTCTTTGAGCACCTTAAAAACTTGTTCTAAATCTTTTAAATGTTCGTCATCGTTTTTTGAATAAATTATAATATCGTCTACATACACTAAAGAATTTGGTATATTTCCTATGAGGATAGTCATAGCTCTTTGAAAAGTGGGTGGTGCGCAACTTAGTCCGAAAGGCATTCTCGTAAATTCAAAGTGTCCGTTGTCTGTAGAAAAGGCAGTTTTTGTAATAGACTCTTCATCCATTTCAATTTGATGAAATCCCGATGTTAGGTCAATTGTCGAAAAAACGTTCGCTCCTCTAAGTCGATTCAATAAGTCCTCGATATTGGGTAGCGGGAATTTATCCTGTATTGTAACCTGATTTAATTTTCTATAATCGATAACCATACGGTATTTTTTTTCGCCTGACGCGTCCATTTTTTTTGGAACAATCCATAAAGGAGAGTTGTAGGGCGACTTACTTGGCCTGATTATACCGTTTTTAAGTAGTTTATCCACTTCTTCGTGGATTAAATTTTTAAACTGCTCAGGATACCTATAGTTCCTTGTATAAATTGGGTTATCATTTTTAGTGATGATTTTATGTTTCAACAAATTAGTTGATTTTAAATTTTCATCATTATTTTGTATTATTTCCCCATTTTCATTTATAAGTTTTATTAATTGTCTTTTTATTTCCGGTTTTATATGATCGCTTCTGATCATATTATTTATTTCAACATTATTTTCTATAAAATATATCTCATTTTTTAATTTATATTTTTTGTTTTTGAATTTTACCTCCATCTTTTGCAAATCGGTTATGGCTCCTAATTCTTTCATCGTTTCGTACCCGAACAGTATATTAAAGCGTTCGCTGAAAGGGTAAACCAGGAATTTAACTTCTTGATTAATTCCTATCAGTTTTTGCAGATTGAGGATAACACCAAGTGTTCCTTCTGCACGTCCTGTAGGGGTTTTTATCATAAAGATTTCCTTGGTTAATTTCGCGTTACGCGGTATACTTTCTGGGGTAATATAATTTTTTGTTGCTCCAGTATCGATTAGCCATTTTTTATTGGTATTATCCGTAATTTGTGGTAAATTATCTCTATTGGCTACTTCATCCGGTTCTAATTTTTCTTTACATTCAATTTTTTGTTTTTGCTCCGATTGTACTGATTCTGTATTATTTTTATTTATTCGGGTGGTTTCCCCCCGTTCGGACCTAATTCTAAAAAATGATTTCTTTCTTCTTCTAAAGTATTTACTCGTTCTGTTAAGTCCTTAAAATTTTCTAATTGGTGTGTTAAAAATTTAATTTGTTCATCCTTTTCATCTTCTGTAAGATGGACTCTATTTGATACCGTTCTCATTGACACGGTGTTGGATTCTTGTGCCGGTTCTATGGCTGCTTGTTTATTTTTCCAATTTCCCGAAGGCGGTATATTAAAAAATCTATGCTGGGATTGAGGATCCCACTGTTGATTATGAATCGGTTTTTGATAATTATAATTTTCGTGATTTTGATGACTATAATTTTGATAATGATAATTTGGTTTATTATAATCTGGATGACTATAATTCGGATTATTATAAGGTTGATGATGCGGATTATTATAATGTTGATGATGCGGATTATTACTTTTGTATCTTGGTTCGTATTGTTTATTGGCCGTATATTTGTTAATTTTAAAATTAGGGTCGTAATGTTTACCTTTATAATTCGAATATGGTTGTTGTTGATTTTTTTCTTTTTTATTTGTCTGTCCGTAAATTCTATGTACTATATGTGACGTGGTATTGCGCAGTATTTCATCAATATCCTCTAATGTTTCGAATTTCATATGATACGCGAAGTCTGTCAATTGTGGGTTAAGATTATGAACTGCATGGTGGGATATTTGTCTATCGTAGCGAGCCATTTCGGATATTTTGTCTTCGATTTCGGGATCTGCGTAAATTCTCGCGTATAGGTCGCATCTTTTTTTACCTAACCTGTCAAGGTAGTCGTGGGGATTTTCATTGGAATATGATCTAGTATTGAGTATGTCGGCAATTAAATGTTCGCGAGTTCTTGTATCCTGATATTTTCTTTTTAGAAATGTTAATATGTCTTTTACACTACTGAATTCCTTGTCATATGTTGCAATTTTTGCTTTCCCTTTTAATTTTGTCAATAAAGTTAATATCAATTTAGAGTGATTCGTTTCCCGAAAGGAATAGTTGTCCTTACAATATAAGTCATAAATATAATTTGTATTTCTAATAAAATCTACCAATAGCAACGGGTCACCATTGTATTCTGGTATTAATTTAAAATCATGGTCTTTGATTTCCATGTTGGTCATGTTATTTTCTTCAAGTAAAAAATTATCTAAATTTTCAATAGTAAGCGGGGTAGAATTATTAATTTGGCGAAGTTGATTTAATCGTTCCGTTAAATGTGACATAAATTGAAATAAACTTAAAGATAAATTATAAAGTAGACATAGTAATAATAATAAATTTAAAATTTGAAATAATATTAATTGTAAATAAAATGAATTTAAATTTAATTATAATTATGTTAACTTAAATTTTACTTGAATAATCTTCAGTGAAAAAAGTTTATCTGGAGATCTGATAGATTTAACAAAATTTGTTCAACTTGGGTTAAATATTGAAGAATATACAGAATACTGGATACCTCGTAGTCGTGGAGAACGCTTGCTGTAGTAGTACACGCAGTGGCGAATCTTCCTCAAGACGTAGAGTAGTGGTCTTGCTGCCCTATTTCGGTCTTCCACTCGAATAAAGCTCCGCAAAGTTACTAATAAATATCTAGGATTCTGCCCAAGTACCTGTTCGCGGGCGCCAGTTAAATGTTTCTAATCGATCAACAGGTTTTTAAAAAACTTTATTTTGAATGAATATACAATAAAAAGTAAGCTAACACAGTATAAGAGTAACTAGCCGGACAAGTGACGAAAATCAAGAGAGCGAGGAGCCTCTGCTCCAGGCTTAAATAGCATCTGTTATTGATGATGTTAATTTCTAGAATTGTTTACTTGGTAGCCACCTGCCAACTGCAGCTGCATCTATAAGTGCATAACAATTCTAGGAATTAACTATTATTCTCAGAATTGTTTATTTGGGAGCCACTTGTAACTATATATATATATATATATATATATATATATATATTATTTATTTATTACATTGTTATATTTATTGTTATAATATCATTTGGTCAATGTAGAAACAGGATACAAGAAATGTTTACTAATAAGTTACTAGGTATACTATTCATAACTGCAAGATAGCACTTTCGTCACTAATTTAACTACCTTATATTAAAATATCAGAATTTGTAAATACAACTTTTTTTTTAATTTTATCAATGAATCGTTAGTATTGTTTTTGTTATTTTTAGTAAAATAAGTACCTCAAGGACTAATATAAATAGATTAAACAATAGCTTCATTTATTCCGAGACAACTATTTCATGAGTCAATTTTTTAAAAAAATACGATATATGTATATATATTTATATTTTTATTTTTTCCCTCAAACAGATGTGTGAAAAAATGAAGGAGTAAAACAATACATTGTTGATGCTGTTCAAAGATTTTAGGACGGCTTATGATACAATATCTAGGAATGAGCTTTTCAGAGCTATGAGCGAAATGCGGATTCCATCCAAGTTGGTGCGTTTGGTAATGAGCACGATGGACAACACAGTTTGCAGCGTAAGGGTAAATGGCTCAATCACGGAAAAATTTAGGATTAGTACAGGACTTCGGGAGAGAGACTCGCTGGCACCTCTGCTATTCAATATTGTAATGCAAAGTGTCATTAAAAGGGCAGGATTACTGATGGAGGGAACCATCTTTAACCGTAGTTTGGGTATTCTTGCATATGCTGATGACCTTGTATTAGTAGGAAGATCACTGATTATCTTAAAAGAAGCTTTTGAGATTTTGAGAGGCTGGAAGTGGAAGCTGGAAAAATGGGGTTACAGGTGAATGAGGAGAAAACCAAGATAATGGTAATATAGAATAGTAAACAAAACCGACCACCTCATAGCTACACGTTTGGAAGACACACTTTCCAACGAGTGTCAAGTTTCCAGTATTTAGGAAGCCGTATAAATGAGAATTTGGATGAGGAGGAAATCAGAGCCAGGATAGTATCAGGTAATAAAGCATGTTTCGGGATATCAATGCTCCTGAGAAGTAAGCTCCTTAGCCTAAAGTCCAAGCTGATGATATATAAAACCGTCATTAGGCCAATAGGTACATACGCTGGTGAAACCCTTACACTAAATAAATCCAGCGTGGAAAAGCTGAATAGATTGGAAAGGAGAGTTCTTCGGCAAATATTCGGCCCAGTCCGAGAAAACGACCAACTCAGGATCAGAAGGAACAAGGAGCTAAGTGAGTTATATGGAGACCTAATTATATCGAGCTTCATCAGGATTCAACGCATCAAGTGGCTGGGCCACTTATATAGGATGGGCGAAGAAAGAACAGCTAAAAAGCTGTATAAAGGAAATCCGGATGGAGTAAGACCTCGAGCAAGGCCCAAAGCTAGATGGAAGGATGCCGTCTGTGAAGATCTGAGGCTGAGCAAGGTCTCCATCACTCGAGCATGCGATCGGGACGATTGGGGTAGAGCGGTTGAGCAGGCCAAGGACTTCTTTATGAGTCTGTCGTGCCAATAATATAATTAAAATATAATATATATATATATATATATATATATTTATAAGTTATTTTATATTAGGTTTGGAGCATTCCTATTGATAAAAAAATATATATATATATCTTTTATTTTATTGTAAGATGTTATAATTTTGATTAATAAAATAATAATTAATAAATGTTATAATAATAATTAATATATATATATAATACATCAAGCAAAAGGTTACTTTTATGTTCTTGAAGGCATACTACAGGATGTGTTTATGCCCTCTCCGGAAATGAATCATCATCCATTATATTTAATCAAATCTCTTCCATATTTAATACAAATACTCTCAATATTATTTAGGCATTTAAATTTCGATCTTAGCTATATCCATAATCTACCTGGTTTCATCTGTATCCATGGCTCACCTGGTTTTACTTGTATCCATGGCTCACCAAGCAGCTATAATAATCATTCTAACAGATGCCAACCACTATTTTTGATTCCTAAAAATACCCTGTAATTCCTGTTTTTCTTATCATCATTGGCAATATTATGTTAACAATTACACAATTAAACATTTTCGTTAAAGTGAAAGTTCTTAAGATTTTTAAATTTCAGCCACCAAATTCTGACATTCCTCTAAATTATTAATTCCTTTCTCGTTATCTTCATATTATATCTTTTATTGCTCGTTTTTGTTTCAAAGAGCTCTCAATATATTGTAATAGATATTAACAATAATTGAATATAAAACTTTGTTATATTATTAATTTACTTCCCTATCTTTGTCATTCTTGATTCTTGAATTATACAACTTAACTGTCTTTAAGATTCAATTTTTTCTTAAATCTAATTTTTTCGGTCATCATGTTCTGCCGAGGAGGGAGAAATTTCTTTGGGCCGTAACAAATGGTTTCTTTTATATATCAGACATGTCAAAGCTTCTTCTTGCAATTAGATATTAGCTAATAACTACCTTAGAGGTACAAGATGCTAATGATCCAAGGTGAGTTGGGGTGTTGATGCAGTACAAAGAGGTAGAGAGCAACAATTATCCACTTCCCCATTTACCAAAGACCTTTTTTTAAATGTGATTAACTTTAGTGTTAATTTAGGTTAAAGTAATATCGATTGGCTTTCAAATTAGCCTTGCAACAGTTTAAAATGAGATAACTAATTGTCATTTAGAAGACTATCAGTGAAGTTTGAGTCATGAAGAACATTTTGAATGGGCATTAAGACTAGTTTGTGATCAACCATAGATTTGATTTTGTATCAGCGATTACATACTTACATATTATAATTTATTTTCATTTTCTAATAGTTATTAATTTTCTTCATTTTCTATAACATTGTTTATTAATTCATGATTTAAATTTTCAAAACAAAATTGTAGTTATTGAGAGTGTCTCTTTCTGATGTTATACATTAAAAAATGGCTCTAATAATGTACATAAGTAAGTTGTGATTATAGATACATCATATTTGTTTACATGAATGTGCCTGTTTTAATTTTCTGCTCAGTTGAAAACTATATATATATAAGTTAAGACCAGACTGATGATCGCATAGTCGCTAATATCAAGCTGGGATTGTAGACAGCTGTTAACTTGTAGCTACTATAAATATAGGATCAAGATGTCAATAAAGTCAGTATTAAACCAGTTCTCCTGCGAGTCGCTTCTTCCTTATTTTCCTTTTTTAAATATTTTGTTCCTGGAACTATATAAGTGGTGCCGAAACCAGCGAAGTTTAAAGATATTTTTTTTCTGTCAGTGTAAACGAAAAAAAAATCTATTATCATTTTTTTTTTTTTTTTTACTATTTCTTCTTCTCTCTCTTGTTGCCATAAATAAAATGACAGAACCGAGGCAGAGAGACGTTCTTAGGCCAGCTACATTAACGCTTACGCTACCGCCGCAACCAACGCCACAACCACCGACACCCGTGGAGCCTGAGTTCCCTCCTTTGCCGACGACTACGCTTGGAATGGCGCGGGAGGTGAACAGGATCGCAGAGGAGACCAACGCGATTGAACGTATGAAATTAAAAAGGGGTAACGCAGAGGATGTAAGAAGAGAAATTTCTGATCTCGAAAAATTCAATGGCGATGCGGGGGAGCTGAACCATTTCCTCAAAGGCGGCGATGGTATTATGTTGAGTATTGAATCCCAGATCGCTGAGGATCTAATAGACGAGCTGGACGCTAAAAGGCTACGGGTGGCCCTAGCACGCCGGGTTAAAAGAAGGGTACTGAACCTAATACAGGCGGATGAGCCGTGGAGAACTATTAAAGAAAGGCTGAAAAAAGCATATAGAGGGGGGGCGATGGGCCCCCGAAGAGGATATGTTGCACATGTTCAGGGAAATGGGCCAGTCGAACGGGCAATATGCGGTAGGCCTAATCGCTAAATTGAACAGAATTAATGAGAAACTGCGAGAAGTGATGGATACTGGCGCAGTGGAAGCATGGATGATTTTCATGACCAAGGTTCTTAAAGTGCAGTTAGCAAGGGGCACAGGAAAGAAGGATTGCCTGCCTCGAGATAAGCCTTTCTTGGAAGGTGCCCAAGAAGTGGTAGATTCGAGTGCTCAGGAGGAAGAAGCACGCGACGAGTTCGAACCAGGATGGAGCAGGGTTCCTTTTAGGAGAACTCAAATAGGCGGAACTCGGTCGAGACCGGAAATTGGAAGACGGAGAGAAGTAGATTTTAATAGGAGAGAGAGACCGCAACTCCGGGAAAAGAGGCAGACATCGGATAGAAAGAACTGGCGCAGGGAGGAAAGGAAATCCCACGGGTGCGCGAAAGTGGAACACTTGGTGGCTGATTGCCCCGCTCCAGGTGCCATGAATGCGGAACGGAAGGGCACTTTGCTCGGGAATGCCCATATATAAGACGAAGAGAGGTGGACCGAGGAGAACCCATGGAGGTAAATGCACAGAGGATGTGGATAAGGAGGTGACCGTCCGAGTCAACTATTTCCTCTGCAGTGTCGGAAACAGAAGGAGAGGAGAACGAACCAGGAGCCAGGGGAGCCATACAAGGAAGGAAATTTAAAAGTGGAATTAATAAATTATTGTAATTGTGTAAAATCATTTGGTTAAAAATCATTTGGACGAAAAGGAAAACAATTTCAGGTAAGACTATGGAAAATTTCTAACAGAAATGTTTTTCCTAAAAATGTGTCAGAAAATTATGTAATACAAAATATAAGGTAAGATTTAATTTTAAATATATTAAAACAATTGAATTGTAGCATTTAAAGTTTATGAAAATGGCATTATCCAAATTATAAGTTTTGGAAGAAGGGTGGTGGTAAGTAACCGTATGCGTAGGAGTCATTCAGCTATCTCGCCCTCTAGTGTAACTCCAATCTCAAGAAAAAAAGTTATTTAGGTTATTTCTTCTATTGATACAAGATGAAGTTTATTACAACTGAAGGAGAGGAGAACGAACCAGGAGCCAGGGGAGTCATAGAAGGGAGGAAATTTAAGAGGATTGAAGGAAAGTCGAGCCGAGGAGATAGGAGGACGAAGGGCGAAGAATGAGGAGATTGTCGACAGAGAGGCAACTGCACAGTGATTAATAACATCGATTGCGTTTATAGTCCGTTGCCTATCATGAGAGTCGGGAAAGGAGTGGAGTGTCTTTTCGATTCGGGCGGTTCAAGCACTGTGATTTGTCGGGCCTTGGTGAAGGCCCTGTGTACAGGAGAAAGGCTACAGGTAGGTGACTCTAAATTAATCACTCTGAGTGGTCCCTGTAAAGTAGAAGGGGAGGCCGTGATTGAACTTGAGAGATGGGGTTCCGAGGGAAGAATGACCGTTCATGTGGTGGAAAATCGGGGGTATAATCGGATGTGATTTAATGGAGCTAGTGGGAGATAAGGTGTAAAAACGGGTGGTGGATAGTGAAGATTGGAAAAAGGGTGTATAAAGGCTTAGGTTTACGGAAGAACGGTCACGGAAAGATCGGGGCTATTAATCAAACGGAAGATTGGCGCCACGCCATTAAGAAGAAATTCGGGGAGATACTCAGTGTTACAGGACAGACGGTACACGAAATCCCGTTAAAACAAGACCGGGTGACATATGTTAAAGAACGTCGGTACCAGCAAGCACTAAGGCAACACATACGGGAAGAGCTACACAACCTTAAAATGCAAGAGATCATCGTGGACAGTACGCCACCGCACAACAGCCCCCTCTGTGCAGTAAAGAAAAAGAGTGTGGACGGCGAGAAGTACCGGGTCGTAGTGGATTACCGGAAAGATAATGAGAACACTTTGGACGAACGCTATACCATTCCGCGATTCGACGACATTTCAGACCGACTTGGGGGGGCGACGATTTTTATCTTGATCTGAAGGCAGGATACCACCAAATTCGGATGCACCCACGAGACCAGCACAAGACAGCTCTGATGTTTTTGAGCGGGGTCATTTCGAATTTACACGGATGCCCTTCGGTCTGTAAACGCGCCTATCTCATTCCAAAAACTTACGGATGAGTCTTTGCCTGGGCTGGACGAATCGTTTTGCCAGGCATTCATGGATGATTTACTCGTATTTAGCAAATCAGAAGAACGCCATGTAGATGATCTTCGTAAGGTATCTACGAGGTTGCCCCAGTTCGGGTTTTAATTATCCGGAGAGAAATCTGTTATGGGTCAGGGTCAGCTTAATTTTTTGGGCCATAGAATATCCAAAGAGGGAGTGCGACCAGATATGCGGAAGGTCGAGGCGATAAAACAAATCGCGATCCCGACTGATGTCAAAGGAATACAGAGGTAATTAGGAACGTTCAACTATAATCACTGATTCGTGCCGGAAATGGCGGAGTATCTTGTGCCACAACCGGGTGACATATGTTAAAGACTATACTAATTTAATTAAACTATACTTTATACTAAATAAAGACTAAACAATTTTCTGAAGAAAGGACGGATCATCGTGATCATCACTGAAATTGAAAATAATATTCTGACATGACTGAGACTGGAGGATGAACCAATCCCCTTGCCTTTCCCGATTTTACGCTGAAATTTCACATCGCCTTAGGTGCGGTATTATCACAGGAAGGTAACGGTAGTGAGCGTCCCGTAGCGTACGTCATCAGATGATTAACGGAGACGGAATCCCGTTATAGCGCACTGGAAAGGGAGTTGCTTGGGATCGAGTGGGCGATCGAGCATTTCCTACCGTACGTTTTCGGGCGAAAGTTCGTGGTCCACACGGACCATAGGCCGTTGTTATGGGTCGCGAAGTTGAAGGAGTCACCAGCATGAGTCACCCGCTGGAAAGAGGAGCTTAGTCAATACAACATGGAAGTAATGTACAAGCCGGGAATAGAAAATATTGTAGCGGATTGGCTATCACGAGCGGTGCAAATTTATGTTATCGATTCGGGTACAGGTGAACATTCCCGAGATAACAAAACATTCGAGCGCGAACGGACACCGGACGGAGAAGGAGTAGCCGGATCAGACCACCAGGACGACAGGGCCTCCTCTGATCAAGATGAATCGGGCGACGAGAGACCAACAGAGATGGAGGAGTTAAAAGACGCAGTCATTATCAACAAGGCTGATCAGATTATTTGGAAGACGAAGACCACGGGACCTTTGAAAATGGAGTACACTAAATATGAAAAACATGAGATCGTCACTATTTGGTCTCATCCCGGAATTAAAGAATAACAAATGTGCCGGGTGCTGAAGATCGCATCGAAAGCAGGCGCGACCCACCCTAACCTCTTTGTTGGAAACGCGACGATCTGGGATAAGATCCGAAACTTGTGGAGGGCCGAGAAAATAGGTCTAGATCGATCAATTATCCGATGCTGTCTTATGGTTGAATCGATTCGTGATGCCAAACAACAAAAGGAGTTGACACTCGCATATCACCAAGGAAAGACAAACCACCGAGGGATTAATGAAACAATGACGGCGTTGAAGCGAAAATTTATTGGGTACAAATGCGAAAAACTATTGAAGAGGTAATAACCGAATGTCAAATTTGTAATACCACGAAGTATGATCGTCACCCTCCAGTAGGGATACAAACAGAGACGTGTACACCTATGGTACCTTTAACCGAGCTCCAGTTTGACACTTTTACATGGCGAGGATTCAAATGGGTGACAGTTGTGGACACCTTCAGCAAAATAGCCATGGCCCACCCGGTGAAGGAGAAATCAGCGGCATCGGTCAGTAGAGCCCTCCAAACGTGGTTCCAGTTTTATGGCGTACCTGATAAGATTTCCTCAGACGGGGGTAAGGAATTTGCCAATGCGCAGCTTAGGAAAGAGATTAAAGATCTAGGCGTCGCATGGCATTGGAATACGCCGGGGCATCACAAAAGCAGGGGGGGGGGGATCGAAAGGCATCACAATACTCTAGGGGAACATCTGAGAGTATTTCACGCGGATAAAGGATTGGAAGCAGATGATGCTATGTCCAGGGCCGCAGCGGCATATAACCACTCCATCCACATGGCTACTGGTTTTTCCCCTTTCGAAACCTTTTTGGTCTACATGCACTACGGAGAGATTGGTGCGGTACAGTCGTGGACGAGAGCATCAGAAATTTGAGGCTTTCAACTAAAATATTTTTTTCTCCGTCAAGCGTTTTAAAGATTTCATCAAATTTTAATATATATTGAGTTCTTTTTGTGCTACTGATACCTTGAGCAACTCGAAATATTCAGGGCCAATGCAATTTAAAAGAATTGTTTTTGCTGGGGCTTTACGGGTTGAGGCAACATCAATCATGGATCAATGTCATTGTCAATGCATTCATAGAAATTCAATAGTTATATTTCTTAATAAAATAAATTAATGAACGTAATGATGCAGCCAATGTCTTTATTCTTCATTAGGTCATTCATTCATTCACCTCAACTTCGCAACGCTTAAATGTTCTTCGCTCTTACGCTTAGCGGTTTCGGATGTTTTCTTCTCAGGCCAACTTCTGCTTTCTCTGTCCTGCGTCCTCTACCTGGAGTGATGTGATTTGGTTAAATCATCTTCTTACATAATCGTTGAAGTTTCCTAATTAACAAATTTGTGGAATCCACTGATTTCGGCTTCCTTTCATGCAAAGGTATTTATAATTTTCTATACCCTTCTCCACTTCTTAGTTAATACTCTTGAACCTGACTATCCGGTTAATCACTTCTATAGAATTCCGCGTATAGATAATAGGAATGTTGGACTCATGCAAACTTTGAATCAGCCTGCCCACCGGACGCTGTCGAACAAGGAGTACAGTGTCGCTCTCTATCATCAAAAGCAGTCAGTAGCGATTTTGATTCTAATAATTTTTTTGATAAGTGTTATGGAAAAAACCACAACGGTCAGACCAATACTATTCTTAAGAATTCTGCCGAGTCCTACAGCTCTATCGATTTTCTACCTTTACCTCTCCCTAATCAATAATTCTTCTTTAAAATCTTAACAATAAACTGGTACTTCTTAGGGTGATGCACGTCATTTCGATATACTTTTCAATCCTCTTCTCAGAGGGTAGGCTTCCTCATCGTACCTGCACTCCTGATGTCTAGGTATGGTTCTGTAGCAGTCCTTCTTGAGCAGTGCCACGCCTGGCGTCCACCATGTGAACGGTCGCATCCTTCTGCGTTAGCGTCTAAAATCATTGTTTTCTTAACACCCATATCCAGCCGTAGTCAATCAGCACCATTTCCATTATTTTTCATTCGGTAAACAGAAAAAATCTGTCCAATACCCAGATGTAATCACTAAGCCCTTTTCACTGGATGATCTTTCTTTCTCTGAGTGCTACGGTGTGGCGGTCGAAGCTCTTTCCGGTGTTCTTAACCGCGGTGACCTCGAAGATTTCATTTATCTCACCCTGATTCCTTCCTCCTGAACCAGAGGACATGGGACATGGAAACATGGGTTCCTTCCTCCTCAACCAGAGTACATGGGACATGGGTTCCTTCCTCTTCAACCAGAGGACATGGGACATGGGAACATGGGTTCCTTCCTCCTCAACCAGAGTACATGGGACATGGGTTCCTTCCTCCTGAACCAGAGGAGATGAGTCATGGGAACACGGGTTCCTTCCTCTTCAATCAGAGGACATGGGACATGGAAACATGGGTTCCTTCCTCCTCAACCAGAGCACATGGGTCATGGGAACATGGGTTCCTTCCTCCTGACCAGAGGACTCGTTCACTGACACTGTCTTATTTTATATTTGCCGTGCCTTTCACCGATTATTCTTAACCAAATCTTGATGGAGGCTTAGTGGAGGCAGCCTAGATAGATTAATGGAGATCATCTACATTCTCTTAATTTTTCTCCAGGATTTGAATGTCATTCCAGAAACTCAAAAGGAAGAAAAATGAATATTAAAGTAGAACAAAATTTGTAATTTGTAATTATAATGTAACAAAGTGATTATAAAAACCTTCAGCCTAGATACACCAAAACCAAGTTTCTTCCTTGAGTATGATGGGAAAACAGGACTCCATGAAATCCCAGCCCTCCATTCCAGTGTCAATTCTGTTAATGATGTTGAAGATGCAGATGAACAGAAGGAGAAGGCCTGCTTTCAATTATTCTGAGTCATATACGGAATAATTGTGAATAGATATACGGAATAATTGTGAATAGAAGGTCAAACACTATGCAATTGAATTGTGGGTTTTGAAATGGAGTCATCTTAATATTTATCCAAAATAGCCCTTTTTGTTTAGTTTTTCTTTTCCAATCTTATAGTTAACATAATAAAGGGGGAAATTAAAAAGAGGAAGGTAGGCAGGAACTGTTATCAAGGTGATAAGTGTGTCAAATAACCTATGAAATAGTCACCTGATACAGTGTCAACAGTTATTTGATGCTTTATGTTTATCACCAGTTCAATTTTATTTCTTATCATCAATCATAAAAAAGACCATTTATTTATAAAACAGCATCAGCCATAATTTATAACATTATGAAATATAGTTTATGCCTAGAAAAGGATCAAATAGAAAATTAATTAATCAAACCTCAAAGGTTGTGTTGAGTATCAATTGTAGTATCGATTATCAGTGATCAAGTCTTAGTGATGGGCTAAACTGCTACTTTCCAGTAACAAGTCTAACCGTTACTGTGATTTTTCTTACCTTCGATTTCTTGTCTGCTATTAACTGTGATTCGTCATTCTGTCGAAATGCTACCAACAGTGATTGCGTCGGCGTACGTGATTCCACATCTTGAACCACATCTGCATTATAAGGATAATAATTACTTTGACACTTCTATAATTCACTAAAATCCTATCAATATACCTAGAGATGGAATTATTTTCAATATCCTATATAACGTGAATTTTCCTCCTATAAAGTTTAACCCATTAAAGAAGACGATTTTTTTCGAACACGGTCCCCTGGAGCGAATTTTTAAAAATTTATATTGTTCATTTTTGATTAAAAAAACATGTTTACGATGGAAATCCCCATCACCGACAAAACGGATGGAAAAACTTTTGGTGTCCAGAAAACTTCCGGGAGACTCCTCCTCCCCCAAGGGCAGATCCATGATTTCTTTCTGGGGGGCAGTCGGACAAAAAAATCAACAATAACTTAGAAATAAACTTGTAGTATTTATTGAAAGGTTTCAAAGATTTACTAAAATATCGAAACAATAGTTTCACTCGTGTTCTTTCTGTTATTTTAATCATATATTTTTTGCCTCAGTAAAAAAAAATAACCTGGGGGAAGGAACCCATGTTCCCATGTCCCATGTCCTCTGGTTGAGGAGGAAGGAACCCATGTTCCCATGTCCCATGTCTTCTGGTTGAGGAGGAAGGAACCCATGTTCCCATGTCCCATGTCCTCTGGTTGAGGAGGAAGGAACCCATGTTCCCATGTCCCATGTCCTCTGGTTGAAGAGGAAGGAACCCATGTTCCCATGTCCCATGTCCTCTGGTTGAAGAGGAAGGAACCCATGTTCCCATGTCCCATGTCCTCTGGTTGAAGAGGAAGGAACCCATGTCCCATGTACTCTGGTTCAGGAGGAAAGAACCCATGTTCCCATGTCCCATGTCCTCTGGTTCAGGAGGAAGGAACCAGGGTGAGATAAATGAAATCTTCGAGGTCACCGCGGTTAAGAACACCGGAAAGAGCTTCGACCGCCACAGCGTAGCACTCAGAGAAAGAAAGACCATCCAGTGAAAAGGGCTTAGTGATTACATCTGGGTATTGGACAGATTTTTTTCTGTGTACCGAATGAAAAATAATGGAAATGGTGCTGATTGACTACGGCTGGATATGGGTGTTAAGAAAACAATGATTTTAGACGCTAACGCAGAAGAATGTGACCGTTCTTATGGTGGACGCCAGGCGTGGCACTGCTCAAGAAGGACTGCTACAGAACCATACCTAGACATCAGGAGTGCAGGTACGGTGAGGAAGCCTACCCTCTGAGCAGAGGGTTGAAAAGTATATCGAAATGACGTGCATCACCCTAAGAAGTACCAGTTTATTGTTAAGATTTTAAAGAAGAATTATTGATTAGGGAGAGGTAAAGGTAGAAAATCGATAGAGCTGTAGGACTCGGCAGAATTCTTAAGAATAGTATTGGTCTGACCGTTGTGGTTTTTTCCATAACACTTATCAAAAAAATTATTAGAATCAAAATCGCTCCTGACTGCTTTTGATGATAGAGAGCGACACTGTACTCCTTGTTCGACAGCGTCCGGTGGGCAGGCTGATTCAAAGTTTGCATGAGTCCAACATTCCTATTATCTATACGCCTACTCAAGAAGTGATTAACCGGATAGTCAGGTTCAAGAGTATTAACTAAGAAGTGGAGAAGGGTATAGAAAATTATAAATACCTTTGCATGAAAGGAAGCCGAAATCAGTGGATTCCACAAATTTGTTGATTACGAATCTTCAGCGATTATATAAGAAGATAATTTAACCAAATCACATCACTCCAGGTAGAGGACGCAGGACAGAGAAAGCAGAAGTTGGCCTGAGAAGAAAACATCCGAAACCGCTAAGCGTAAGAGCGAAGAACATTTAAGCGTTGCGAAGTTGAGGTGAATGAATGAATGACCTAATGAAGAATAAAGCTGCATCATTACGTTCATTAATTTATTTTATTAAGAAATATAACTATTGAATTTCTATGAATGCATTGACAATGACATTGATCCATGATTGATGTTGCCTCAACCCGCAAAGCCTTTCCCTTCATGTATCCTAAAAAAAAGGATGGAGAGTCCGAGTAACTTCCTGAATGCTGAAAGTGGTCTTCAACACCGTCCTATTTAATCTGAAAACGAAATGGATCACCGGAGGGATCGAGTATTGTTGATTTTGATTAGAATCGGAGGGCCCTGGGAATATTTGTCATCTCTTAAGGAAAATATCGACCTGCCGGTTTACCACCTGTAGAATATGCAGGATCGAAATCAGGAGGTGCAGAGTGCCGGTAGGGCAGACCCATCTAATAAAGAAATTTCACTACAGACAAGAGACTAAAGTTGTTCGAAGTACGAGTATATAACGCAAAACACGTGGAAATTATCGATTTATAATATCCTTTAATTTTTTAATTATTGTAAGCATGAGTGCAAAACCTCTATTCATCCGGTAATAGGGGAGCGAAATTGAATAATGAGTACAATTCATTGAAATCTACATGTAAATACTCATCCTGACCAAACAAGCTAAGCACTTAAAGGACCTATAAAGAAGTTTCATATTTTTATTACATTTTGAATTTTGTTTGCTTTTTAGTTAGTGTCTTATCTATTTTAATTTTTTAACAACCGTATTCTTGACGTTTGGTTTTTTTTATATTTAATACAATAAAAAAGTCAAAGTATTTAAAATATCTTCCCAAGATATTTTAAGAACTTTGCGTTATTTGTCTTTATTTCCGACTTATCGTTCTTTATATTTTTCAATAAGTGGAGCCATAATGTGATAAAAGAGATGACTTTAATTTCTTTTAATAATATCTGCGCGCAATAGAAAAAAACTTGGGAATCACCGGACTAAAGATTCGCAAACATTAAAAAATGGAGCATCTTGCACAACTACAGGTGGGAAGGAGAATGAATAATAAAAAGCTTCATGCGATGATAGGTCAAGGAGAGGTCTCCTTATATCATTTATTATTGAGGGGAATGTGGCACGGCACCGCGAAACGCAGATTCAATCAATCACAGCTACCGCCATAGAATATCTTCATCTATTATTTACATCCTTCGACTCTTTCCGACCTTGATATCAATAATATGGCACAACTGGGTGAAAGACAAACAATTCTCGATAATGGCACTGTTCAAACTTATACCAATCAATATTTTATTGAACACTTTAGTTAAACGGTAAGGATTTATTGAAGTAGAACAGTCCGTATCGCTATATAGGTATATCAGCTCTTAAGAAACTATTTGCATGTCTGTATTTTTCTGTAAGCACATTATATATCATTGGAGTATTCATCTTCCACTCCAAGAGCATGGCTATGGTCGAGCTTCAGCAATAGCTAAGTGTACAATAGGAGGCTTAGCGCAGCAGGTTTGATCCTATACTCTACCACGTTACTAGGTAGTGTCGATCTCGTGAAGGAAATTATTGATTTCCCTACTCCCAGCTTCCAAAAAGTGTTAGGAGTTTGCTTAATTAAGTAAACCTATGTAGTATTGCTAAATGAAAAGTGAACAGAATAATAAATAAGGGTAAACAAGTGAACATTGATAAGAATCCTCAATAACCTTGGGAAATTGGCCTAAGCACAATCTTAAATAACTAAGTCATTAGAAATAGTCCTACCCCAAAAATTCCTATAATTTTGATTTCCAACTGATCTTGGATGCTATGATACCAAAAAATGACAGGAAACGCAAGACCTGGTTATATAAAAAAAATATGAGTCTCGTAAAGCAAGTAAAATAACTCAAAGTTAAACAAATAGCATCACTAACAAGAATGCTATACAGCTATTTAGCATTAGATGTAGATTTAGTACAAGTACCTTAAGACTAATACTGGGACCTTTGGATTAGTTAACTAATCTTGGCCTCAGCGCACGTTTACCTTGTGCTTATTAAATCAATCTCAAGCTTAGAGCACGCAACAAAAAAATGCGAACACGTACATAAGGTTTAGCCAACAATGTACAAATGTATGTAAATAAAATTACCAAACCTAACCAAAATAATTAGAAGCGAAATATAACCTTATAAATAAAGATACTGAATCCTAGATACCAAGAAGAAAAGTTGAAAACAAAGGTGAAATAAACTCCTTAAATAGCATAGCATGATGATAAAACACAATAGAGATATGATTCCTCCTTCTGCACAATCATGAATTTTCCCCCTGTAAGAGGTTCCTTAAGTCGTTCGTCCACTCCTGCACACTCCGGAATCCTGGCCATGTTCTATGACATCCTATCCTATGATCCGCTGTTTTTTCAGGCTTTTGAATTCATTCCTTGCTTGCATTATATAGATAAGGCTATATACCTATCCAAATAATTTCCTCTTTTTTTATAACAAGTACAAGTGTTGCAGAGATTTTTATGAGGTATAAATAGTTAAGCGTGGAAGGTTTTTATCCCACCATAATAACACCATTTTTACCCGTATTAACCAGTTTGGATCACGACGCTATAATTTCATATTCCTTTCTTTTGCAGGAGTTTTCTCTGTCACCGATATTTCCTTCATGCGTTCACGGGTACGTTTTGGTTTTATCCTCTGCCCAGCTTCGTCCAACCTTCTCTGGTCTTTTTTCATCCTGAAACAGTTCATCATCGAGAGGAATTTACTTGCGAAGAGGCACACCGTTTTTACAATAGTGCTATAATGTCTTATTTTGCCATTACAGGAGATGTATTTCATGATGTAGATATTCTTTGTTAATATGGATTAAAGCCGTTTCCCTTTGTAGAATCCGATCTCCAACAGCTCCTTTTTCTAATCCATTCTCCTGTATAGTCTCCCCCAGAAACTTGAATGTGTGGATCATCAGCAATCCGAACTATCTCTATGCAAAGAAATTTTGGTCTACGTTTTTTATTTATCATAATAGCTGAGTTTTACTGATTCCATTACTGATCAAGAAAATTTGCTCAACATAAGAGCATCCTTTTCTAAACCCTCTTGATATTCACCTAGTTGATTGTCAAGCGTGTCTTCTATTCTATTGTGTTCTGTTCAGATTATAACTCGATGGAACCATGTTGGATGCAGAAAGACATTTCTGTAGTTATTAACGTTTTCTCTGTCCTCCTTTTATTAGAGCGGATCATCATACTGCAATCAACGCTTTTGGAATTTTATCTGTTTCCAGGCTCCATCAATGATCCTATGAAACTCTAGAATTTTCGGCAGAGTCCATTTCATCATTTCTGTTCTAATTTAGTCCACTTCATACGCCGTGTTGTTTTTGAGGCTGTGGTGTATTTGATTTATTCTCTTGACAGTGGTGTATCTTTATTTTGTGTTTGCTGGATAACTGTATGGTAATTTTAACCTAGAAGCAGGGAATGAGCAGTTCAAAAGATTTTGAAAGTATTTAGCAGGTATATTACTTTTTTTGGTTATTTAGATCAAGTTTCCCTCGCTTATTTCTGAAACTCTTACTTAGAGCCTGGTATTCCTTAAGTTTAGTTTTTAATATCTGGAAAATTCTCTTGGAGTGTGTTTAAAGAAGTCACTTTGGACATTTTCTGACTGTGATGTTTCAGATTATCGTTTTTTCTGCGGAAGATTTTGGAAGCTTCTCTTTTTTATTGTCTGTATTGTTCCAACTGTTCCATTTTCCCTAAAGATTTCCATCTTTTCCGGTCCTCAGACCCACTGTTGAAGCTTCATCACAATCTAAGTTCCACCAGATTTCTTCTTTTCTGTTTCCTAATCCCAATGTCTTTTATTGCGGCGTCATTGATTCTTGAACAGAGTTTTTGTCTGCTATCCTTTTTGGTGCTGCGGATATCTTCTCTAAAATCCCAATGTCTTGAATAATGTGTAAGCTGTTTATGTTATATTTCACCCGTCGCTGTTCTGATCTAGCGGAATGAATCGGATTTGGACTTTGGAAAGGTCGAACAAAGTAGCCTCAACCAAGTTTACCCTTTCTAAGACCAATATCACTATTCATTACTAATAGTTTATGCGGATGTACTGATAATAGATATTTGATTATTGAAAAGTAACCATTAATCTTTCAGAAAGCAATATGAGCTCGGGAGATAATATAGTGGAAGTGTCCAAAGCTTACAAGAGCTACGATCCGAAGAGGCCTGTTCTGCGTGGCCTCGATATGACCGTCGAAAGAGGATCTATGTAAGTTAAACTTTTCAACTATATTGAACTAATTGATTTATTTTTAAACCTAATTAAAATTATTTTTATTAAAGATTTATGCTAGTGTCTGAACCATAAGATTACCTCGTACCTCCAGAATTACAAAGTCCTCAATTATCTGGCCAATGAGATAGTCTTTGTGGAAAGTTTAAGGCTTTTTTGTAAAACTCTATCTGTGTCTGATGTGCCTTTTAGCAATAACCTATTATTTGATTTGCCCCCTTCATTCTTATGTGCAATGTATCAAATTATATAAAATATATTACTTATATATATCTTCTCATGATATAAGAAAATCAAGATTAGATTGGAAGTAATATCAAATAATTAACGTTAGGAGTAATTAATAGCTATTATTATTTTGGCGCTAATACTCGAAAGCGAGTCCTGACTTACTCCAACACCAATCGACTTGCTCCTCCATTGTTGGCTGTTCACTCCCGCCCTCATCCCGCCATCATTCGCTACGCAATACGTCCATCTTAATCATGGCCTACCGATCTCTCGACGTCCATGTAACCGTTGCGTCATCGCCTTCGTTATGGCAGTTATTTGCATCCTTGCGACATGGTTACCCACCGAATACTATTTAATTTCATCACTATAATGTAAAAAATGATCTTGGAGTACGTAATGTCTTAGTTTGTTCTCCTTCGCCATTCCCCATATTTATTAACGGGACGAAAGATTCGTCGGAATACTTTTCCTTCAAAAATTTTCCTTTGTGGTTGTCCCTGATTCGGAACCGTTGGTAACGGCAATTTAACGTACCGTCTATTTGCAAACCTACGTCAGAAGCTGAATTGCTGGAAAAATAAAAAGGTGTTTAACTCTTTTTGGGTTCAGCAGTTGATAATACAAGTGACATTTCTAAGACAACACTTGTGCTGGATTAGATTCGGTCAAGGTCACGCTCGACCGTAGGCTATATATGAGAGCGGAAAAGCCTGCACGGCACAAAGCATCAATCCACGACTGATTAAAGCTTAAATAATTTATGTGCCGAAGCTAGCAACTCGAAACTTACGGTTTCGTGGCATTTCGGCCTTACTCGCTAAGAAATTCCCTCACAAGACTATTTTTTAATATCTTGAATAAACTCTAAAAGTTTTATATTTTCAGTTATGCATTTCTTGGCCCAAGTGGTTGTGGAAAAACAACCCTGTTGAAGTGTATCGTCGGAAGGAACAATTTAGACAGTGGCACCATATATGTTGGCATTAAGGACAGATCTCAATTTGGCTATATGCCTCAGGTCTGTAACAAATGCCACTATTAAACCATTATTATGAGTTCATTTAATACAAATATCACACCTAAAGCCGCTTCTCTTTTCATCAAGGACATTGCTTTGGTGGAGGAAATTACGATTGGAGAGACTATGTGCTATTATGGTTGGATGTACAATCTACGAGGCCAACAGCTGGAAGAGAGGAAAAAGGACTTGTTCAGTTTGCTGGATATACCTCCCGAAACCAGAAAAGTAAAGAACTTGAGGTAAGTTACTTAACAATTTACAACAATTGAAATAACATGTTTATAAAAGTCCAGTTTTAAAAGGTTACCCGAAACAGTAAATGTCGTGTTAGTGTCTACGACATCTAAGAATCAGGGAAGAACCATTTCTCCTTTAAGCTTAATTTAATTTAAGTCTTTCCTTTAACAGGCCCCTCAACCAAACCCCATCTTTTATATCCAACCTCAACAGGGCTGGTTTGCTTAGTTTGTTCATAAAAATGGGCAATATTTATAGGATTTCATTTTGAAAATGACAAATAACACACACGCACACACACACATATATATACACACCGGCTCGAGAAGGTTTTAGGTGACTGGCGGGGTACCCCAGTGTTCAGTGCTTGGACCCCAATTATGGAATGCCATGTACGACGGAGTCCTTAGGTTTAAACTACTAGAGGGTGCTGAAATTGTGGGCTTTGCTGACGATATCGCTGTGGTAGTCGAGGCAAAGTACAAAGAAGAGGTCGTGCTAAAGGCCAACTATTGTGTCGCATTGACTCGAGATTGGGTAGCGTCTGTAGGTTTGCAGCTAGCAGATGCTAAGACAAGGTCCTTCTTGTCAGTAGCAGGAAAAGAAGAGAGGGTATCACCTTGAGAGTTGGTAGGCGAGGGATTCAGTCCAAGCCTTCCTTGACCTATCTCGGGGTGAGAATCGATGACCGGCTCCGGTTCAAGGACCATATTCAGCGGGTTAGTAATAAAGCAACTCGAGTGACCACCGCACTGTCACGTTTAATGTCCAACGTGGGCGGACCCAGGAACAACCGCAGGTTGCTGATATCCAGTGTAGTCCCATCCATCCTGCTCTACGCAGCTGCGATATGGAAGGATGCGCTTGATACTGCGGCTTATAGAAGACCGATGGTGTCGGTATATCGACGGTATGCCTTAAGAGTGATCAGCGCGTTTCGTACAGTATCATACGAAGCGACCTGGGTGGTCGCCAGGATGCCACCAATTGAGCTGATCGCTGAAGAAAGGAGTCGGTCTTATAACAGTGCTGACCTCATTCCCTGAGACGAATTAAGAAAGCAGACGGTTAGGGAGTGGCAACGTCGTTGGGATATGGCATTCAGAGGAAAGTAGACGCACAGGTTGGTGCCCTACATTGAGGCTTGGGTTAATAGAAACCACGGGGAGGTCGTTTATTACATCACTCAGTTTCTCACAGGGCAAGGTTGCTTTCGAGCCTACCAGCACAGGTTTAAGCTCGATGATACAGGTGTATGTACATTCTGCCCAGGAGCGGAAGAGAGCGCAGAGCACATATTCTTCTTCTGTCCCCGCTTTCAATATGAGAGGATGGAGTTCCGACGCGTCTTCGGCTCAGATCCCATTGCAGACAATGTTGTCAACTTTATGCTGATCAATAAGGATTATTGGTGCTACAAAAGCTAAGAAAGGGGGAGAAAGAAAGACGAGCCAGGAGGTAGCCGAAATCAATGAGGCGGCACTCAGCCACTCCCCCCCATGATGTAATGTCTAACGGGGGTCCCGTGGAGGGTGAGAAACAGGTGTAGGGAGGTTTTTTTTAGTGGGTAAAAATCCCACACACGGATAGGTACGGGCCTATTCGCGTCTTTTGAAGATTTCCACCTACCCTCGAAAAAAAAACAAGAAAACAAACAAAAAAAACCAAAAAAAAAAAAACCACACACATACATACGCAAAAGGGTTTCTTGTTTTATTATTATTTTTTTATGTAACCTGAGCAGCTGATAGAAATACAGAAATAAATATCATTCAACAGATATAAATCTTGGAATGATTTATTTTAGCGGAGGCCAACAAAGAAGAATTTCCCTTTGCCTCTCATTGCTGCACATCCCAGAACTGATGATATTAGATGAACCGACGGTCGGAACAGATCCACTCTTGAGTCAAAGGTATATAATCCTTAGTTACCGTGCTCCGATCCTTAATATGCAATGGTCACTAAAGAATAATATATTAACTTTGATAGTAATGCTCACTATAGAGTTATAACTGTGATACATTCTGCAACACATTTAGAAAAAAAAAATAATTTGTTTTTTTCTATATTTACAGAATATGGCAATGTTTTGTAGAAATGTCAGTGGTGAGGAAGAAGACCATAATCGTGACAACCCATTACATTGAAGAAGCGAGGCAGAGCAATCGGGTAATGAGAATTATCAATCAATTAATTAATATGAGTAGGGCGCCTTGGTCCTTCCTATTATCCTGTAATTCCTTTTCCTTCCTATTATCCCTGTTATCTGAAGGCACCTTCTCCAAAAATCAATAAATTAATTGCTATATTTATTGGAAAAATATTGTTACGGTCAGAGCGGGAAGGAGGACCGGCTGAGAGGATTAGGCAAACAATGGGATTAAGCGGAAGGGATTATAGAATGGCGTAGAGCCTACTGGATCGGGCTAGGCGGTTCTCGGTCTTGTTCCGAGAAATGCCCCACCCCGACCTACCTTGCCTATATAAAAAGGCCAGCTGTTCGGCCGCCCAGTCAGTAATAAGCAGTGAAGTAATAAGCAGTCGTTAACTAGTGGCAGTGCGTGTGAGTTACTGTGAGTGAGTATCAGCCTGTAATAAGTGCTTAGTGAGCAACAGTGACAATTAGTGGCCGTGTAATAAGTGTAATAAACTGTGTGGCAGTTTGTCATATTTGGAGAGTCTTACGGTCGGTGGACTTTAGTTAGCGAACTGTAAGTGTTAATTTGTAATTGTAAACTATAGTGTAATATTATTGTATTTGTACAAATTTATATATAAATAGTTTAGTGATTTAGTATTATCAATATCTTATATAGTTTGTATATTATTTTGGAAATAGATAACATTTAGTAGAATATTGTTATTGTAAATTGATATTAGTTCAATAATTTAATAATCTCATTATATTCTTTTTAATTTGTTAATAAATATTAGATTCTTGAATTAAGTAATAGTTTAGTCCATTTTACACCCGGTAGCCCGTAACAATATATTCAATGATTTTTTTTTTTTAATTCCCATAGGTGGGAATGATGAGAGAAGGGGTTCTTTTAAAGGAAGGGGACGCGGACTCCCTGATGACTCAATACGGTGTGAACACTTTGGAAGACGTTTTCATCAAGCTTTGCTACAAGCAGGATAACGAAGAAGCTAAAACCGACCCACAGGGAACAAACAATTGAAAAGGTTTTCTGATAGAAATATAATATTTG
This sequence comes from Troilus luridus, assembly GCA_964056705.1. Taxonomy (NCBI): domain Eukaryota; kingdom Metazoa; phylum Arthropoda; class Insecta; order Hemiptera; family Pentatomidae; genus Troilus; species Troilus luridus. The sequence continues at coordinate 205,826,624 of OZ057412.1, forward strand.
TTTATTTGAGCCTGACACACTCCATCTCGTCAGTAATGGGTCCATAGTAATGAATCCATTGCAATAGATCAGTTGTATTCTAGGCTTCATTTCTACCGCAAAAAATTAATGTGTACTAATATTATCAAGGCATGTTAACTTCTTGATGCTTGCTCAAGGTGAGAACAGTTACCAAGCTGCAACATCGATGTAGATATAATGATGCTTATTAAACGTGGTTCTGTACATCTATGCCTACTCGTATTATCAATGTGGTTAAAGATTTATTCCATTGTCCTTCCCAACTTAGTTGCATAACAAATTTATTTTTTTATCTAAAGGCCGATTTGCAAGTGTAGGTTTTGCAGTAAAAGATAGGATCAAGAAATCTTCATTCGTGGGTATTTTGGGAGCCGGTCACCAGAGTGCAGGCTATTTACAGAACAGAACATAGTCCTTAAGCTTATAACATTAAGCGTTACCAAAAACATTCAATAATTCTTTTGTTGGATGTAAACTTACTTAATTAGAAAGTGAATAATTCAATTAAATTATACATGTTGTTTAAATTACAAAATTGGTTTTCCATTGACGGGAAATGATGCTTCTGGATGGTGGACTGTATTTTATAAAGAAATAATGGTGGTGATGACTATGAATGAAAGGCATCTTAACTGAACATATTATAATGAGAATATACATAAGTTACATTACGATGGTGATGGTTATTGTCAGTCTCTGAGGCTGCTGGTATGTTGGGCCTCTAACTGGCTGCCGGACTCCGCATGCTCCCCGCTCTGTCGGCTCTTCTTTGTTGCTCTACTCCATGTGCTCGTAAAACATGTTACTCAACCAAACATCTAGAGCCAAATCGGAACTTCTTAACCGGCAGTCACCCTAGGGGGGGGGATGATATAGGGCACTGCCTCTGTGGCAAGGAGGTAGAAGAGAGCAAGGAGCAAGGAGCCGCTGTACATTAAACAACCGCCCGCCTAAATTGACTGTGATCAATTTAAGAATACGGCTGCTCAGTCCGAGGTACACTTCCTATAGTATGCACTACATCACTCGCGATGCCATTCACAATCACTCACAATGGTCAGAAAACGATAAACAATTGATTGATTATATGACAAACAAAACTACATCTGATACAGTTAAATAAAAAATAATGTCATCTTATATTGGTGTTTGAAAATGATGTATGTGCAAGGTTATTTTCCTAAAGGGCAGTCCCATCCGAATCGTCATAAAACAGCCTAATAAGAGACGTAGCTGCTCTAGAGAATGTGGCGCCGGAGGGAGTGCGGACGACGACGGTTCGAGTGACACCGTCCTTGCCTGGGAACGCTTCAACGATTCGGGCCACCGGCTATTCCCCCACCGCGAACCTTTTCTCTGACATCACGACCAAATCACCTACTTGCAGATTAGGCGTGTTGGTGGTCCACTTCCTCCTCAGCTGAAGACTGTGGAGGTACTCTTTCCTCCATCGTTCCCAAACGGTAGCAATTTGGGTCTTCACAAGTTCCCAACGAGCGAGTGCAGAGCGAGGTGCTTCGGTGGAAGACGACTCCGGTAGCGATAGGAGAGGAGCGCCAATGATGAAATGCCCAGGAGTAAGAAAATCAAAGTTTTCATGGTCGTCAGTTAAGGCGCATAGGGGTCTTGAGTTAAGTATGGCCTCTCTCCTTGTGAATGCAGTAGACAGCTCCTCATATGTGTAAGGCTGTTTTCCCATAGTGCTGACGAGGAGTGACTTGACTGATTTTACTCCCGCTTCCCATATGCCTCCAAAGTGGGGAGCGCGGGGTGGTACAAATTTCCACTCGACTCCGAGGGGGGAGAGCGCATCAGCGAAACGGCATTCTTCTCGGGATAAGAAGGCGTATTTGACTGGTGCGACCTTAGTTTTGGCCTTGATCAAGGAGACTTTAACGAGCCGATCAGGACCTTCAGACCTGAGATACACTGCTGCGGCGTATCCCTTAGTGCTTGCATCACAGAACCCAACGAGTACTTGAAGTGCGCTGATTGATGTGATGTAGCGAGGAATAGCTATCGAGGAAAGAGATGGCCACTCGTCGAAGACGGCATTCCATTGATGAATCAGATCGGGAGGCAGAGGATCATCCCAGTCCAGTTTTGCCTTCCACGTTTCTTGAAGAAGAATCTTCGCCAATAGAATCACGGGTGACAAGAATCCTAGCGGATCGAATATTCTTGCAACAGCCGAGAGGACAACGCGCTTTGTGAGTCTAGGTTGAAGAGGAGTCTGGATTGAATATGAAAATGAGTCACTTTTGGTGTTCCACACGAGACCAAGTATTTTAATGACTGAACCTAAGGTTTCCTCACCCTGCCTGATAGGAACCACTTCCAAGATCTTCTCTCCTCCACTGGAAAGGAGCGATCGCTCAGTTGACGCCCATTTGCTTAAGGTGAATCCTCCCTTTTCGAAGAAATCACATAATTCCTGCTTGAGGATGTGAGCTTCGCCGACAGTGTCCGCTCCGGAACCTATATCATCCACTAACATGTCCTTAGATGCCCGATCAGCAGCTAGGGGAAAGTTCGCACCTTCCTCAAGGATATGTAGCTTAACTACCTTTAGTGCCTGGTAAGAGCTGGATCTCACGCCATATGTCACAGTATTGAGGTCCCAAACCATTAAAGGAGCGTCAGGGTTCTCGCGCCATAGAATTTGTTGATGTAGACGGTCTTTAGGGTGAATTAAAATCTGTCTATACATTTTAACTAGGTCGGCGCACAGGGGGACTGCGTACAACCTAAAGCGCGCAAGTACAAAGCAGATGTCCTGTTGGAGCTTTGGACCTGAAAATAGAACGTCATTGAGACTGGTTCCGTTGGATGAAGGGCAAGATGCGTCAAATACCACTCTTAATTTCGAGCCCTGCCAGACTCCGTGGTGCGGAATGAGGTAGTCACCAGGCCTTTCGGCGACCGTCATGTGCCCAAGATCCTTGTACTCATTCATGAAATCTATGTACTTCTGTTTCAACGTGGGATTCGCATTGAACCGTCTCTCTAAATTTAAGAACCGCCTTGTGGCCAGTTCCCGGTTTTCCCTATGGGGAGTAGGGATGGATTTGAATGGGAGGCGCACCATATAGCGTCCTTCTTGGGTGCGAGAGTATGTGGTTTTGAAGTGGTCTTCGCACTGTAGATCGTCCGGATGGGATCTGTTTACAGTAGCGGGCTCCTCTGGCTCCCAGAATAGTGTGAGTTGCTTCTCGATGGCGTCAGTGGATTGCGTGAACAACGCTATTGTTTCATTGGAAGGTTGGTTGGTCAATTTCCCACTGACCACTAGACCAAATACCGTTGGTAGGAGGAATAGTTCTGGTACAGGTGATGAGTATGGAGCCCCGTTCACGACTTTGAAGTAGATGTCAGCGCCTATCAACAAGTCTATCGTTCCTGGCGTGTCAAATGATCGATCTGCCAGTTCAAGACGAGCCATTTTCTTCACCGTTTGTTCTGGCAATCTAGAGGCGGGTAAGCTCGGACCTATTCGGTCAACTACGACTGCGGTAGTCACTATTTCCGCAGAACCACGGAACGGGTAGATAATACTGGTGACAGTTCCTGCTGGTTTGACGAGAGCGGCGCCACCGAGTCCTATAATTTGTCCTTCATAAACTTCGAGATTGTAGCCTAATCTTTGAGCCAGAGACTTTGACATAAACGTCTGCTGGCTGCCTGAGTCAATTACTGCCCTTGCAGGATGGAGACCCTCGTGACGGTCTTTAACGAAGCATTGTGCTGTGCCGAGGAGAACCATGTTTTGAGGCGGCGTCCTCACCGATGATCCAAAAGCGTTAAAGCTGCCGGCTTTATTAGAGTGTTCCTGAGCTGTTTTCGTGGCATCATCAATTGGCCCAGCATGTTGATGCAGAAGACTGTGATGCCTTTTGTTGCATTTACGACAATTCCACCTAGACGGACACTCGGACACCTTGTGGCTTTCGTGCAAACAGTTTTTGCACCCTTTCCAACCATTAACGAATCCAACCCGACGATCAACAGGAAGATTGAAGAACTCCTGACATCTGCTTAGACTGTGAACACCCTTGCACAACGAACATTGAAGAGTTGGTCGGGTACGGTGATTTGGTGATGAATCAGGGGTCACGTTAAGGGTCTGTGAATTCCTAAATCCGGAGTTCTTCGTGGATCTTCTCGAACCAGCGATATGAAGCGCGATTGGATTATACTTGCGCGAGGAGCTATCTGGAAACTTCGGTCTGCGGAATGAGGCGGAGACGTCGGAATTTATAAAGATATCAGATGAGCCGGAAGAGAATGAGTCCCTTGAGATTTTGATGGCGCTCATCTTTTTGCGCACAAATTCAATTACCGTATCTGTAGTAGGGGCCGTATCCTGGGATGAGAGCGACATCTCAATTTCATTACGCGTTTTGACGTCCAAGGCTCGTAGGGCCAGGTACGAAAGAAGGATGTCCATTTTGTCTGCGATAAGGAGAGCACGAAATCCTTCAATACCATCAGCCACATTGTTAAGAAAGGCCTCATACCGCTGAAGATCAGATTTACATGACTTCGTGTCGCAATCTAAAATCCCTTGTACGTACAAGCTTGCGAGTGTGCGCGGGTTGTCGTAGGCCTTCATCAATTTTGTCCAAGCTTGATTGTATGAATCATCGCCAACTGGAATACGACTGATCAACATGGCCGCATCGCCCTTCAGAGCGCTTCTTAGATAATGGAACTTTTTGATGTTCGGAAGCGATGAAACGTTGTGTACCATTGACATAAATGTGTCCTTGAAACTTGTCCATTGGCGTAGATCACCTGAGTAAGATGGTATGTTGATTTTGGGTAGGTGAATTTCAGCCAGGGATGTGCCAACTGTAGCAGGATCGGAGCGATTTTGATTCCCTGCGACGTCGAGCTTTATACGAGCCTGGCTCTCGTCCAGCTGTATATGGATAGCAGCTGCCTCACACAGTTCATTCCGGACTCTATCGTAGTCCCCATACCAGGCCTCATCAGGCCACGAGCTGGGAGGTTCCACGTGCACCTGCAAGGAATCTCTCTCGTCCCATGCCCTTTGATATAGATCCCAATCAGCCTGGGCGCAAGCAAGTTTCGCTTTGAACAGTGGAATTTTGCTCGAATCACTGAGCGCGTCTTTCCCAGCATTGGCAATCCCCAAAATGTTTCGCTTTAGCCCGCGTAATTTCCTCTCGTAGACCTGACAAGAGGTCTGAATGTCTGGTATAGAATCAGGCATTACAATGTTCTGTTTACAATATGTATCAGTAAACAGTATATCAAAAGATATATGAAATATAATTTATAACGATATATATGTATATATATATAGAATATTTACGAGTACGAGAGCCAACAGAGAATAGAGGAGTGGGATAAACCAGCAAACCAAAGAAAGCTATCCCAGAAGTCGCTATACCAAGCCACAGATGAAGTTAAACTTATCCAGCAAAGGAAGGCAACCATAAATCACGATTCAAAAGAAATTATAGAAAAGCAGTGATAAAGATACCGAGACTAGTGACGGTTGCACATGACGTCCAATAGTGAGACGTCAGGATGCTACTCTAAGCGTGGGTTAGAGGTAGCGGGGAATTGTAAATAAACCTTTATAATTTTACAGCAGACATGGATATACAAGGTGCGAAAGAGATCACCGAAAGATGGTGAAGGTAAACATGGCGTACCATTAGGGTGACGGCATGTTCACGCAACTCTAAACGTACGTTAGAGGAGCAGAGGTGTATAGGAACCTCTTTGGGCCTCGCGCTCTGGGAGTGGGGAGGCAGTGAACAACCTTACGCTGTGTAGGTTACATGTTGATAACAGACTGTGAAGTGTGCTCTGCTGTAAATTATCTCGTGTATCGTATTTTGGTACATTGTGATTGTTATGTTTGGAAAATTAATTATGTTAATAACCTATGATAAATACTATGAAAGTAACGTGATTAATTGATTTTCCTTCATCTGTCTGGACATTAAAGTACAATTTGATATTTGACCTAAAGTGATTGATGGGTACGATTTGATACAAATATTTAAAGTGTTATACATAAAATCATGAAATAATTAAGATGTAAATCGCACAAGTTGTGAAGTTAAGATTTTCATTTTCTTTAATTATTGATATGAGTTTTAAAATCTAACAAAGTAATAATTAGAAATGGTATCACAGAAAATTCTGATATAATCATAAATATAAGTGACTGAATGTAATTGTTAATAAATTGATTTATAGGATCATGATTTTAATTTGCATTAAGGAAATTGGCATTTAGTTTGATAATTTTCTAGTTTTAATTGATTGAAACAATACACAGCAAAATGCTAATTGAATAATAATAGAAATGCACTAATAAAGGTATTGGGTTGAAACATCAGTCACTTAAGTAGAATATTATCATTGTACTGAAAACATCATTTTAAAATTTATATCAAACTAAAGGTAGTAGCAGGCTGGATACAATTAATTACAAAATATTTAAGAATTAGAAATAAAAGCATTTAAACAGTTTTAAATCACATGAGATGTCAGTTAAGAAGTACGAAATTATGATTCATTAGGGCTGAAATAATTTACGATTAACAAAGGTAATTAATAGAAATGGTTTGAATGATGATTATGGATCAATATGATTAATTGATTGATTTAAATTTAGATAGCCAGGTTTTTTTTTTTTTTTTTTTTTTAATATACACAGTACAGATTGGGTTTTAATGAAATTTCTAAATTTGCATTGCTATTCTGTACATCCTTTCTAACCATTGTGTACTTTATACGTAAACGTGACCTTTAATCTAATTATATGTTGATATCCTGACAATAGTTAATGCCTACTGAGACAGTTTGATATTAAGGCTGATATAATTTAAAAACAGTTTAAAGCCCATCTTAAAGTGAAAACAATGAGAGAAAGGATAATGATATAATAATTGTTATAAATTTATACAAACAAAAGTTTGATGAAATAACAGTTGATATTACAATTAAATAATACAAGAAAATCAAAAACTTTGATTTGATTTAATTTATTGATCAATTTTACTGATATTTGTCACGATAAAACTGATATTTATCCGGAATATCTGGCATATCCGGTTAAACTAACATTTATCCAGGCCCGGTGGACCATGTTTAAATTACAAAATTGGTTTTCCATTGACGGGAAATGATGCTTCTGGATGGTGGACTGTATTGAATATATGGTGGTGATGACTATGAATGAAAGGCATCTTAACTGAACATATTATAATGAGAATATACATAAGTTACATTACGATGGTGATGGTTATTGTCAGTCTCTGAGGCTGCTGGTATGTTGGGCCTCTAACTGGCTGCCGGACTCCGCATGCTCCCCGCTCTGTCGGCTCTTCTTTGTTGCTCTACTCCATGTGCTCGTAAAACATGTTACTCAACCAAACGTCTAGAGCCAAATCGGAACTTCTTAACCGGCAGTCACCCTAGGGGGGGGGGGATGATATAGGGCACTGCCTCTGTGGCAAGGAGGTAGAAGAGAGCAAGGAGCAAGGAGCCGCTGTACATTAAACACATGTATTAGTTAATTTAAGCTTAATTATGAAACTAAATCAAAATATAAATCATATTATTTAACGATATTTAAAAAACATTGACAAAAATATTTGTCTTTAATTTTCCCTTTATCATTATTAATGGATGAATTTTCAAATTGTTGTATCTCACTTTCTTATGGTATCTTTGTATCAATATTTATCAGTATAACAGACGGATATGTTTCAATAACGAATATAGAAATATCTTTTAAAAACCAAAAAAATCGTGTTAACAACAATGGAGAAAATTAGATAATGTTTTGGAAACGAGCGCAGCTAAAACCTCAATCATTTTTAGCGTGGATTCAAATTTTCTACTTGAAATATTAATTGAAGTCTATTTAATCCAAGGAGTTAACCTTGTCTATTTTCTGATCGAAGATAGAAGGATGAAGACTTTGGCCGGGAAACCTGATCGTGTAAATCTAAAAATCCCTAAACATAAAAATCCTAAATCCTTAATTGAAATCATTGATTGCAGGTGACGACTAAAATTGTAAAGAACTCTAGGCAGTCCCTGGTACTTGGCAAGGAAAAGCTCTTTTCTTCAAACAATCTCATATCTTACTTGCTCAAGAGCTTATTTTATTTAAAGTACAGCCCGTTGTAAGTAGCAACTTTAATTTAATCTTTAAATGTTTCTTTATAATTTTTGTTTTATTTTTGCTGATTACATTTCCAGTGGATGGTTCTTAATGTTTTTCTTCCCTATCTCGGTCTGCTTGGCTTTTGAATATTCGATGGGGAGGGAACCGACTGGACTCAAGTTGGCAATAGTCAACGATGAACTGGAGCAGACAAGTACTGACTGCACTCGGTTTTCAAACGAAAGCTGCTTCCCGGCCTCCTGCCTCTATCTTTCCATTTTGAAAAACAAATTGGTTATAGTGGGTATATTTTATATTATTCCTTTAATATATAGTATTATATATAAGTGTATATTATATTTCATTATTCTTTCAATATAATTTTATTATTGTACATTTTCAACTTTCTATTTTCAATAATCTGTTATGTTGTTAAACGTTCCCTGACAGATTCATTTGCTTCCCGTTGCTTTTTATTCCTTTCTGAAAACAAAAAAAGAATAACTTCATGATCGATATTTTCCAATTGCATTTTACGTTTTAAATTTCAAGAAACAAATTCAAACTCTAACATGCAGTCAAATCGAACACATTTGTTGAAGGTTGCGAAAACATAATTTCTTTGACCAGCTTGTGTTTAATTAAAATTTATTTTAATAAATTCGCAAAAAAACGAGAACTAAAAATATTGTTAAATGATAAAACCATATTCTTCCTGAGGTGCGGAATGTATTCATTCACATATCCACTCTAGCAAATTGGTGGGTTACTAAAGAAGTTTAAGTCTATCAACATTAGAATTATTTTTAATACATGATTTTATTATGATTATGCTTTGGTTACACGTAAATACATAAAGAATAGTTAATTATTAACATACATCCAAAGACCTATGATGCTGTATACTTATGCTGAAAATTCTGAATCTACTGAAAAATAAAATTGACAATTAAGTACATTACTTATACATTTAACCCATTCAGCAGGTGTTTCTTCTGGTTTCGACCGTGTAGTCAAATTCTTTGCTGAAGTTTCGCTGGCCATACTGGAAGCATCCTCAGGACTTAATCTGAGACTGAAAATGTTCTTATATTGACCGTTGCAATTGAACTAGCCTCTATGGGGAGGATATACCTCGGAGTGTGAAAATGTTCGAATTGAAGAACATTTTCAGTCTCAGATTAAGCCCTAAGGAAGCTTGCAGTATGCCAAGCGAAACTCGGCAAAGAGTTTGGGTACACGGCCGAAACCAGAAGAAACGCCCGATGAAAAGATTCAAAATATTGACCGTGGCAATTTAAGAGATTAACTATGAACAATTATAAATGTGTTGTTTTGGCCACTTTGTCAAAACATTTTTCAAAAATAGTTATTTGTACTAGCAGAATATTTTCTATCGAAAAAGGAAGAAAATAATGAAAATATTGTAGTGATGAAATAAATAAATGCTGCAAAGGAAGGAAAGAAGAAAATTGAGATTGGATCAAGTTGATAACAAGCCTCCGATTATCTTATAATTTTAATAGGTTGGGGAAAAAGAAATCCATTACGTTTCCGTGTAATTCAAAACTTTATTTAAGATGTTTCGGATTGTCCGATTTTGGGGTATAATATGCCTTGTTTTGCTGAATAATTTGTTGCCATTTTAAAGGTAGTTTCATAATGCCTCTCTCATAGAAGTCTTGGACCTTACTGGCGAAAAAGTCTAGAAATCGTTTTTCACAATCTTCTCTTGATCCCAATTTCTTATCACTCAGGAAGTTTTGCAATCCGAGAAAAAGGTGATAATCGCTTGGTGCCAGGTCCGGTCTATATGGTGGATGCATTAAAACTTCCCAACCAACTTCCCGGAGTTCCTGCCGACTCACTACAGATGTGTGTGGCCTTGCGTTGTCCTGATGGTACACCATCTGTTGGCCTATTCTGGCCTTTTCTGGTCAAACGCTCCAGTTGTTGAGAGGAGATCTGAATTTAGTGTTTGGCGATACGGAAGCAACTCATAATAAATGATTCATTTCAAGTCCCACCAAATACAAACAAGTCCTGGTTTGGCCACCGTTTGAGCTGCTTCACCACGCTTTGACCATGATCGTTTTCGCACAATAATGGCGTATGTGACCATTTCTTATCCCCAGTCCACCACCCCTTTAAGAAATGGGTCGATTTCATTGTATGGCCAAGGCTTCGCTGATGGAAATTCGATACATCATGTTTTTTGGTGTTAATTGGTGTGGCACCCAAACATCGAACTTCTTTTTGAATCCAGCTTTGCGCAAATGGTTTAAAACTGTGTTATGGTCGATGTTTAGCTCCTGTGCGATGCTACGACTACTAACATGCCGGTCAACTTCTATTATTTCTGTGATTTTATCGACATTTTCGACGACGGGCCTGCCTGTGCGAGTTGCAACTTTAACATCAAAAATGCCTGAACGGAATCAACGAAACCAAAATTGCACGAAATTACCTTTTACAGTATCGGCGCCATAAACACCATTCACAATTTCAGCTGCCTGGCTTATACCGATTTTTCTCTTTGTTGACTTCCATTGTTAACACCCTGTAACTCACAACTGAATGGAATAAACAACACCCAAAGAATTTTTTTAGTGTGAAATGTCACTTTGACAACGAGTATAAACTTGCAACTGTTTGATCGATACTTTACAAGATATCGATCACTACAGCCATCTACCGAGAAAATATTGGATTTTTTACCCAATCTATTATTATCCGACCATCTTATGTTTAAAAAACAAATATCATTTTTAAGTTTACTGTAATATGAAAATCTTTCCATATCCTTATGATACAGTATAATATTGTATTTTTTAAATAGTAGTGCCAGACTCTAGGAAAATTTCAGGGCGTCGTCTGAATGAACTAGATATTAATAAAATATATTATTTCAGGTCCCATATTCAAGTGTTAATAGCGCTTTGAGGGAAGCTTCAAAATATTCTATTTGGGGTGTCATGCACTTTTCCAAAAATTACACGGAATCTTTTTTTCAAAGGATCATGGAAAATCGAAGGACAGGAGAGGACGTTTTGGAACAAAGTGAAGTCGCTGTGAGGATGGACATGTCGAGTAAATATCAAGTCATCTTTTAAGTTCGAATTTCGGAATATTTCAGCCTGTATTGAATTCTATCTCTTTGGTTTTCAGATCAATTAATAGGCAGTTTGATCAAAAGAGATATAATATTTTCTTATTTTGAATACCTGGACAAGTTATACGCGGACTGCAATTGGCCGGTGAAATACGCAAAGATGCCTATTAAAGTAAATAAGAAATATTCTTAAAAATGGAATGGTTTTACTTCGTGTCGAGTTAGTCGAGTTATCAATGACACAGAATGAATTTCCAGGTCAAAGGAGCTGTTTTCGGAAGTTTTGATATCAACATCGGAGAGTTCACGGTGGCTGGCTTGCTATTGCTGTACGTATTACGTAATGACAGAATAAAATTACATAAATATTTGTGAGTATTTAATTGGGAAAAACCGAAAACTAGAATAGGCCTTGGGTCACAAAGAGTAGTCATTAGTCTTTCTCAAATGTACCGTCACTATATATATATATATATATAGATATCTCTCTTCTATTAACAACATTCAATAAGATTTTAGCTCGCCTCCAAGCTGAGTACGCTCTCAATTATTTTATTTATGAAAACAAAAGAAATTGGTAAAAATATATCTTGTGATAAGTTAGTTTTATTATTTTTTTTTTTTTTTAGGGTAAATTTTAATATTTGGAGTTAAAAATTTGGAAAATCTACATTATTTTGTATGCCAAATAAGATCCAATTTTTTTGTTCCAAATAACGCCTGGGGCATTTTTACCTTCTTATCCGGCTATACCCTTTGGATAGTGTATTCAGAACATATATTGCTTAATAAATTGGTTGTTAATATTTCCCAACATAATCGCTCTTAGGTTATCTTTAATTGCTTGATTTAGAAAAAATAAGAGAAGCTGAGATTTTGTAGAACATAATTCTTTGAATTCAAAATAATTTATATTTCTGATTTGTTCATTTATTTTCTTGAAAAAAAAAGTGATCTTATGAAATACAACTTCCGGTGTATCGTAAGTTAAAATGTACATAGAAGGCTATAAGGTGGAAGAATGTTACTTAACAGAAATGTCTTCCCAATTTATGCCAGAATAATAAAAAGGTAGTTTAAATAAAACAGTATTATATTATATTATATAAATATAAATATAATATTTATATTTAAGAGTTTTATAATATTTGTAGCATAATGTACAGTTGCTGCTCTTGTATCTAGCCGACCCGTCGCGCGTTGCTGCAATAGGAAATTCACTTGTAATATATAATTTTTCTTATTCACAATCATTTTTATATATAAAAATATTTCTCCTTATTTACTCATGTGCTTTTTGATACACTATATTTTTTGTTTTTCCTTCTGGTGTGTAAACGAATAAATCTGAAGGTTTTCAGACGCGAGAGCTGGCCACATACAGTTGTCCATATACGAAACTTGCATGCTCCAAATCTAGACCACACACTTGTAGTGACTGCACTTGCGCTTTGTTGATGGCAATTGCAAAAGGCAGTCGAAACGGAAATTGTAAGCGCTTGAATTCCAATGCATCTTCACCCTTAAATTTCCCATTTAAAATTATAGCTCACATATGCTGATGATACATGTGTATTATCAGTCAATACCAATCCAGTTATTGTATCCCGAAGCCTCCAATCCCATATCGCTGATCTTGAAGAATGGTGCCAGAACTGGAGAATTAAAATAAATTCTCAAAAATCCCATCAAATCACTTTTACCTTGCGTCGTAAACCAATGACTTCCTGCCCTTCAGTATCCTTTAATAATATCCCACTTGTGCCTGTAGAACAGATCCGATACTTAGGGTTGCATCTCGACAAACGATTAACCTGGAATCCTCATACAAGACTGAAAAGACAAGAAACCGCTCGACGTTTCAGGCTTCTTCAACACTTACTAGACAAACGCTCTAAGCTCCCAATCAATTACAAAAGACTCATCTACATGACCATCATACGACCTATTTGGACTTACGGAGTAGAGCTTTGGGGCTCCACTATGCCATCGAATTCCTCTCGTATCCAATCCGTACAATCCAAAATCCTTCGTAAAATCCTCAACGCTCCTTATTTTGTTAAGAATATAGTCATCCATAACGACCTTAATGTCCCATTTGTTGCTGATCTGGCCCGATCCCGGTATCTATCCTTTCATAACAAACTTCATTTCCACTCAAACCCTCTAGTTTCAAACCTAGCTTCCTCTTCAATTCCCGATAATCCTCCGAGGCGTCTGAGAAGAAGATGGCCACGTGACCTTCTTAGTTGAACCTGCGACTTGAGTACTACCAGTGGGTAGTTTCTCTACTTGTCATTATATCATGTCATTATGTATCACTCAGCCAATTTACTTGTTATATTACTGTAATATAGTTGTAAATATCAATAAATAAATAATACAAATACAAAAAAATTATAGCTTCGATGCATTCTTCATCATCTTTTTAATTGCAAGTCTCGTACCATTGCAAAGTCGTGGTGGGTTGATGTTTGAGAAGAATGATAGGCACGCCAAGTTTTAGTGTTAAAATGTGGGGTGGCATACCTGACAAATCATGGGAATTCAAGAATTCGGTTGGGTACTGGACAGTTTCGTCTTGATTAATCACAGTATCGATGGACTTATACGTTGTTGCCTCCCCCTGGTATTCGATTCTGAATGCTAAAATTGATGACATTGACATCGTTATTCGTAGCTGCTAATATAGCAGGTGAACTGAGCCACTGATCGTTTTTGTAATTCTGGGCGATATTTGGGAAAACCCCTCCAATTAAATCGTCAATGGTTGATGTCATTTTACAACCGTTCGTTGGCAATGTGATACGTTGTGTTGATTTGTCGATTGGCGTCTTTCCATTCCCAATATCCAGCAATTGTCATGCGAAAATGTTGGCTGATGCATCATTTTGCGATTGAACACGCATATTGGTGTTCAAACTTAATTTCTTAACATGTCGCCACAAAATTGATGATTTGAGACATGCATTGAGTTCATCAGCGGGTGTTGAACGTGGGATAAGTGGCAAAGTTATTACCAGAAAAGAAATCACCAGATAACAAAATAATTGCTCCACCGAAGGGCCGTCCATTACCCCTAAATCTTGCAATGTACGATCAAGGACTTCTAATGCTTTTTTGTGAGCTATTGTACATTTGTTCCATTCTATAAGTTTACATGCTTAGAGAACTTTGGCCATACCGGAATTTTTGGTAATATTGGAATTTTTGGTTGATGTCTCGGTGGTTTCCAAATTTAATGGCAATTTCAATGTCGAATGTGCTGTTTGACCAGCCTCCTAAAGTGTTGCCACAATTCCAGATGATGCCATTGCCAGTGCAATTTTACTTTGGGATCTTGTTGCCAAAATTATTGAAATAAGAAAAGTTTTTCCTGTCCATCCAGGTGCATCTAGGAAGAACAATCCACCGCTGTGATTCGCAATTGCGTGCATGATTGTGTCATATACAATGCGTTGTTCTGGAACCAATTTCGGAAGATTATTTTCGACAATTGCACCAAAATTTTCCACATCGAAGTATTTTTCACTTGTAAGTCACGATCATAAGCGTTCTTTGCAGATTGATTCGGTGCACAAATTCCCAACAGCACCAACCCTTTGTTAGCGATAGCCAAACAACTATCCTCAATCAAAACTAATGCCTCATTGTATGTGTGTGGTGTTAATTGTATTTCCGGATTCAATCCACGTAAATGATGTTGGATATCTTCACTCATGTAATGTTTGTATTTTTCCCAAAGATTGTTTGGATTCGATGGGAAACATGTTGTTAGTATTATCGCAAATAAACTGCGTATTTTCTGTAGCTGAGCAGTATTAGATACATCAGCCAGTGCAGTGTCCCACTCGCCATCGTTTTCAAGAAGATTTATTTCTTGGCAAGCTCCTCGATAGGTCGCACATACTTTCCCGTCTATGGTCCTCAAGTCTTGGAAGGATTTCAGTCCACGTACGTTAACTAACACTAATCGCAAGTAAAAACATTCCTGGTTGTTTGGATGGACTGTATAAACACGACCTAATGCGTCAGTCGAATATAGATTTGGACATCCCTCAACTAGTTTGCCTTGTTTACGCCGCTGAAACTTTTTCGCTGGTGCATTCCATGTATAGTATTTTGGTACTTCTGAGTAAAGTAGTGTTTTTGCGAAAGGATCATCCATGCACAATGAGTAGAATGCAGTTAGGGTTGTTTGCGGTGGCGAAGATGCTCTTGTATGTATATTTTCCATTGTAAAATACACGCGCTGTCCATTTTCTATATGCACTGCCAAATGAACAACAGTTGGATAACGTTCATGAATTGGAAATGTGGAAATACGCCAAGCAGCTTCATTACTACTAATGTAGCGTCCCAATCGATATCGATCGATTTCATCGATTCGTGCAGATGCATTCCCCAATCCAAAAACTGCCATGTCACTTCCTTTATTGACATATTTGAAATGTATTTGATCGATTTGACAGAATTACAGTACTCGAAATTGATGTGAGCTTTAAACTTCTTTGCAGTAATGGTGAATACGGCACAACCCACCGATTATCTAAACAGTGGCATTGCGTGTCATGTATTTTCTACCGTGTGCCAATTGATTGCTGACGATATTGTGGATATCCATCATTTCCAGTGACAGCTTCTGTGTGAAAGGTTTTTGGATAGCGTTTTGTGCATTTGCCATCCTTCATACAGGGTGAATTTTTGTTGATTGCACCACATGGACCATGGATCATGTTGTTGGTAACGACGTCGAATAGATCTGGATCAATATCTATATCTGGTATATCAGCTGAGATGACTTCATCAATTTTGTCTGGTGTAATTTTGTCGACTAACCAAACCAAAATGTGTGCATGGGGTAATCCTCTTTTCTGACATTCAATGAAATACATCCAACAGCGTGTCTCCCCCAAAACATGCTCTTTGACAATTAAATCCATCAAAGATTTCGATTTTTGTTTGAGCACTCGCGCAAATATATCATGTCGATTCGAAGACGATTCTCCAGGGAACAAAAATTCTGTGATTTCACCCCATGCCAGATTGCAAGTGAATGTTATAAAAAACTACGGACGACCGTCCGACGAACATATGCCATTGCATCTTCCGCGTATTCATGCATATGCCGTGGGCTATTCGCCGTGGCGAAATTAGCTGGCAATATGTGTAACCATTTTTCCGACTTCGTGTGATAGTGTTGCATCAGTAGCAATTGCATCGCGCAAGTGAATATATTCTTCTGAGCGCAGCTTAATTTGATTCATTCGAATGAAGAGAAGTCGTTCTGTCTCGATTTTCGCAGACATATGGTATAATTGGTGACATTTTAAAATGTGATTGTTCTCGTGATCACGAATCATCAATCGATACGAATAGTAATTCATAGCACTGACTTTCTTATTGGTCTCTTCGTATGTTGTTGGATTGATCATTTTGATGTTGAAATGATATCCATCTTTTCCTTGCCAGAGTAAAATAGGATATTGTAATGGATCGTAGGACCGATGA
Source organism: Troilus luridus (assembly GCA_964056705.1). NCBI lineage: Eukaryota > Metazoa > Arthropoda > Insecta > Hemiptera > Pentatomidae > Troilus > Troilus luridus. Next base: position 205,843,426 of record OZ057412.1, read on the forward strand.
GTTTCGGAGACACGCTGAATATAACCATTTCTGCGATGAAGAATTATGTCACGCCAGTTAAACTCTTCGCCAACTATGACGATTGCAACTTCATTAATAGTTGGTGCGTTATATTGCCTTTCGTGTTGGCCGGATGGTGTTTTGTCAGCTCTAATGACAACAACGTAATCTTCAGCTGGCATTCGATCGAGGGCCGTCCTGAATAGTCCAACTAATTCGTTACGTTGATCGAATAAATTTTGTAACGCAACAATAATTTCTCGATCAGTTCTGGTGGTGAATTGACCACGTTGATCCACTTGTTCACCCATGGTTCCCATGAAATAAATTTGAAGAAATTTGTGCACTGAATCAGGCAGTGGTAGAAGTGATCCAGCAAGATGATAAATTTGCCCTTGCACTTTGAACGTTCGCATGTAATTGTCCCGTATAATTTCTGTTGCCCCGTACGATGTCATTTGAAAACATGAATTATATTTGCGGATGTTTTTCAAGAAATGCTTTGACATGTTTGTGTCACCTGTACCAACGTCGATAATGGTTCGGGTGGTGTATGCAGATCCGGCAAGTTAACTTTTCCACCTGCGCAGCACATTCCAGGAGCTTCATTCTTGAATTTCTATGCCTGGCAAAATTTACATACCTTATCCATTTTTCCAATAATGACATTTCGATGAAGACTGTAATCATAATTAGCATCGTAATGGAAAAAATATATATAAATTCACCATTAGTGGTAAGGAATAAGTAATGGATGTAATTAACCAGAATAAGCCTCAGCTTCTTTTATTTCTCACTGCCTTTTCCATCGTGATCATGTTCATCAATCAATCATCAATGAGCACTGGTACGGAGAAGCAGACGACCCGGGTTCGAATCCCGGCCTGGGCAAATCTTTTCTCTTCAGAACAAAAATATCTTAATACTCGTTGGAACCTAACAAATTAATTACTACAAATAACTAAATGTTATATCCAGTTTCGACTGTAAATGTAGATATACTAAAGATGTATGTTTTATATATATATATATATATATATATATATATATATATGTAAGTTTGAATATGCACGCCAAACTTAACAGCTGTGAAGATAACCTTAGGCACAGATGTGAGGAAGGTTATGATAGATATTGGCTTACTGAAAAACTCATTGAGGTTAATGTTGTTAAATTAATACTGTTTATGTTATAATGGAATATTGACTATTGTGTTGATTCAGGTTTGTAACTAAAGATACCTGGAGTTATTTAGTTATTTATAAGTTTATTATAAAATATGTTTTTTTTAATTACAGTTCTTCACTGCATCCACAAGTGTTTTATTCTATTCATCTCATAGTTAAGTCGTTGAATTCACGACTTACACACACATATATATATATATATATATATATATATATATATATATATATATATATATATATATATATATGTATATATATATATATATATATATGTATATATAGTTAAATGTTGTTAACTAATCAACGACTTTTTAAAAACATTTATTTTTAATAATCACAACAAGTAAAATTACGTTAATACAGTATAAATGAATTATCTAGACGAGTGACAAAATGCTAAGTGAGATCCAAGGAGCTTCTCCCCCAGGCTTGATTTGATAGGATTTGGTATCCATGATGTTAATTCTTAGTATTGTTTACTCGTGGACCACCTGACAACTGCACCTGCATCTAAAAGTGCATAACAATTCTAGCTATCTTACTATTATTCTAAGAATTGTTTACTTGGGTGCCACCTGTAACTCCACCCTACCTTAAGTTTTGAACTCCGGTCAAAACAAACAATATTGACATACTAGTAAATAATAATTATAAATGAACTTGATACATAATAGTTGTAAAATAAACATGATACATAATAATTATAAATTAAACATGATACATAATAATTAGTCAAAATAAACATGATACATAATAATTAGTCAAAACTAGTTTTGTATAATCTACTTAATATCATTCTATGATTATCTACAGGAATGGGTACTGTTGGGATATTAACAAGTTCTGTAGGTATGGTTGAATTAGTTTGCTGAATGCATTTTCGCTTATACATAAAGATAATAATGATTATGAGGAAACATACACTATAAAAATAAATATCATTGTCTTTTACAAATCTAAGGATTTCCAATGGTGGTATAGTGTAGTTATGAGTAACTATAATTGTGGTATTCAAAAGTACAGAGTTATAAAATGGTTGTATTACAGAATTAAAATTATGAACATTTATAAACAGGTTGGAGTATTTCTTACCGATAACGTACGTTCTGGCTTTCGTCCATGAGAAGAGGGAAGGCATTCTGGAAAGAAGTTTAATCGCAGGTAAGAGAATATTTGAGTAATTATGGAGGCTGTGGACGAGCGGATTGAGAGTATAAACTATAACTATAACATGGTTGTTTAATTTAAGTTCCAATATTATTTAAATAAATGTGACGTGCGTAAGTATATACTTATATACACTTTTTAGAAACTCGCCTACAGAGTCTTCTCCTTAATTTTTTTTTCTACCCGTAAAACATGGTTAAGAAAAAGAAAGTAAAATTATTTGGAAACAAATGTTATTTGTGCATAGTCCGATTTAAATTTAAATTTCATTTTCTTCATGTATATATAAAATTTATAACTATATACTTATGGATAATCAAATATAAAACATCACTTCTTCAAAAAATACTTATATACTATTCCATCTTTTTAATAAGAATTTTCTTTTTATAAGATGGTAGTATTTTTCTGACAAAAAGTTCCTTAAACACAATGAGGCCAGCGATTGGCTAATACAAGTTTGTATTTTATAATGATTAATGATGTATCTATATATTATATTTTATAGGCTTTAAAGAATTTAACAAAAACTATCATGAAGGATAGCATTGGACAGGGGGTAGGGGCAAAATAAGACAAACGTATTTTTTACTAAAATATTTTTATTTTGAAGAGAAAAGATTTGTCTGGCCTGGTTACGAACCTGGTAGAGATGTGGGCTCGATCATTTCTCTTCAAAATAAAAATACTTAAATAATCTCCATCAAATAAAAATAATGAAATATTTTTACTACTGCCAACGTTTCGCCCTACTGTCTTGGCCACCTTCAAGGCTAAGGAAGAAAGACAGAAACTAACTGTAAAAAGTTTGCAGTACTAAGAATTATAGAATAACATAGAGTTTATAGAAAAGTAAAGAAATATAGCGTCGGATAGATTATAAAAGTTATATAAGGATAACAAAAAGACAGAATGTGTGAACAGAAAGGTCATAAAGTCAAGAAATACAAAAAGTAGGAAAAATGAGAAAGTAAAAAGTAAGCTAGCAAATGAAAATACAGAAAAAGGTACATATGTAAAACTGGTGAGACTTAAATGTTTATAATCTATCCGACGCACACAGGGGTATTTATTTGACACCAAAAGTTGATCAAAATTATTTTATATCAAAATTACGTTTTGATGCTATTTGATAACTTTTGTATAATAGAGGTTAGAACTATAAAACAATAATAAAAGACACTCAGAAAAACATTAAAAGAACAACAAATTTAAAATAGGTACATAATAATACATATATGACAGTACAATAATGTTAATAAATATTATTAATCTGAGAAATGATCCCATCACAAGTCATTTCATCATCTGTGTTGTTGTGTCCTTAAATTGGGTACACGGGCCGGGCCCCATGGGAGCAACATCATCTGTGTTGTTGTGTCCTTAAATTGGGTGCACGGGCCGGGCCCCATGGGAGCAACATTATCTGTGTTGTTGTGTCCTTAAATTGGGTGCACGGGCCGGGCCCCATGGGAGCAACATCATCTGTGTTGTTGTGTCCTTAAATTGGGTGCACGGGCCGGGCCCCATAGGAGCAACATTTCAATCCTTTCTTGCATGAAACACTTTGACGTCTTTGGGGGTCTGGACTTTATGCAGCTCAAATTTGGATCAGGTGTCAATAAAAGCCTATTCACAACACCCGTATTGCATTGAATGCGACAAAATTTTCTTTAATATCTTTTTGGTATTGCCGGAAATGTTTGTTCCATGCTTCTGCTGCCCCCTCTGACAAATTACCAATTGGTAAAAGAGCATGATCAATAATAATTGGGCCGTTTTGGTTTGATTTCATGTCCGATTTCAGTCTTGAAAACTTTGTTACTCTGAGAATGTAGGTTGTTTTACAATATTTTCCTTGACCAATCCAACTTGTGTGCAAAATCCATTCCTATACAGTCTTTAGCCATCTTATAAACAGCTTGTATGGTCATGATCTTTAAACCAGAGGAGCCTACAACAACAAGTGAAATGTTAAAAAACTAATAAAAGAGTGAAAATAATAAATAACCTCGGTTGGTTCTACAACAACTGACTGTTTTTGGCAGCTAGTTTTTGATAAAACTGGGAAACAACACTCTAACGATAAAGAAAAGTCAAAAATAAAACCCGGAAATAGGCCGGAAGTATATCAAAATTACTAATGTATACATCTTTTATGAAAACTTTTTGCACAAAATCAATAATTAAAATAACATTGAAAGGCATCACTAGATGTATGTTGTTTTTTCTGATTCTACATACCTTGTTGTATAATATCCACTTAAAAAATCACCAATATTCAGTAGTTAACACTTAAAAAACCAATATGAAACGCACAGATATTACATTCATTCACTTGGTAACAGCACGTGCGGCCTGTAATACCTTCATTATACAACTAATAATGCGGGAGCTACAGCTGTTTTCCCAGAAAAAATGATGAGCTTATGTTCTACAAACATTTGAATTAACATAAGTAGAGGTAGGTTCCCGGAATTGTCAAAAAAAATGTTTCTTGATTTTGATGGACTTTTGGTCCCAAATACCCCCGTGTCTGTATTCGTTACTTTTCTATTATTCAATATCTTAGTCTATAATTCTTAGTACTGCAATGTTCTTAAAGCTATTTTTCTGTTTTTCCTTATCACCGCAGAAGATGGCCTACTATGTAGGCCAAAACGTTGGCACTAGTAAAAAATAAGTTATTCTTATTTTTGTGTTATCATTGACTAGAGCCACTGACCAATTCTATCCTTCATTAGAATGTTCCAGGCAACTGTTTTCCTGGAACTTTTCTAAAAACTATCATAATGTTTCGAGTTTCTTATTTTTACTAGTCACCATAGTTGTTTTTCTTAGAGTTTTCATACCGATACAGATTTTTGAGCCGAACACGTATTAAAAAAATGTATTAATAGAAATGTAAAAAAACACAAATTAATATTTTTTGTTTATAGTAGAATTATATAAAAAGTTTATTGTAAAAAAAATTTGTCATTTTAGATTTCTATTAATACAATCTTTTAATACACATTATCGATTATAATTTTAAAACATAGTAATCTTTATTATTATTTTAAAATTTTAAACTTATATTTAACTGTTTTCTAATGTCGTTATGCTTCACCATTTATTGTATAATTTACTCTTTAATTTTTCTCACTAGTTGTTTAACAAATTCAAAATTTGTATTAGCGTACAGAAAATCTCACTGACTGAAACTGACACATCCTTATGGAATACCACTAGAAAACTCTTAAACTATAAAAATTTCAACCATCCACTTTTAACCGAATCACAAACCTGGTCAAGATCTTATGAAGAAAAATCACAAATTTTCGGCCAGCCCCTATTCAAAACATTTAACCCTCATCCAGATATCCTTAATCAAACCCACTCTGAATGCATTGGAGCAGAATTAAGTATTCCTCTTCAGTTGTCCCCTCCTCCTAAAGCATTCCATCCTTCCGAAATTTCAAACATTATTCACAGATTACCCGCCAACAAAGCCCCTGGACACGACCTAATCACACGCCTCCCTCGGAAAGCGATCTTACTCCTTACATATATATACAATGCCGTACTCCGCACCACATACTATCCTGATTCCTGGAAATTATCCATAGTTAAGATGATACCAAAACCTAAAAAACCACCAGAACTCCCATCTTCTTACCGTCCTATATCTCTCCTGCCCATAAAATGCAAAATTCTTGAAAAACTCATTCTGAAACGTCTTTATCCTATCATAGAATCCAATCAAATAATCCCAGATCACCAATTTGGTTTCCGAACATCACACTCCACCATCCAGCAATGGCATCGTGTGGTGGACGTTGTCTCATCCGCATTAGAGCGCGGAATGTACTGCACGGGAGCTTTTCTCGATGTAGAGCAGGCTTTTGATCGAGTCAGGCATCCGGGTCTGCTGTACAAACTCCGTAAATTCTTACCTTCTACTTGCTTCCTTATTATCAGTTCCTACCTCAGTAATAGAACCTTTAAAGTAAACCATAATTTTTCCTACTCTTCCCTCTTTACCCAGTCTGCCGGTGTTCCTCAAGGTAGTTTCCTAAGTCCCATCCTATACACGATATATACAGCTGACATCCCAACCCTTCCAAGCACTGTCCTCACTACGCACGCTGATGACACATGTGTGTTATCAGTAAGTAAGGATCCATTTGATGCATCCCAATCTCTTCAATCCCATATCTCTAACCTTCAAGAATGGTGTCAAAATTGGAGAATTAAAATAAATCCTAACAAATCCCATTAAATTACCTTCACCCTTCGTCGTAAACCTACGAATTCCTGTCCTACTGTATCCTTTAATAATATTCCACTGAACCCTGTCGAACAGATACGTTACCTAGGACTCCATCTGGACAAACGTCTCACTTGCAATCCTCATACAACACTGAAAAGACAAGAAACTGCTCGACGTTTTCGCCTACTTCAACACTTACTGGACAAACGCTCTAAGCTACCAATTAATTACAAAAGACTTATTTACATGACAGTCATCAGACCTATTTGGGCATACGGAGTTGAGCTTTGGGGCTCTACTAAACCATCCAATTCATCTCGTATCCAATCCTTGCAATCCAAAATCCTTCGTAAAATCCTCAATGCTCCTTATTATGTCACAAACAAACTCATCCATCATGATCTTAATATCCCATATGTTACTGATTTGGCCCAAACTAGATACCTATCCTTCCACGACAAGCTCCATACACACTTGAATCCTCTAGGCTCTCAACTTGCTTCCCATACTACTCCTGATAACCCTCCGAGGCGTCTGAAAAGAACCCTCGAGACCATCTACTATAGAACTTTATTGGAGTGCTGCCGGTGGGTAGTTTCTCCACAAGTGTTTTTCATGTCATAATGTACATATCAGCAGATTTACTTGTTATAATCATATTATAGTTGTAAATATGAACAAATTAAATTAAAAAAAAAAGAGTTATTTCACATAATCAATGACAATACTTGTACAAAAGACCAAGAAGAACAGACATTCAAACATATGATCTATGACCGCCAAATGTATGAAAGGGAAAGGTCAAAATTAATTATTTCTATAATTTTAAGAGGGAAACATTGGACAGTAGCTGAACACGAACATTAATTAAAACAATTGATACAAAATTAAAAATTATATAATGACGTAAGTCAAACAGATCCCAATTAAAGTAATGTTCAATGAACACTCTTCCTAGTGTATACATCGCAAAAATTGCGAGAAGAAAGGGGGATGGGAGCGGTGAGGAGAAAGGATTTGTCCTGACTGTGAGGGGACCCGGGTTCGAATCCCAGCCGGGGCAAATCTTTTCTCTACAAAAAAAAAAAATACAAATTAAAACAATTAATAAAAAATTATAAACAATATAATGACGTAAGTCAACAAGATTCTAATTAAAGTAATGTTCAATGAACATTCTTCCTCGTGAATACATCGCAAAAATTGCGAGAGCAGGGGGATATGGGATTTGTGAAGAGAACGGATTTGTCCTGATTTTGAGGTGACCCCTGAGAGTTGAAATGGTAAGAGCGCTGACGATCCGGGTTCGAATCCCGGCCGGGGCAAATCTTTTCTCTTCAAAATAAAAAGTAATTTTAATCAATTTGACCAGGTCATCCAGTTACTTATTTGTATTGTTAAAATTATTGCTATTTCAAATAAAATTTGACGAAAAATAAAATGATTTTTCCATGAGCGTCATAAGGGGGGATATTCATTCCTCGGAAATAGCAAATAAATGAACTTTAACTTGAATATATAATTGTTTGGTAAGATTTATAAACCTAATTAGGTAATTTAATTTGTTTCTCCGAATCCCTTTCTATTCATTTGGTTGCTATTTATTTTTTAGTGAATTTGGTTTATCCGAATTTTTGATTATCCGAACATTAGTTGGGATATATGACGCTCCACTGTACTACATTTCGGACCGAATTCCTTAAATTCACTAACAATATCGATTTCAAAAAATTGCCCTCATGTTAATAATATTTAAACATTGTAAAACCTAGATACTCATTTTTATTAATTGTTTTTATTTGTTAACTGTAATAGGATATAGGAAATAATGTTTTTTGTATACGTTAAGATGAGATATTCTTCAATATACCCAATAATCCCAAATAGGGATTGTAAACATGATAAAGAGTATAAATAGAGGATTTATATCTGAATAAAGCAGTGTTTAAACAGCCTTCATGAGTGCCATTTCTATCCAAAATTCTTCTTTTTTTTTTTTTACATTTTATGTGCCGAAGCTCTTAAGTGGTGCCGAAACCCGAGAACGTGTTAGCAGTACAGTAAACGAGCTTCTAAGAAAGGGGCGCGCGATTCGGATTACCCCGGAAATGGAAGGGAAGGTTAGGAAATGCATGGCGCAGTTAGAGACCCAACCGGTACTCGCATTTCTAGACTTGAGCAAACCGTTTTCAATTAAGACTGGTGCCAGCGAGTATGCGTTGGGAAGCGTATTATCTCAAGAGAGCGAGAAGGGTGATAGACCAATAGCGTATGCGAGTAGGAGGCGGAGGCTCACGTATAGTGTAGTCTAGCTATAGCGAGTGCGCTGGCACGGGAACTACTAGGCATTGTGTGCTCAGTCCAACATTGTGTGGTCCGGCGTGTTTGGAAAACGGTTTAAAGTTCATACAGACCACCGTCCTCTTCTGTGGGTGGGAAACTTCAAAGAATCATCGGCGAGAGTCACATGGTGGAAAGGAATCCTCAGCCAATACAACATGGAGGTGGTCTACAAGCGGGGAAAGGATAATGTGGTGGCGGACAGGTTATCCTGTGCTCTTCAAGACAATGCGATAGACCCAGAGGTGGGCGAACCGTCGGGGGATCTGCAAAGATTCATCCGGGAATGAACGCCAGACGGAGAAGGAGAATTCGGGACGAACCATCGGGATGATGAAGATTCCCCCGACCAGGATGAATCCGAATGACGGAGTTGGAAGAGCTAGATGAGCCCGTAAATGACAAAATCAGGCAAATAATATGGAAGACCAGGACAACTGGGCTTCTGAAAATGGAAATTTATAAGTATGAAAGCCATAGTATTGTTACTATCTGGTCTCAGCAGGGAGTCAAAGAAGACCAGATATGCAGGGTCTTGAAAGATGCGTCCTAGGCAGACGCGACCCACTACCTTTATGTCGGGAACGAGACGGTATGGGGCAAATCCGCAGTCTATGGAGAACAGAGAAGATTGGCATCGATTGAGCGTTCATTAGATGTAGCCTGATGGTGGAAACGATAAGGGATGCAGATCAGCAGAAGGAGGTGACGTTGGCGTAACACCAAGGTAAGACTAATCACCAAGGAATAAACGAAACCACATCAGTGTTCAAACGGAGGTACTATTGGGTAGGGATGAGAAAAAAAAAGGTGGAAGATATCTTGAGGGAATGTGTCATCTGCCATACAGCGAAGTACGATCGCCACCCCCCCCCCCCCCCCCGGGGGCACTGGAATGCACCTGGGTATCCGAAAAGTAGGAGGGGGTCGAACAACTTCATAATACCCTGGGGGAACATCTGCTGGTAAATTCCAGCAGCAGCAGCAGAAGAAGAAGGAACTCCAGTATACCACCTTGAAGACCCTGAAGACTTTGAAGAACCAGTCCCCTTGCTTAGTTAGCACCCTCAAACTGCCGTGGTCCATGGATATCACTTGGAACTAACCCCGGCAGCCACCCTATTGGGTAAGGGTAGCGTGGCACTGGCAAGCGACCGGCATAGTGCGCCCTCTATACGGATAGTGCCTGAAGTCTGTGTGTTCATTACGGTCCGAACAGTGCTTTTCTTATTTTTATTTTTATTTTTGTGATTTCATTAACAATGGTTCGAAGAAAAATAGTGCCAGTTCCTACAACTTCGGCCGCAAGCGGAGCTTCGACATGCTGTACGCCGGGTCAGCTTCAAAATCTGCGAAATTCCGAGGAGAGAGAATACTCGAACATATCAACCGAGAACAGATTCAGCGCTCTCGAAGAAATGGACACGGGAATGGAAGCCACAACATCAGCCCCAACAAAAAGACCCTACGTCCCACCCATAGTGATGTCTAACAAATACCCCATCACCAATGTTAGAACCTACATGGAAAAAGTAGGGATCAAAGATTATTTCCTGAAACCAATATACGGAGGCATCCAAATATTGACTCCTTCGATTCAAGATAGAGAAAAGGTGCTAACCGGCTTTAAGACTCTCGACATACTTCACTACACCTACGCCCCAAAGACAAAGAAGACTCATAAAAAGTTTGTTATCAAAAATTTAGACATTTCAACCTCTATAACTGACATCCAGGAAGCATTCCAACACTTACAAGTGACAGATGTGCGCAGATTCCAAAGGACCGACGATAAGGGAAAGAAGACGCCTATTAACACGTTCAGTGCTGATCCATGATAGTTAGTACTTACCAGCGGGCGCAAAATAATTTTTTTTACTAACTTATGATTTTTACTTTATTTTTAATGTAGAATAAGGGAAAAATAATAAAAAAAATTTTAATAAAAAGCGGACGCAGTAATCTGCACGTTTAAATTGTTATTACCCTCCATTTCGTAAATTAATTAATTAGTTAATTAATAATTAATTATTCAATCAATTAATAACTAATTAATCAATCAATTTGAAATATAATTCATTTTTATTGATTATAAGTTTCAATCAAGAAGACATTTTTTAAAAATTTATTATAAAATTAAGATATGATCAATAAAATACTATTTTCAATTTTATTTGGGTTGTTTTAGGAGACAAAAAAAAACAATCTTGTTTTTTAACATTTTATTTCAATAAACATAAATATTTATTTATCAACTAAAATTTTAAATTACTTACATACTATCAAAATACAAATTATTAATTTACTTACGTACTAATAACACTGTTTACATTTAACCATATTAATTTTATTTACTTACTATTAAAATAAAAAATATTTACATTAAACTATATTAATTTACCTATATACTATATACCATTATTTACAAGTTATATACTATTAACATTATTTACAAGTTATATACTATTAACATTATTTACAAGTTTTCGTGGTACTCCCGGAAACATGACACGCACAGCCCTACTTTGTCCGGGCAAACAGCACAAAAAACGTCGATTTTGTTCAGGTGGTATATAATTAAATGTTCATAATTGTAAAAAAATAAATGTTATAGTACTAATTGAAAATTTAATTCGAAGATATTTAGAAAAATAAGACAGAAAACTAACCTTTAAAAAGAAATGTTTAATAGGGGATTTGAACAAGTTTTAAGATTCCTAAACAAGAACGCATTGGACGCCTAGAAAGGGAAAAGAATACTGAGTGAATATTGCTGTTGAAGAAAGGGATTCAGGTAGAAATGACGTCACGGAAATTCCCCAAACAGAGGTGGGAGGGAGCGAGCGCCCGTCGTTCTGGAACGACAGGCGCCCGCCACATTGATGTACTAGTGTCGTTCCAGAACGACGTGCGCCCTCAACGTGTTAATCTGGTCTTCATTACAGTGCCAGTGAATATCACTGTAGAGGACAAAAAAAAAAGTGCGCCACGTCAATAGATGTATTTTCACAGTGGCCGCTTATATTCCAAAACGTGACGGGCCAATTCAGTGCTACAGATGCCAACAATTCGGACACACCCGGAATTACTGCGGCTATGTAGAAAAATGTGTGCGATGCGGGGAACGCCATGGCATCAAGGACTCCACACGTACAGGAACACCCAAATGCGCAAACTGCAAGGAAGACCACGTCGCTTCCTTCAAAAATTGCAAAATTAGGCAACAATTATTAAAAATAGCCGCAGAAAAGAAAAAGGAAAAGGCCGAAACAACAGCCAATCAGAAGAGAGCAGCTCCCCCCCACCACCAGACAATACAAGACGGCCAGCGCAGGGACCTCCTACTCCTCTCTCTTACAACCCCCCACTCCTGACGACACCGAGAACCCTCAGACCTCAGTGCCAACAGCTCATTCTCAAGACACCACTCCAGCAATCAACACCTCATCAGTCACAATGAACCAACTTATGCAGATGGTGTACAATTTAACCAACCAGGTCACAGCCCTTGTACAACTTATAGCAGCCCAACAGAAGCAACCATGAATGCATTCTCCGTTCTAAACTTCAACTGCTGCGGACTGCTAAGCAAAAAGGAAGAAATAGAAGCTCTCTTAGCTGCAACACAACCGACGGTGGCCGTCTTCACTGACACCAGGCTACAAGGTAACCCACCCCGCTTACTAGGCTACTCGGTAGTAACCGACAATATACATGATCCGCACGGAGGCGTGATGACCGCAGTAAAGCACGGGACCCAGTGGAAGAAGATCAAGGAGCCCATGGCTACTCTGGACAGAAAACTCAGCCACGTGACGGTGCAGGTTCTGATGAAACAACCCACATACATCACAGGATTCTACCGAAGACCTCAAGGATCATTACAAGAGTTCAGATCTTACCTAGATGCCTGCGCAACAAGGACCAATCACTGGCTAGTGGGAGATTTCAACGCCAAACACACTGCCTGGCGCAACACCAAAAATAATAAAGCTGGCTCAATACTCACAAAAACCAGGTATACTGTAGTACACCCAGACACCCACACCTTTAGACGTACAGGAAACGGAGCTACTTCTACACTGGATCTCCTTCTCACTAAACAACCACACCGCATCACAGGATGCTCAGCATTGAACTTCCTCACATCCGATCACCGACCAGTGCTATATTTTGTAAATGGAAGAAAAGAAGAATTGGCGAAGGAAAAGTTCAGATACCAAGAGGCTGACTGGAAGAAATACAAAGAAGAAGCGTACAACAGCCTCTCTGCCATATCACAACTAACAACCAAGGAGCAGGTGGACAGTTATATAGAAACCATCACAGACACCATCTTACAAGCAGCTACAGCATCCATACCAAAATACAGGCCGACACCACCACATCTCCGACCACCGCCACCGCATATCCTAGCTCTGATAAAAAATCGCCACACTCTAAACAATAAGTGGCACAGAACTAAGGACAAAAACATCAAGACAGCAGTCAACGCCATCACTACTGAAATCAAAAACCTCCTGTGACAATGGAAGACATCGATCTGGCATGATCAGCTAAGAGACGCATGGGGACGTACGAAAATTTTGGAAACTGACCAAAAGCGCCACAAAGAAGTCATCGACCATCCTTATACATGATGGCGACCGCCTCCTCACATCAGAAGAACAGGCAGAGCTCCTAGCTGATCACCTAAACAATGACATACTGCCCAGAACCGACACCAGTACATCACCAACTATGGATAAGGGCAATAATTACATGTTTATCAGCCCGAAACAATTAAAAGCAATCCTGAGAAGGTCAAACGGCAACCGCTCACCCGGCCATGAAGAAATCCAGACGATTCTACTAAAACAATTCCCCCGGAAAGGAATAGCACACCTAACACATCTGTACAAATCATGCCTCCGATTGAGATATTTCCCCCAACACGCCATCCTATTTTCGTTACTAAAACAGGGGAACAACCAGAACTGTAATGTTCACCCATCAGTCTTCTACCGCACCTCGCAAAAGTCTTTGTTTTTACCTCGCAAAATTATTCTAAATTATCTTAAAGATTTTTGTGAGGAAAACTCTGTTAATCCCTACGAACAGACCGGCTTTCAGGCGCACCTCAGCACAGAACATCACCTCATGAAAATTCAAACGGAAGTATCCAAAGACTTTAACAGGAATGCAGCAACAGCTATGATCTCAATAGACTGCACAAAGGCTTTCGACTCCGTATCGCATGGGATTCTCTGCCAGAAGCTCATAGATCTCGAGTGCCCGGAACAGCTCTACAGCATCATAGCCTTGTTTCTAAACCACCGAAGTCTGGCCGTACGCGTGCGGGACAAATTATCAAGGAATATACCACTCACCTGCGGAGTCCCACAAGGAGCGGTACTATCCCCGGTCCTTTTTTCCATCTATACTGCTGATATAGTGGGCAAAAACTATAAAAGAGCAACTGTCGCAGCTTACGCGGACGACATAGCCATATACAGCAGCAGTATGAACGCAAAACGGGCTCTAAAACAAGCAGAAAGTACGTGCCAAGAAATAGTAGAAAAATTGAGACACCTCAACATCCAGGCGAACCCGGCAAAGACGGACTGCGTAGTATTTGCCCTCCAAAAAGGAAAAAGAAGCCGACTCCCAAAAACTCTGCAAGTGGCCAATACTACTATTAGCCCATCTAACTCCATAGTTTACCTTGGAATCAAACTGGATCGCCATATGACACTCTCAGCCGACTGCTACTCAAAAATCCGCATGGTGAGAAGAAGGACCTACAGACTACACCACCTACTACTTTCACCTACCTTATCACTACGCCTAAAAATAAAAATTTACAAAAGCATCCTAAGGCCGGCGCTACTATACGGAGCCCCACTATTCACTCACCTCAGAGTCGGAACGCAGCGCCAACTACAACTGTTCCAAAACACAATAATCCGAAAAATTGTCCGGTCTACATCACTGAGAAAACTAAAACCAGAACAACTACACGACTTCTTCAACTTACCCACAACAACGGAATTCATAAAACGCAGACATATAAAATTCTTTGACTCCCTAAAATGCACCACAAATGAACTCTTCAAAACCCTCACACCTGCGTCAGCCCCAAAAAGATGGCAACAAGTAATGGAAGCAATTCAATAAAAATAATTTCGTATTTATTATCCATACCATTAAACATGTACATATGTAAATAAATATTAGTATGTAAATTTTAATTTAAGTGAAAGACAAAAAGTAAGTGTGCCTCGGCACTTAAACAATTGAAAAATAAAATAAATAACAATAAATTTCCCACAACCTCAACTCCTTAAAATGTAGTTATACTACAGTAAAAGGAGAAAACTCTAAAAGAATGTGCACAATAAGAGCACAACACCCCATCTCAAGAATAAAATCATACTTAGGGGTTATTAAAAAAAAATAAATAAAAAAAAATCTGCGGGTATACAACGCGGACAAGGGACTGGAACCAGACGAGGCGATGTCCCGAGCCATAGCGGCGTACAATCATTCGATACATATGACCACTGGATTTTCCCCTTTCGAGATTCTTTTTGGTCTACGGCACGAAGGAGAGACGGAAGAGGTACGGTAGTGGACGAAGACACAGCGGATCGATTAGTCGCAAATAGAGTCGGACTCGAGAAAGCGTGGGGGAAAGCACACGGGCGGATGGTAGCGGAAACGATTAAGAGAGTAGTGAGAGATAACAGGGGCGTAAAATACATCACAGACACGATCAAAATAGGTACTATCGTGTATAGACTGATTATGTCAAATCGGGCGAAGGGGGTCTCGAGATACGAGGGGCCATTCCATGTGATTGCTATTAGGGAGCACAATCTGGTCACCATCCAAAGTCTGCCTGAACCCAGAAAGAGAAGAACGGTTCATATAGAGCAGCTTAAGGTCCCAGTTGGGGAAGCCAGGCCCTAAAAATGTAATATTAGTTTATAGAGTCTAATTTTATTTTGGTTTTGTTCTGTTGGAGTAATATATAGTTTTGTAAATTACCATAGTTTTACAATAAGAATTGTTGTATAAAGAGAAAGCTGTTTTGTAGAAGATAGATATATATTTTTTTCCTTTGTTTGTATGTTAACCTTATTTTTTGTTTATTTTTTAACTTTACGAGGATGTTTGTAAACTGGCAGGGGGGAGTTAAGATTAAATAGACATCAATATACCCAATAATTCCAAATAGGGATTGTAAACATGATAAATAGAGGATTTATAACTGAATAAAGCAGTTTTAAACAGCCTTCATGAGTGACAATTCTATCCCAAATTCTTCTTTATTTTTACATTTTATGTGCCGAAGCTCTTAAGTTATATACTTTAATTATCAGATATGTTGTATGGAATCTGACAATAAATAAACGGTCCTTTCAACGGCTTACTTTCAAAGGGGAGAAAAAAATCAGTTTGATGTATTAAGTTAATAAACTTGCTGGCTCTAAGCTATGTGTATAAGTTTTGTTGCGTGGTTTAGGGGCTCAAAAAGGGCCTTTACTTTTCTCCAACGCAAAGTATGTGATGGCTGGATAGTGCAAAAGGGCTATTTTTAAATAAAATAAAAACAAACTGTAAACACTCAGACTTTATTTAAAAAAATAACATTATATATTTATTGTGTATGAAAAGTAAAAATTTCTTTAAAGAACAAAAATAAACAATGATTATATTTTATACGAAAACAAATATTAGTTAAAATAAATTATAATGTGATACAAACAATCTTACTTAAAACCTAAAAGAAATAATATTTCATCCAAACAATTCAAATGAAGTAAAGTCTAAGTAAATTCTAATTTGAAGGAAAATAATTATAGATAAAAAAAAAAATACAAAGGAAAAACTTATCACTGTTGTGAGTCAAAAAACAAACGGAATCACATCGACTGTTCCACCGTGGAAAGATGCTTCTTGTTGTTTAATGACATGAAGACATGGTCCCGAAATTGAGTCAGTGTGTGCACAACGAACTGTAACTGTAGGCTGGGGACTCTGCACTGCCGATAATCCCGTCACCCTGCGTGTGATGCCGTTATATATGCGTAATTCGTTTCATTATGGAATAGTGCATAAATAAGCATAGTGCGCTTTCTTAATATCTAGTTCATACTACATAAATTAATTTCTAGTTCATAATTACCTAATAAAATTAACAATAGCATTCAAGTTTGGCCTCAACAAGTTTTATTAATTTATTATAAGTTTTATTAATTTATTATAAGTTTTATTAATTTATTATAAATTTTATTAATTTATTATAAGTTTTATTATTAATCTTGTTTGGAAGCAGGAATGACGACCCCTGAGCTGCTGGTGGGGCATTCGATAGTGACCATGTCCATGTTCGTCCTCCAGACAATCTGCGCCATGCTCATCCTGTACACCATATACGGCCATGTCTTCGTTGGAAGTGTCGGGCTAGCTCTGGCCCTTATATTCTTAGTCGGCTTTAGTGGTCTTTCTTTTGGTACGGATTTAATTACTACAATTTATTACTAAGTAACATTAGATATCAAATGATTTGGAAATAAATTATTTTTCCTCTCACTCAACAACTAATCGATTTAGTATTATCGTGGGCGAAAAGAAGGATATCTTTTGAAACGGTACTTCCCTCGTAAGTATTTACTTATTTAAAGGTAATATCCTCGTAAGTTAAGTATTAATAAGTTATTTCCTCGATGAATATTTTGGAAGTAAGTAGCGATTTTGGAAAGAGGTATTTAGATAATGGAAGAAGAGCATAAAAAACATTGTAAAAAAATACAGTAACCTGAACAACATATCTCTTCTATTGATTTCGCATTAAAAAATATAAACAAATTGGCGATAGGTTATGGTACACTTATAAATCAAGGAGGTGGCTGAGCGAAACGCCAAGCTGCTACAATCTTCCAACACCTATTATACAAGCTATACTAAATAAAATCTCAAAGATGTAAACTAATAGGCAATGAGATGTCCCTTAAAAAATCTCAAAGAGAACCGTGTTAACCAGATAGCGAGATAACTGAAAAGGTGGAAGATAGAATGGTGATAAACATTTCGGGTGATAAAGATCGTAACAGCACAAGCAGCTTTATTGGTAAAAAAAAGTGTATGTGTGTCAGCTCCGACAGGCGACTGGAGTTTACCCCTTTCCGTTTCTAATGAATTTTAAATGTGTTCTTACCAATTAATCGCTCTCTACTGATACTCTACTGGCCTGTCAGGCCAGGGACAGCAACCAGTGCGCATCGTCTTTTTAAATCGTCCATTTAAGTTGTGTAGTGTACTTTGTATAGAATTTATACTAAGAGGATAAATATATTATAGACGTATCATATATAAGTGAAAATATATACATACTTATTTCTACTGCCGGTAAAGTGTAGTGAAGGGACATTTGAAATTAAAATCAAACAGTAGCAGTCCGAGCTACAACAATAGGCTATCTCGTAAGCCCTTCAGGATTAACAGCAGCTGCCGTCCATAACAAACTTTCTCTGTGAGTAACATTTATTTATTTACGTTGGCACCATGGCTCTTTGCTCAAAATGTAATAACGTCATCGTTCGCGATGATAAATACAATTTATCTTGCTCAAAATGCAATCTAATTTTTCACGGGCCGTGCAGTACTCTTAGTGAAAAGGAGATAGAGGGCCTCAAATTCTCAAAAACGCTATGGCTGTGCACTAAGTGCGAGCAGGCCAAAAAAAAAACAGTGAAGCGGGGGACAGACTAACTTCCGATAAATTTTCGCAACCCTCTCTAATGGAAATTCTAGCGGCTATAAAGCACTCTGATCAACACGTCCAAGAGGAGATAAAAAAGATCAAGGTCGCGATCGATAAATATGGGGATTTCTCATTCGAAATGAATGAGAGGCTAACCTCCATCGAAAAACACTTAGAGGGCCAAACCAAATATATCGAGGAGATAGTTGCAGAAAATAAAGCGCTCAAGGCACGTGTGGTGAATTTGGAGGTACGGGTAAACAAAAGTGAGCAGGGCTTATTATCCATGTCCCTAGAGATACGAGGAATCCCAATACGAGCCGGGGAGACTCCTTCTGGCCTAGTTGCGAGCATTGGTGCAGGCCTGGGACTAAAAGTGAACATCGAGGACCTGGACACGGTGCAGCGTCGCAGAGCGAAGAATGACGACCCGCGACCCCCACCAATCATCGCACGGTTCACCAGGCAATCAGTGAGGGATGAACTGATTCAAAAGAGAAAAGTCAGGAGAGATTTCTCTACGCGAGATATTGGCTGGCAAGAAAACGACTGCCATCGCATCTATCTTAGCGAGGAGATGACCGCGACCAACAGGCACCTCTACTGGCTCGCACGACAGAAGAGGGTAACAGGAAAAATAAAATATGTTTGGTTTTCGGGAGGTAGAGTTCGATGCAGTAAAGAAGATGGGCACCAAGTGGTCTTCATTGATCAAGCTCAAGACCTGGATGTTTTCGGCTGACTACTGAAGACCGGTATGCCTTCTAGTTGCGTTAATAACCATGGCTCTCACAACGGTGCTTACGCGTTCATCTTGTATTACTCTAATAACCTCAAGTGTTTCTTAAATTTTTTATTTTTTCCTATGAAATATGTCGCGAAATTATTTTTTCTTTTTCATATAAAATTAACTGTTATTTTTTGTTCGCACTTTTATCTTCTTCTTTTTGTTTATTGTTTAATCTATATCATTATTTACGTATCATTCTTCCTTTCGTTATTCTTTAATTTTATTATTTATTCTTTGGGATCAAAATTTATAGCGGATTTTAGTAATAGCAATAGCTCGCCACTGATTATCTTTGCTCGGCACTATCAAACTTTTCAATTAGCTCTGCCAATAAGATTTACTCCTCCTAGCTCCTCTCCTCTGATACTGAGAACTTCTCTTCTGCTTCCCCATTATGTCTAGTGTTCTAACCTCCTGTCACATCAACTCCCAATCCTTGCCCGCTCACTTTGATGAATTTCATCAATATTTTACCCAGAATTTTTTCCACACTATTGGAATCTCAGAAACATGGCTAAAACCCCATATCCCGTCCTCCTCTGTTTCCTTACCTGACTATTCCTTCCTCCGCCACGACCGAGTTGACCGGACTGGTGGAGGTGTAGGTCTTTATGTCCACAACTCCCTAAAATCACGCATTCTGTATTCTTCACCAGCGTCCAATTTCCCTCACATAGAATTCCTTTTCGTCGAAATTTCTTGCAAATCAAATCCTCTCCTGTACGTCGTAGTGTATCGCCCTCCTTTGGTCCCTTTTGATCCTATCTTTGAATCGGTCCTTTACAACCATGTTCCTCTCTACAACCACATCATAATCTCCGGCGACTTTAATACCAATCTCCTAGTCCAAACCAATGATAAACTGTACCTTGAAAATCTTTTTTACTCTCTACACCTCTCCATTGTTCCATTCTCTCCCACCCATCACACTCTTCTATCTGAGACATCTGGTTAGATTTGTTCATCATTGACTCATCGCAGAGACTTCTTTCTTCCACACAATTTCCTGCTCCATTCTTGTCCTCTCATGATTTAATCCAAATTTCATACAATATCCAAACTCCAGTAATCCTATCGAAAACATTAACGTTCCGCAACCTAGATGGACTCACCACTGAATCTATATCTCCTTCCCTCGAAATCCTGAATTGGAACCAAATCTACTGCTGTACCACCGTCGATTCAATGGTCGACATACTCACGGCCAATCTCAAAAGCATCCTGGATACCCATGCCCCAGTCAAAACTTTAACCTTCCGTCACCATCCTGCTCCTTGGATGTTTCAAAAAATTAAAGACCTGCAAAGGAAACGTGATGCTGCCCGTAGACGCTTTAGACGCACTAGGCTTACTGATGACTACCAAGCGTTCAGGGCTCTTCGCAATTTGACACAGTCTACAATCAGACAAGCAAAATCCAAATATTTCCATGAAGCCCTTTCCTCGGCTCCCGATCCTAAATCGAAATGGCAACTCCTCCGAAAACTCTCCCTCTGCAATTCAACATATTCCAGAGCCTTTCCTGCTTCGCCAGATGAAATGAATTCGCATTTTTTGTCTACCTCAACTAACACATCAAAATCATCACCCTCCGTCTTCTCACTAACTCCATCTTTCAACCCCGACAATTTTTTTTTCTCTGACATTTCACCTACCGACATTATTTCCTCCGTTCTCAAATCCTCCTCCAGTTCTACTGGCTTTGATGAGATTCCCGTCAAACTACTCAAACTATGCCTCATCGATATCCTACCTGTCCTTCTTTTCATTTATAATTTCTCACTACAAAACGCAATATTCCCAACTTCTTGGAAAAAAGCCCTAGTCCATCCTATAAATAAAACCTCTACCCCTTTTTCTTCCAAAGACTACCGGCCAATCTCCATACTTTCCAACCTTTCCAAACCTTTCGAAAGAATAGTCCAGTCGCAAATATCAAATTTTCTCAAACAGTCCAAACTCCTGGATCCGGTGCAATCTGGTTTTCGTCCTGGTTTTTCCACTCAATCTGCCCTTACCAAAATCACTACGGACATACATAAAGCCATGGACAACAAACAACTAACCGTGCTAATCCTATTAGATTTTTCCAAAGCTTTTGATTCCTTTGACATTTCTATCCTTTTTTCCAAACTAAAGTCATTGTCCTTTTCCAACAGCTCTATACTATGGTTCCAGTCCTTCCTCTCTGGCAGGTCCCAAGCGGTTTCTATGCCCAACCAACCCCTTTCCTCTTTCCTAGCCCTATCCTCAGGCGTGGCACAGGGCTCAAGCACCTCTCCTATCCTTTTAAACTGTTACATCAACGATCTTCCTAAATCCGTTCACCACTGTTCCTACCATCTATATGCTGACGACTTCCAAATCTATTTATCCTTTCCTCCTTCTGAGCTATCATTCGCGTTCGCCAGTATTCAGCAAGACCTCGATAGGATCAGTGCCTGGGCAAAGCTGAACAAATTGGAATTAAACGCAATGAAAACCCAGGCCATTGTTCTAGGTTCCAACTCCCTTCTTGCAACTATCCCCACCCTCCCAACATTGATCCTAAACGACAACCCTATCAGTTTCAACTCCTCCGTTAAAAACCTAGGCATTACCATGGACAAAAACCTCTCCTGGAAACCACATGTCGCCCAAATATCCCGACGATCAATTAGTTCCCTGAAATTATTCCATCGATCCCGGCATCTCCTTGCACAATCTACCCGGGAGCTTCTTGTATCTTCCCTTATCTTCCCCCACTTTGACTACTGTTGTGTGGTATACGGGGGCCTCTCGAAATTGCTAGAGGATCGCTTAAAAAGAATTATGAACTGCGCTTTAAGATTTGTCCTTGGTACTCCGAGGCGTTCCCGGGTGTCACATCATTATGATGCGTTAAAGTGGCTCTTCCCACCCATTCGTAGACATTATTTCCTTAGTGTTTTTCTATACCAATCCATTAACTCGCAACACCCTTCATATATCTATAGTCTCCTTCAATTTAAATCCACTGTCCAACACCGTCAAACAAGATCCCGCCTCTCCGATCTCTACATTCCATCCCATAGAACTAAGGCATTCGACCGTTCCTTCCTCGCCCGTTCCACCGCTGTGTGGAACTCAATCCCTCCTCTCATCCGCCATTCATCTTCACTGGCCTCATTTAAATCCCTGCTTTTCCATCATCTCTTGGCATCCCTAAAAAATGCTCTCCAGGCAGGCCAATCTTCCGCTTGAATTAATGTGTGTCGAATACTCGATCTCGTTACCTACGTGTTTGTTTATCTTTCCAACAACAAAGAAGATACAAACTTTGTAAATACTTTATCGCATGCTATGCAATTTGTTTGCTTTATTTAGCAATTCCGTTATTAACTATTATATTAATGTTATTTATTATTATTTTGTTAATATCAAACCTTTATATATATGTTTTATTTTTATTTTTATTTTTCTAGAAAATTAGTTAAATTCCAGTAAAGTCTATTACTTTTTAATCAGTTATTTATTTTATTTTATTTTTTTCTCTATTTCTATTTCTATTATGTTTTGTCACTCATGATTACTTCATGATTTGTATCATTATGTGCCTCCTGGCCAGATGAATATTATGTTTATTTTACTTGTTCTTTATTGTTATTCTAAAGGGACTTGGTCCCAGAATAAAGTTTGTTTTCTATTTTTTTTTCTTATCATCGTGTATTATTATTCTTTTTAATTAATGTGAACTATTTTGATTAAAATTATAAATATATATTTTTTATTAATCGTGCTAACGTTTATTAAACGGCCTACGTTATAGGCCATCTTTAGGGCAAATGGTGGGTGCGGTGACTTGTTACAACACTAAAATTGTCATCTGAACCCCTATTGATATATATTCACGATTGTGAAATACATCCCAAGAAAGGATATCCTACCACCCCAGTGCTAGAAATATCAGCAAATTGGGCACACAAAAAACTACTGTAACCACACCGTAAAATGTGCAAGATGCAGCGGCTCACATTACATTTCTGAATGTCCGCGACTAGGTGAACTCAAACAAAATGGTCGAATTGCCAGGGAGCTCACGTCGCTTCTTATAGATAATGCCTCCATAGAAAAAAAAATAGAAGAAATAGTGGCTAAAAGAATGAATGAAAAGAGATCTAAGCAGATCAGTACTGACCAAAACATGCCCAATTTAACGACTAACAGCATGAAAGTTCGCCCTGGTGTAGAATACGCATCTTTTCTTCAAGGTACCAAAATGACAACCGATTTCTTCCCTGTCTCTATTTTTTTGAAGGTGGCCTCATCTTCAGAGTCCAGTAGAGGTGTATTTAAGCCCAGCATGAACCCTGGCTGTCAACTTCCTAATACACCAATCTCATGTCCTGGTAACACTACACACTACACACTGCACACTGTACACAATTAAATTGTCACTGCACAGCCTTGAGATAGCTAGTCAATTTCCTACTCTTATCAGAGCAACGCTGCCCTGTCGTCAGTTGAGGTCGTATCCAAGTGATAAGAATGGACCCCAACAGCATAAGGCGGAATCTAAATAAGAGTAGTAATAGTGTTTGTTTGGACAGGTGTCTTTAAAAAGGCTCCAATATAAAAAATTATCGCATTTCAACACTTGGAGAATTAAGCAATATAACACACTGTTACCACACGTATCTCTTCCCGATTAGTGCCGGAATTTAACTTTTAACTTCTTTCTATTATATAAAATAAATAATACAATCTTATCGAGAAGGGAGCGTTACTCGCCGCTTTTATTTAAAACTTGATTTTACACCTCATAAAACTTTCATACCGCGGGCTAAATATGAAAATCGTATCTTAAGGAAGTTAACTCCAAAACAAACAGTTACAAGGGATAAAGTAATAATAGTATTAACTCCATTATGATTAACTCTAAATTTAAATAGAATAAATGAGCAAATGAATCCCACAGCAGGTTCAATACTTTTGGAAGGGTTGAGTGACAGTGCTGATTGAGGGATTGAGGGATTGAGGGATTTAGGGTTCAAGGATAGAGTTAAAGAGGCTAGTGGGAGAACCTTTACAAAACAAGCTTGGTTCATTACCGCAAGTACAAGTGAGAGAGCTATTAGTTGTATTTCTTTGAAGTGTGTTAACTGTAAATAGGAGGGGGTAGAAAAAAGTGGGAAACCAAACGTAGAAAGAAAAAGCCAACTTTAGTAGGACTGAATTAGCTTCAAGGCAATTCAACCGAGAAGGAGAGTCAACGAAATAATATAACTGACTACAGTAATTCCAATCTCTAGTATACAGTTTATGATTGCTTGACAGTAATTGTAATTGAAAGCCAGCAAGCTTTTCTTTATAACAGCTGATTTATGAAATATTTGAGTTCCAAAGGAGGCATCAGTTAGTTATATTTACTGCATAGATGGTGTTGTGTATCAATTGTAGTATCGATAATCAGTGATCAAGTCTCTGGCCCCGCTCTTTTCAGTAGTAGTGTTATCCTTAACAACAATGTGAAAGTGTGTATAGTTTTCTTTAATAAATTTAGTTATAGATTGAGCACCAATCTAGACATAACAAATGAGGTTGTTGAAGCTAGATCGATTTCTCTATATATTCCATAGACAAATGGCGCTGGATACAATTAGCCCTTACAGGACTATTTTGGAAACGCTTTGCTATGTGATGACGTAGCGTTATTATTGCGCTCATCCAACGGCAATGATAAAATAAAAAATTGATGGCGTCACTAGTTATAATTTTAATTACTGACTTGACTACGTACTACTACTAATTTAACCTTTTTTGAAGTAATATTTCCATCAACAGTATTACTGTCTATGGTAGTAGTAGGGGCATATATATATATATATGTGTATATAAGTTATAAGTGAATATAAGCCTAAGACTGTAAATAATAGTAATAGTTTGGTAGGATTAAGCTGTTGTTAGTCTTAGTTGATAAGAAGATACATTTCCTTTATATACCGATGTAATACAAATAAAGTTTAGTTGTTATCCTGATGCGGTGTGTCACTCTGCCCCCCATAACCTCTTTCCTTTTAAGTAATCGTTTCAGTCCGATTTTAACTTATATATATATATATATATATATATATATATATATATATATATATATATATATATATATATATATAAATGTATGTATATATATAAGATCACTTTACAATTTTAATTTTAATTTGTCGACATTAGGTCTAACAGTGGCATTGCTATTTGATAACGAAACTGCAGCATCCTTCTTCATCCTGGGAAGTTTCGTCCCTACATCAATCATAAGTGGTATACAAACTTGACTAAAATTGTACATAATAAGATAATCTTATTTCATTATTATTCAAACTATCAGAATATAAGATGTAGGAAAGAAATTCGTTGACTGGTAGGTACTAATATAGGATGGAAATAGTTGGGATAGTTGGGATCCCAACTATTTCCATCCTATATCAGAATATAAAATGAAGATTAGATAGGTTGTTTTAAAACAGTTTCAATCGGCAAATAAAAGTAAAGTATGAATGAGGATTTTATTCCGCATGGAGAAACAACATGCATCTTTCAAACTTCATTGTTAAACAAAGAGAAGGTATTTCGGATTGTCAGAATTTATTGTTAATTCTGAATAATAAAATGTAAATAACTTAGAAAACACCAAAGTTTGTAAACGATTAGTATAAAAAAATGTATCTGATTTTCTGTAAACAATTTAAATTTCTCATATTTTCCAACTAATATAATTCAGAAGTTATTAAAATCCCTAAAATCCCTAGCATAATTTACTGGAAAAATTTAAATTATAAAAATAGATTTATATTTTTGGCTGGAGAATGAGAAGGAAGAATGGCATATGAAGTTTAAAAAATGTCTACTGTAATCCTCAAATCTGACTATGAAAGTTATTTGTCCTATTTCTCCTAGAAATAAAAATAGAGTTGCAATGAATTTAATGTGAGGAGGTGTAGAGGACGTTCATTTTACGTCCGCTTTAGAGAACTCGATTTCGATTTCGATATGTAGATATCGATATGGAGATTTCCCTTTTACATTTAATTGAAATCTATTGACATTTTATTGCAAGATGTATTTCCCAAAAACTAAACAAATTTTCCCTCATGATCTCTATTTTTCATTATTTCGTCAACCATTCCAGAAACTCTCCAACTTCAATTGAACTGTTAAAACACATTTAGTCGATATATTCGACATTGGCTGTAACTAACCATCTCAGACCTTTTTTCCCTTAGTTACTTTCGTAGTTTAATTTTGTTGTAATTAATTTTGTCTTCTGGCATGGAATTGTACTTATTATATGTCCAATTTTCGAATATTTAAAATTATTATTGTACCGCAACAAGAGCAATGGACTATTTGGGGAGAATTAAAATGAGTAAAAACCAATTTAAATGAGTAATAATCACACGAACCTAATTAAGATGGTACCTTCTCCATTTTGCAGGAATGTTCTGGCCCACTGAAGGGATGCACTATCTTCTCCGCTCCATCAGCTTCTTGCTTCCTATCACCTGCGCCACCGAAGCCTTCAGGTCCATCACGACAAGAGCTTGGACTATGTCGCATCCTGTTGTCTACACCGGGTTTTTGTCATTGATTATTTATATACTACTGCTTTCTCTTGCAACCTTTATGCTCATAAGAAGAAATAATGGAATAGGGAGCCAATAAATTTGAGAAATAGTGTGTTAAGTAAATACGACAGTAGAAGTTAAAAATAGTTAAATATAAATGCATATGAGTATGTGAAAAAATAAATTATTGTTAATACAATTGAAAAAATCACAACCTGTTGAAGTAATTCCTCTTATGCATTTAATCTTAGTATTGTATTATAGACAGAAAACCATGTAAAGTAGTAACCAATGAAATTATGTTGCCATGTACTCTCATGTCGGTTTTGTGTCCAGACACTGTTTCAGTTAGTGTCCTTATATTGCTGTGACTGAATTGTAGTTGTGTGTAGTGTCTTTCTGTCTATATATGTTTGTATCCAATAAATCTGTGCCCATATCGTAATATCTTTTATTGTTATTTTCCCTAAACTTTCAACTTTTGTCTCTCTCAGTTAAAACAACCTTCATCCGATAGTGCTTAAGGTATAAATTAAAATAATTCCATTGAATTAACAGAATGATTAGCACTTCAACCAATGAAAGGTAAGTGGATGTGAACTAACTTCTTTTTCTTGCACGGCAGGGCAACCAATTCAGTTAGTCACAACCTCCTCCAGAAAGGGCGACCGGTACCAGCTGATAGCCAAGTAATCCACATAACTAACTTTGCGACCTCCTAGGGATAACAAAAATCCAAAATGCTGGCATACATTTGGAAAGAGCATTTTCATAATGGGAGTTTAGCTTCCCAAAATGCTCTTATTCCTGCGAAAATTATAAACTTCAAAGATTTTAGAAGCAAGTAAATACATTATTCTACATTTTTTTTTTTTTGTTTTACACAGCTCTACAGTCCAGGATGGACCTTGGCCTCCTCTGCAATCCTCCTCCAGTCCGGTTGATTCTAAGCTTTCGCTACCCAGCCTCTTATGTTCACCTTTATTAGTGAACCACCTCTTCCACATCTTGAAGCCACCATTTACGAGGTCGTCCTTTCCTTCTTTTGCCATGAATCCTATCATGGATCATTTTTTTTGACACTTGATCTTTCATACGTTGCACATGCCCTAGCCAACTTGACAAACTTAATTTTTGAAATTTCATCCGAGTACTTCCCATAAGTCTGAAGTTCGCGAAACTGATCTTGACGATGAATTGGAAAAAATAAAACAAGAGCTACTGACTTATCCAGCTAAATAACCTTACACATTGGACAATGGAATTATGTTTAAAGATCTAGTGGCCATTCCAAGTCATTAGAAGACCTTTTATTCAAAGAAGTCAATTCCACTCACGTTGGTATCAATAAGATAAATTAACTCGCGCGACGATGGGTTGATTGAATAGGGATTAATCCAGTCATCTAGTGAGTAATAAGATCATGTTAATAGTGTGGTCGTTTCAAATTAAATCCTCCCAAAGCTCCATTGCACCCCTGGAGACATATTGAGCAGTGAGATCTACGAACTGATTCCAGAAATATGAGAAAAGGAAACAAATGCCCGAAACAGAGCGACACACTGGAGTGCCATAATTAGAGAGGAATAACAATACTAAGCACAATATACAAGGATGCTAGCCATTCTCCTATAAAAAAGAGTTGCGGCAACGGCATAAGAAGCAATTGTTGATTATCAGAGTGAATTTCGGCCGGTCATATCTCCACCTTTAGGAACATGTTAGAAAAATTCTATGTTACGGGCTACTGGGTGTAAAATGAATTAAACTATTACTTAATTCAAGATTCTAATATTTATTAACAAATTAAAAAGCATACAATGAGATTACCAAAAACAATTAAATTATTAAACTAATATGAATTTACAAAAACAATATTCTACATATTATAACCTAAGCCTAACTGTTATCTAATTCCTAAAATAATATAATAAATTGCTAATACTAAATAGCTAAACTACATATTTATATAAATTTGTACAAATTCAATAATATTACACTATAGTTTACAACTACAAATTAACACTTACAGTTCGCTAATTAAAGTCCACCGACCGTAAAACTCTCCAAATATGACAAACTGTTTTTTACGCTCACTTATCACTAACTGTCACTGAAGTCGACAACTTTACTACTACCTACTGCTCGCTTACTACTCACTCACGGCTGAAACAGCTGGCCTTTTATATAGGCAAGGTAGGTTGGGGTGGGGCACTTCTCGGAAGTTCCAAGATTTGTCTCGTTTCATCCAGAAAGTTCGAATTGTCTCGATCTTTCTACACCGTTCTTTGATCCCTTCCGCATAATCTCTCTTAATCCCACAGCTCGTCTTAATCTCTCCAGCTCGTTTAATCCTCTCAACCGGTCTTTCTCCCCTCTCTGACCGTAACAGCTATGAATGCAATGTTCACCTCCAACACCTTTTCATAGACAACAGACAGCATTAGAAGAAACGACCTCTATGAAAACCCTAGCCTGTCTCCAAAACTCATCAGGATGATAAGGATGGCATTAAAGCATAGCAGAGGCTTGGTCAAGGTCCAAGGAGAACTGCCCGCAGAATTCGTAATACAAAAAGGAGTGAAACAAGGGGACCCTTATCCCCAGTATTGAATAACATGGCCTTGGAAATGATCATAAGGGCGATGGGAACAAGAATGGACGATTGCATCTATGATAAATTGACTCAACACCTCGCTTTTGCTGATGGTGAAGTCTTAAGAGGGACATCACTAAATGCAGCTTCTGAGGAATACGAAAATTTCGAAGAGGCTGCAATAGAACTCAAAAGAAATAAGAAAAAGGCAAAATATATTATATAGTCCAGGAAAATCACGATTGGGTGGATCTCTGATATTTAGAGGAGGTAGCTTCGAAAAAGTTACAAACTTCAAGTACCTCGGATCGATAGTCTGTGAAAAAAACAAAATAGAAGAAGAAATAAAATTGAGGATTTAGTTTGGTAATAAATGCTACTGGGCTCTCAAGAGAATTATTCTAAATCGAAATGGAAATATACCCAGAGAGATCAAAGTGCAGGTATATAAGACCTTCTCCAACCAGTAGTGACAAATGGAAAATAGGCGTGGACCCTTAAAAAGCGATAACAATGTTTCATTAATGCTTGGCAGAGGATATTCTGAGAAAAATATAAGGCCTATCTAAAGTCGAAAATATATACAGGATAAAAACCAATATAGACCTGTGCAAAGACCTCGATTGCTGCAAATGTGATACAACTGCAGAGCACAATGTGGAGAGAACCAACCCTCCTCTGCCTCACTCTTTGAATAGGTACTAACTTGCTGCAAATGTGACACAACTGCAGAGCCCCCTGTGGCGAGAACCACCCTCCTCATCCTCTCTACATTGAATAGGTACTCTATTGCTGCAAATATGATACAACTCCAGAGCACAATTTTGAGATAACCAACCCTCCTCCGCCTCTCTGAATTGAGTAATTCCTCACTTGCTGCAAATACGACACAACTAAAGAACCCCTTGTGAGGCGAACCAATTCTCCTCTGCCTCACTCTATTGAATAGTTAATCACTTGCTGCAAATGTGACACAACTGCAGAGCCCCCTGTGAGGCGAACCAACCATCCTCTGCCTCTCTTTATTGAATAGGTACGCACTTGCTGAAAATGTGACTCAACTGCAGAGCTCCCTGTGGAGAGAACCAACCCTCCTCCGCCTCACTGAATTAAGTAATTCCTCACTTGCTGCAAATGTGACACAACTGCAGAGCCCTCTGTGGAGAGAACCAACACTTCTCTGCCTCTCTTTATTGAATAGGTACGCACTTGCTGAAAATGTGACTCAACTGCAGAGCTCCCTGTGGAGAGAACCAACCCTCCTCTGCCACTTTAAATTTAATAGGTTCTCACTGCGGCAAATGTGACCCAACTGCAGAGCCCCCTGTGGAGAGAACCAACCCCCTCTGCCTCTCGATATTGAATTGATACTTACTTGCGGCAAATGTGACCCAACTGCAGAGTCCCCTGCGGAAAGAACCAACCCTCCTCTGCCACTCGATATTGAATAGATACTTACTTGCTGTAAATGTGACACAACTGCAGAGCCCTCTGTGGAGAGAACCAACACTTCTCTGCCTCTCTATATTGAATAGGTACGCACTTGCTGAAAATGTGACTCAACTGCAGAGCTCCCTGTGAAGAGAACCAACCCTCCTCCACCTCGCTGAATTAAGTAATTCCTCACTTGCTGCAAATGTGACACAACTGCAGAGCCCTCTGTGGAGAGAACCAACACTTCTCTGCCTCTCTTTATTGAATAGGTACGCACTTGCTGAAAATGTGACCCAACTGCAGAGCCCCCTGTGGAGAGAACCAACCCCCTCTGCCTATCGATATTGAATAGATACTTACTTGCGGCAAATGTGACCCAACTGCAGAGTCCCCTGCGAAGAGAACCAACCCTCCTCTGCCAATTTAAATTTAATAGGTCCTCACTGCGGCAAATGTGACCCAACTGCAGAGCCCCCTGTGGAGAGAACCAACCCCCTCTGCCTCTCGATATTGAATAGATACTTACTTCCTGTTAATGTGACTCAACTGCAGTTGGCCCTCTGTGGAGAGAACCTACACTTCTCTGCCTCTCTTTATTGAATAGGTACGCACTTGCTGAAAATGTGACTCAACTGCAGAGCTCCCTGTGAAGAGAACCAACCCTCCTCCGCCTCGCTGAATTAAGTAATTCCTCACTTGCTGCAAATGTGACACAACTGCAGAGCCCTCTGTGGAGAGAACCAACACTTCTCTGCCTCTCTTTATTGAATAGGTACGCACTTGCTGAAAATATGACTCAACTGCAGAGCTCCCTGTGGAGAGTACCAACCCTCCTCTGCCACTTTAAATTTAATAGGTCCTCACTGCGACAAATGTGACCCAACTGCAGAGCCCCCTGTGGAGAGAACCAACCCCCTCTGCCTCTCGATATTGAATAGGTACGCACTTGCTGAAAATGTGACTCAACTGCAGAGCTCCCTGTGAAGAGAACCAACCCTCCTCCGCCTCGCTGAATTAAGTAATTCCTCACTTGCTGCAAATGTGACACAACTGCAGAGCCCTCTCTGGAGAGAACCAACACTTCTCTGCCTCTCTTTATTGAATAGGTACGCACTTGCTAAAAATGTGACTCAACTGCAGAGCTCCCTGTGGAGAGAACCAACCCTCCTCTGCCACTTTAAATTTAATACGTCCTCACTGCGGCAAATGTGACCCAACTGCAGAGTCCCCTGTGGAGAGAACCAACCCCCTCTGCCTCTCGATATTGAATAGATACTTACTTCCTGTTAATGTGACTCAACTGCAGTTGGCCCTCTGTGGAGAGAACCTACACTTCTCTGCCTCTCTTTATTGAATAGGTACGCACTTGCTGAAAATGTGACTCAACTGCAGAGCTCCCTGTGAAGAGAACCAACCCTCCTCCGCCTCGCTGAATTATGTAATTCCTCACTTGCTGCAAATGTGACACAACTGCAGAGCCCTCTGTGGAGAGAACCAACACTTCTCTGCCTCTCTTTATTGAATAGGTACGCACTTGCTAAAAATGCGACTCAACTGCAGAGCTCCCTGTGGAGAGAACCAACCCTCCTCTGCCACTTTAAATTTAATACGTCCTCACTGCGGCAAATGTGACCGAACTGCAGAGCCCCCTGTGGAGAGAACCAACCCCCTCTGCCTCTCGATATTGAATAGGTACGCACTTGCTGAAAATGTGACTCAACTACAGAGCTCCCTGTGGAGAGAACCAACCCTCCTCTTCCACTTTAAATTTAATACGTCCTCACTGCGGCAAATGTGACCCAACTGCAGAGTCCCCTGTGGAGAGAACCAACCCCCTCTGCCTCTCGATATTGAATAGATACTTACTTCCTGTTAATGTGACTCAACTGCAGTTGGCCCTCTGTGGGGAGAACCTACACTTCTCTGCCTCTCTTTATTGAATAGGTACGCACTTGCTGAAAATGTGACTCAACTGCAGAGCTCCCTGTGAAGAGAACCAACCCTCCTCCGCCTCGCTGAATTAAGTAATTCCTCACTTGCTGCAAATGTGACACAACTGCAGAGCCCTCTGTGAAGAGAACCAACACTTCTCTGCCTCTCTTTATTGAATAGGTACGCACTTGCTGAAAATATGACTCAACTGCAGAGCTCCCTGTGGAGAGAACCAACACTTCTCTGCCTCTCTTTATTGAATAGGTACGCACTTGCTGAAAATGTGACTCAACTGCAGAGCTCCCTGTGAAGAGAACCAACCCTCCTCCGCCTCGCTGAATTAAGTAATTCCTCACTTGCTGCAAATGTGACACAACTGCAGAGCCCTCTGTGGAGAGAACCAACACTTCTCTGCCTCTCTTTATTGAATAGGTACGCACTTGCTGAAAATATGACTCAACTGCAGAGCTCCCTGTGGAGAGTACCAACCCTCCTCTGCCACTTTAAATTTAATAGGTCCTCACTGCGACAAATGTGACCCAACTGCAGAGCCCCCTGTGGAGAGAACCAACCCCCTCTGCCTCTCGATATTGAATAGGTACGCACTTGCTGAAAATGTGACTCAACTGCAGAGCTCCCTGTGAAGAGAACCAACCCTCCTCCGCCTCGCTGAATTAAGTAATTCCTCAATTGCTGCAAATGTGACACAACTGCAGAGCCCTCTCTGGAGAGAACCAACACTTCTCTGCCTCTCTTTATTGAATAGGTACGCACTTGCTAAAAATGTGACTCAACTGCAGAGCTCCCTGTGGAGAGAACCAACCCTCCTCTGCCACTTTAAATTTAATACGTCCTCACTGCGGCAAATGTGACCCAACTGCAGAGTCCCCTGTGGAGAGAACCAACCCCCTCTGCCTCTCGATATTGAATAGATACTTACTTCCTGTTAATGTGACTCAACTGCAGTTGGCCCTCTGTGGAGAGAACCTACACTTCTCTGCCTCTCTTTATTGAATAGGTACGCACTTGCTGAAAATGTGACTCAACTGCAGAGCTCCCTGTGAAGAGAACCAACCCTCCTCCGCCTCGCTGAATTAAGTAATTCCTCACTTGCTGCAAATGTGACACAACTGCAGAGCCCTCTGTGGAGAGAACCAACACTTCTCTGCCTCTCTTTATTGAATAGGTACGCACTTGCTGAAAATGTGACCCAACTGCAGAGCCCCCTGTGGAGAGAACCAACCCCCTCTGCCTATCGATATTGAATAGATACTTACTTGCGGCAAATGTGACCCAACTGCAGAGTCCCCTGCGAAGAGAACCAACCCTCCTCTGCCAATTTAAATTTAATAGGTCCTCACTGCGGCAAATGTGACCCAACTGCAGAGCCCCCTGTGGAGAGAACCAACCCCCTCTGCCTCTCGATATTGAATAGATACTTACTTCCTGTTAATGTGACTCAACTGCAGTTGGCCCTCTGTGGAGAGAACCTACACTTCTCTGCCTCTCTTTATTGAATAGGTACGCACTTGCTGAAAATGTGACTCAACTGCAGAGCTCCCTGTGAAGAGAACCAACCCTCCTCCGCCTCGCTGAATTAAGTAATTCCTCACTTGCTGCAAATGTGACACAACTGCAGAGCCCTCTGTGGAGAGAACCAACACTTCTCTGCCTCTCTTTATTGAATAGGTACGCACTTGCTGAAAATATGACTCAACTGCAGAGCTCCCTGTGGAGAGTACCAACCCTCCTCTGCCACTTTAAATTTAATAGGTCCTCACTGCGACAAATGTGACCCAACTGCAGAGCCCCCTGTGGAGAGAACCAACCCCCTCTGCCTCTCGATATTGAATAGGTACGCACTTGCTGAAAATGTGACTCAACTGCAGAGCTCCCTGTGAAGAGAACCAACCCTCCTCCGCCTCGCTGAATTAAGTAATTCCTCACTTGCTGCAAATGTGACACAACTGCAGAGCCCTCTCTGGAGAGAACCAACACTTCTCTGCCTCTCTTTATTGAATAGGTACGCACTTGCTAAAAATGTGACTCAACTGCAGAGCTCCCTGTGGAGAGAACCAACCCTCCTCTGCCACTTTAAATTTAATACGTCCTCACTGCGGCAAATGTGACCCAACTGCAGAGTCCCCTGTGGAGAGAACCAACCCCCTCTGCCTCTCGATATTGAATAGATACTTACTTCCTGTTAATGTGACTCAACTGCAGTTGGCCCTCTGTGGAGAGAACCTACACTTCTCTGCCTCTCTTTATTGAATAGGTACGCACTTGCTGAAAATGTGACTCAACTGCAGAGCTCCCTGTGAAGAGAACCAACCCTCCTCCGCCTCGCTGAATTATGTAATTCCTCACTTGCTGCAAATGTGACACAACTGCAGAGCCCTCTGTGGAGAGAACCAACACTTCTCTGCCTCTCTTTATTGAATAGGTACGCACTTGCTAAAAATGCGACTCAACTGCAGAGCTCCCTGTGGAGAGAACCAACCCTCCTCTGCCACTTTAAATTTAATACGTCCTCACTGCGGCAAATGTGACCGAACTGCAGAGCCCCCTGTGGAGAGAACCAACCCCCTCTGCCTCTCGATATTGAATAGGTACGCACTTGCTGAAAATGTGACTCAACTACAGAGCTCCCTGTGGA
Source organism: Troilus luridus (assembly GCA_964056705.1). Classification (NCBI taxonomy): domain Eukaryota; kingdom Metazoa; phylum Arthropoda; class Insecta; order Hemiptera; family Pentatomidae; genus Troilus; species Troilus luridus. The sequence continues at coordinate 205,879,108 of OZ057412.1, forward strand.
GAGAACCAACCCTCCTCTTCCACTTTAAATTTAATACGTCCTCACTGCGGCAAATGTGACCCAACTGCAGAGTCCCCTGTGGAGAGAACCAACCCCCTCTGCCTCTCGATATTGAATAGATACTTACTTCCTGTTAATGTGACTCAACTGCAGTTGGCCCTCTGTGGGGAGAACCTACACTTCTCTGCCTCTCTTTATTGAATAGGTACGCACTTGCTGAAAATGTGACTCAACTGCAGAGCTCCCTGTGAAGAGAACCAACCCTCCTCCGCCTCGCTGAATTAAGTAATTCCTCACTTGCTGCAAATGTGACACAACTGCAGAGCCCTCTGTGAAGAGAACCAACACTTCTCTGCCTCTCTTTATTGAATAGGTACGCACTTGCTGAAAATATGACTCAACTGCAGAGCTCCCTGTGGAGAGAACCAACACTTCTCTGCCTCTCTTTATTGAATAGGTACGCACTTGCTGAAAATGTGACTCAACTGCAGAGCTCCCTGTGAAGAGAACCAACCCTCCTCCGCCTCGCTGAATTAAGTAATTCCTCACTTGCTGCAAATGTGACACAACTGCAGAGCCCTCTGTGGAGAGAACCAACACTTCTCTGCCTCTCTTTATTGAATAGGTACGCACTTGCTGAAAATATGACTCAACTGCAGAGCTCCCTGTGGAGAGTACCAACCCTCCTCTGCCACTTTAAATTTAATAGGTCCTCACTGCGACAAATGTGACCCAACTGCAGAGCCCCCTGTGGAGAGAACCAACCCCCTCTGCCTCTCGATATTGAATAGGTACGCACTTGCTGAAAATGTGACTCAACTGCAGAGCTCCCTGTGAAGAGAACCAACCCTCCTCCGCCTCGCTGAATTAAGTAATTCCTCAATTGCTGCAAATGTGACACAACTGCAGAGCCCTCTCTGGAGAGAACCAACACTTCTCTGCCTCTCTTTATTGAATAGGTACGCACTTGCTAAAAATGTGACTCAACTGCAGAGCTCCCTGTGGAGAGAACCAACCCTCCTCTGCCACTTTAAATTTAATACGTCCTCACTGCGGCAAATGTGACCCAACTGCAGAGTCCCCTGTGGAGAGAACCAACCCCCTCTGCCTCTCGATATTGAATAGATACTTACTTCCTGTTAATGTGACTCAACTGCAGTTGGCCCTCTGTGGAGAGAACCTACACTTCTCTGCCTCTCTTTATTGAATAGGTACGCACTTGCTGAAAATGTGACTCAACTGCAGAGCTCCCTGTGAAGAGAACCAACCCTCCTCCGCCTCGCTGAATTAAGTAATTCCTCACTTGCTGCAAATGTGACACAACTGCAGAGCCCTCTCTGGAGAGAACCAACACTTCTCTGCCTCTCTTTATTGAATAGGTACGCACTTGCTAAAAATGTGACTCAACTGCAGAGCTCCCTGTGGAGAGAACCAACCCTCCTCTGCCTCACTCTATTGAATAGTTAATCACTTGCTGCAAATGTGACACAACTACAGAGCCCCCTGTTAGGCGAACCAACCATCCTCTGCCTCTCTTTATTGAATAGGTACGCACTTGCTGAAAATGTGACTCAACTGCAGAGCTCCCTGTGGAGAGAACCAACCCTCCTCCGCCTCACTGAATTAAGTAATTCCTCACTTGCTGCAAATGTGACACAACTGCAGAGCCCTCTGTGGAGAGAACCAACACTTCTCTGCCTCTCTTTATTGAATAGGTACGCACTTGCTGAAAATGTGACTCAACTGCAGAGCTCCCTGTGGAGAGAACCAACCCTCCTCTGCCACTTTAAATTTAATAGGTTCTCACTGCGGCAAATGTGACCCAACTGCAGAGCCCCCTGTGGAGAGAACCAACCCCCTCTGCCTCTCGATATTGAATTGATACTTACTTGCGGCAAATGTGACCCAACTGCAGAGCTCCCTGTGGAGAGAACCAACCCTCCTCCGCCTCACTGAATTAAGTAATTCCTCACTTGCTGCAAATGTGACACAACTGCAGAGCCCTCTGTGGAGAGAACCAACACTTCTCTGCCTCTCTTTATTGAATAGGTACGCACTTGCTGAAAATGTGACTCAACTGCAGAGCTCCCTGTGGAGAGAACCAACCCTCCTCTGCCACTTTAAATTTAATAGGTTCTCACTGCGGCAAATGTGACCCAACTGCAGAGCCCCCTGTGGAGAGAACCAACCCCCTCTGCCTCTCGATATTGAATTGATACTTACTTGCGGCAAATGTGACCCAACTGCAGAGTCCCCTGCGGAAAGAACCAACCCTCCTCTGCCACTTTAAATTTAATAGGTCCTCACTGCGACAAATGTGACCCAACTGCAGAGCCCCCTGTGGAGAGAACCAACCCCCTCTGCCTCTCGATATTGAATAGGTACGCACTTGCTAAAAATGTGACTCAACTGCAGAGCTCCCTGTGGAGAGAACCAACCCTCCTCTGCCACTTTAAATTTAATACGTCCTCACTGCGGCAAATGTGACCCAACTGCAGAGTCCCCTGTGGAGAGAACCAACCCCCTCTGCCTCTCAATATTGAATAGATACTTACTTCCTGTTAATGTGACTCAACTGCAGAGCCCTCTGTGGAGAGAACCAACACTTCTCTGCCTCTCTTTATTGAATAGGTACGCACTTGCTGAAAATATGACTCAACTGCAGAGCCCTCTGTGGAGAGAACCTACACTTCTCTGCCTCTCTTTATTGAATAGGTACGCACTTGCTGAAAATGTGACTCAACTGCAGAGCTCCCTGTGAAGAGAACCAACCATCCTCTGCCTCTCTTTATTGAATAGGTACGCACTTGCTGAAAATGTGACTCAACTGCAGAGCTCCCTGTGGAGAGAACCAACCCTCCTCCGCCTCACTGAATTAAGTAATTCCTCACTTGCTGCAAATGTGACACAACTGCAGAGCCCTCTGTGGAGAGAACCAACACTTCTCTGCCTCTCTTTATTGAATAGGTACGCACTTGCTGAAAATGTGACTCAACTGCAGAGCTCCCTGTGGAGAGAACCAACCCTCCTCTGCCACTTTAAATTTAATAGGTTCTCACTGCGGCAAATGTGACCCAACTGCAGAGCCCCCTGTGGAGAGAACCAACCCCCTCTGCCTCTCGATATTGAATTGATACTTACTTGCGGCAAATGTGACCCAACTGCAGAGCTCCCTGTGGAGAGAACCAACCCTCCTCCGCCTCACTGAATTAAGTAATTCCTCACTTGCTGCAAATGTGACACAACTGCAGAGCCCTCTGTGGAGAGAACCAACACTTCTCTGCCTCTCTTTATTGAATAGGTACGCACTTGCTGAAAATGTGACTCAACTGCAGAGCTCCCTGTGGAGAGAACCAACCCTCCTCTGCCACTTTAAATTTAATAGGTTCTCACTGCGGCAAATGTGACCCAACTGCAGAGCCCCCTGTGGAGAGAACCAACCCCCTCTGCCTCTCGATATTGAATTGATACTTACTTGCGGCAAATGTGACCCAACTGCAGAGTCCCCTGCGGAAAGAACCAACCCTCCTCTGCCACTTTAAATTTAATAGGTCCTCACTGCGACAAATGTGACCCAACTGCAGAGCCCCCTGTGGAGAGAACCAACCCCCTCTGCCTCTCGATATTGAATAGGTACGCACTTGCTAAAAATGTGACTCAACTGCAGAGCTCCCTGTGGAGAGAACCAACCCTCCTCTGCCACTTTAAATTTAATACGTCCTCACTGCGGCAAATGTGACCCAACTGCAGAGTCCCCTGTGGAGAGAACCAACCCCCTCTGCCTCTCAATATTGAATAGATACTTACTTCCTGTTAATGTGACTCAACTGCAGAGCCGTCTGTGGAGAGAACCAACACTTCTCTGCCTCTCTTTATTGAATAGGTACGCACTTGCTGAAAATATGACTCAACTGCAGAGCCCTCTGTGGAGAGAACCTACACTTCTCTGCCTCTCTTTATTGAATAGGTACGCACTTGCTGAAAATGTGACTCAACTGCAGAGCTCCTTGTGAAGAGAACCAACCCTCCTCCGCCTCGCTGAATTAAGTAATTCCTCACTTGCTGCAAATGTGACACAACTGCAGAGCCCTCTGTGGAGAGAACCAACACTTCTCTGCCTCTCTTTATTGAATAGGTACGCACTTGCTAAAAATGCGACTCAACTGCAGAGCTCCCTGTGGAGAGAACCAACCCTCCTCTGCCACTTTAAATTTAATACGTCCTCACTGCGGCAAATGTGACCGAACTGCAGAGCCCCCTGTGGAGAGAACCAACCCCCTCTGCCTCTCGATATTGAATAGGTACGCACTTGCTGAAAATGTGACTCAACTACAGAGCTCCCTGTGGAGAGAACCAACCCTCCTCTTCCACTTTAAATTTAATACGTCCTCACTGCGGCATATGTGACCCAACTGCAGAGTCCCCTGTGGAGAGAACCAACCCCCTCTGCCTCTCGATATTGAATAGATACTTACTTCCTGTTAATGTGACTCAACTGCAGTTGGCCCTCTGTGGGGAGAACCTACACTTCTCTGCCTCTCTTTATTGAATAGGTACGCACTTGCTGAAAATGTGACTCAACTGCAGAGCTCCCTGTGAAGAGAACCAACCCTCCTCCGCCTCGCTGAATTAAGTAATTCCTCACTTGCTGCAAATGTGACACAACTGCAGAGCCCTCTGTGGAGAGAACCAACACTTCTCTGCCTCTCTTTATTGAATAGGTACGCACTTGCTGAAAATATGACTCAACTGCAGAGCTCCCTGTGGAGAGAACCAACACTTCTCTGCCTCTCTTTATTGAATAGGTACGCACTTGCTGAAAATGTGACTCAACTGCAGAGCTCCCTGTGAAAAGAACCAACCCTCCTCCGCCTCGCTGAATTAAGTAATTCCTCACTTGCTGCAAATGTGACACAACTGCAGAGCCCTCTGTGGAGAGAACCAACACTTCTCTGCCTCTCTTTATTGAATAGGTACGCACTTGCTGAAAATATGACTCAACTGCAGAGCTCCCTGTGGAGAGTACCAACCCTCCTCTGCCACTTTAAATTTAATAGGTCCTCACTGCGACAAATGTGACCCAACTGCAGAGCCCCCTGTGGAGAGAACCAACCCCCTCTGCCTCTCGATATTGAATAGGTACGCACTTGCTGAAAATATGACTCAACTGCAGAGCTCCCTGTGGAGAGTACCAACCCTCCTCTGCCACTTTAAATTTAATACGTCCTCACTGCGGCAAATGTGACCCAACTGCAGAGTCCCCTGTGGAGAGAACCAACCCCCTCTGCCTCTCGATATTGAATAGATACTTACTTCCTGTTAATGTGACTCAACTGCAGTTGGCCCTCTGTGGAGAGAACCTACACTTCTCTGCCTCTCTTTATTGAATAGGTACGCACTTGCTGAAAATGTGACTCAACTGCAGAGCTCCCTGTGAAGAGAACCAACCCTCCTCCGCCTCGCTGAATTAAGTAATTCCTCACTTGCTGCAAATGTGACACAACTGCAGAGCCCTCTCTGGAGAGAACCAACACTTCTCTGCCTCTCTTTATTGAATAGGTACGCACTTGCTGAAAATGTGACTCAACTGCAGAGCTCCCTGTGGAGAGAACCAACCCTCCTCTGCCACTTTAAATTTAATACGTCCTCACTGCGGCAAATGTGACCCAACTGCAGAGTCCCCTGTGGAGAGAACCAACCCCCTCTTCCTCTCGATATTGAATAGATACTTACTTCCTGTTAATGTGACTCAACTGCAGTTGGCCCTCTGTGGAGAGAACCTACACTTCTCTGCCTCTCTTTATTGAATAGGTACGCACTTGCTGAAAATGTGACTCAACTGCAGAGCTCCCTGTGAAGAGAACCAACCCTCCTCCGCCTCGCTGAATTAAGTAATTCCTCACTTGCTGCAAATGTGACACAACTGCAGAGCCCTCTCTGGAGAGAACCAACACTTCTCTGCCTCTATTTATTGAATAGGTACGCACTTGCTAAAAATGTGACTCAACTGCAGAGCTCCCTGTGGAGAGAACCAACCCTCCTCTGCCTCGCTGAATTAAGTAATTCCTCACTTGCTGCAAATGTGACACAACTGCAGAGCCCTCTGTGGAGAGAACCAACACTTCTCTGCCTCTCTTTATTGAATAGGTACGCACTTGCTAAAAATGCGACTCAACTGCAGAGCTCCCTGTGGAGAGAACCAACCCTCCTCTGCCACTTTAAATTTAATACGTCCTCACTGCGGCAAATGTGACCCAACTGCAGAGTCCCCTGTGGAGAGAACCAACCCCCTCTGCCTCTCGATATTGAATAGATACTTACTTCCTGTTAATGTGACTCAACTGCAGTTGGCCCTCTGTGGAGAGAACCTACACTTCTCTGCCTCTCTTTATTGAATAGGTACGCACTTGCTGAAAATGTGACTCAACTGCAGAGCTCCCTGTGAAGAGAACCAACCCTCCTCCGCCTCGCTGAATTAAGTAATTCCTCACTTGCTGCAAATGTGACACAACTGCAGAGCCCTCTGTAGAGAGAACCAACACTTCTCTGCCTCTCTTTATTGAATAGGTACGCACTTGCTAAAAATGTGACTCAACTGCAGAGCTCCCTGTGGAGAGAACCAACCCTCCTGTGCCACTTTAAATTTAATACGTCCTCACTGCGGCAAATGTGACCCAACTGCAGAGTCCCCTGTGGAGAGAACCAACCCCCTCTGCCTCTCTTGATATTGAATAGGTACTTAGTTCCTGTTAATGTGACTCAACTGCAGTTGGCCCTCTGTGGAGAGAACCTACACTTCTCTGCCTCTCTTTATTGAATAGGTACGCACTTGCTGAAAATGTGACTCAACTGCAGAGCTCCCTGTGAAGAGAACCAACCCTCCTCCGCCTCGCTGTATTAAGTAATTCCTCACTTGCTGCAAATGTGACACAACTGCAGAGCCCTCTGTGGAGAGAACCAACACTTCTCTGCCACTTTAAATTTAATAGGTCCTCACTGCGGCAAATGTGACCCAACTGCAGAGCCCCCTGTGGAGAGAACCAACCCCCTCTGCCTCTCGATATTGAATAGGTACGCACTTGCTGAAAATGTGACTCAACTGCAGAGCTCCCTGTGGAGAGAACCAACCCTCCTCTGCCACTTTAAATTTAATACGTCTTCACTGCGGCAAATGTGACCCAACTGCAGAGTCCCCTGTGGAGAGAACCAACCCCCTCTGCCTCTCGATATTGAATAGGTACGCACTTGCTGTAAATGTGACTCAACTGCAGTTGGCCCTCTGTGGAGAGAACCAACCCCGTCTGCCTCTCGATATTGAATAGATACTTACTTGCGGCAAATGTGACTCAACTGCAGAGCTCCCTGTGGAGAGAACCAACCCTCCTCTGCCACTTTAAATTTAATACGTTCTCACTGCGGCAAATGTGACCCAACTGCAGAGTCCCCTGTGGAGAGAACCAACCCCCTCTGCCTCTCGATATTGAATAGATACTTACTTCCTGTTAATGTGACTCAACTGCAGTTGGCCCTCTGTGGAGAGAACCTACACTTCTCTGCCTCTCTTTATTGAATAGGTACGAACTGGCTGAAAATGTGACCCAACTGCAGAGTCCCCTGTGGAGAGAACCAACCCCCTCTGCCTCTCGATATTGAATAGATACTTACTTGCGGCAAATGTGACCCAACTGCAGAGTCCCCTGCGGAGAGAACCAACCCTCCTCTGCCACTTTAAATTTAATAGGTCCTCACTGCGGCAAATGTGACCCAACTGCAGAGCCCCCTGTGGAGAGAACCAACCCCCTCTGCCTCTCGATATTGAATAGATACTTACTTGCTGTAAATGTGACACAACTGCAGAGCCCTCTGTGGAGAGAACCAACACTTCTCTGCCTCTCTATATTGAATAGGTACGCACTTGCTGAAAATGTGACTCAACTGCAGAGCTCCCTGTAAAGAGAACCAACCCTCCTCCACCTCGCTGAATTAAGTAATTCCTCACTTGCTGCAAATGTGACACAACTGCAGAGCCCTCTGTGGAGAGAACCAACACTTCTCTGCCTCTCTTTATTGAATAGGTACGCACTTGCTGAAAATATGACCCAACTGCAGAGCCCCCTGTGGAGAGAACCAACCCCCTCTGCCTCTCGATATTGAATAGATACTTACTTGCGGCAAATGTGACCCAACTGCAGAGTCCCCGGCGAAGAGAACCAACCCTCCTCTGCCACTTTAAATTTAATAGGTCCTCACTGCGGCAAATGTGACCCAACTGCAGAGCCCCCTTTGGAGAGAACCAACCCCCTCTGCCTCTCGATATTGAATAGATACTTACTTCCTGTTAATGTGACTCAACTGCAGTTGGCCCTCTGTGGAGAGAACCTACACTTCTCAGCCTCTCTTTATTGAATAGGTACGCACTTGCTGAAAATGTGACTCAACTGCAGAGCTCCCTGTGAAGAGAACCAACCCTCCTCCGCCTCGCTGAATTAAGTAATTCCTCACTTGCTGCAAATGTGATACAACTGCATAGCCCTCTGTGGAGAGAACCAACACTTCTCTGCCTCTCTTTATTGAATAGGTACGCACTTGCTGAAAATATGACTCAACTGCAGAGCTCCCTGTGGAGAGAACTAACCCTCCTCCGCCTCGCTGAATTAAGTAATTCCTCACTTGCTGCAAATGTGACACAACTGCAGAGCCCTCTGTGGAGAGAACCAACACTTCTCTGCCTCTCTTTATTGAATAGGTACGCACTTGCTGAAAATGTGACTCAACTGCAGAGCTCCCTGTGGAGAGAACCAACCCTCCTCTGCCACTTTAAATTTAATACGTCCTCACTGCGGCAAATGTGACCCAACTGCAGAGTCCCCTGTGGAGAGAACCAACCCCCTCTGCCTCTCGATATTGAATAGATACTTACTTCCTGTTAATGTGACTCAACTGCAGTTGGCCCTCTGTGGAGAGAACCTACACTTCTCTGCCTCTCTTTATTGAATAGGTACGCACTTGCTGAAAATGTGACTCAACTGCAGAGCTTCCTGTGAAGAGAACCAACCCTCCTCCGCCTCGCTGAATTAAGTAATTCCTCACTTGCTGCAAATGTGACACAACTTCAGAGCCCTCTGTGGAGAGAACCAACACTTCTCTGCCTCTCTTTATTGAATAGGTACGCACTTGCTAAAAATGTGACTCAACTGCAGAGCTCCCTGTGGAGAGAACCAACCCTCCTCTGCCACTTTAAATTTAATACGTCCTCACTGCGGCAAATGTGACCCAACTGCAGAGTCCCCTGTGGAGAGAACCAACCCCCTCTGCCTCTCGATATTGAATAGATACTTACTTCCTGTTAATGTGACTCAACTGCAGTTGGCCCTCTGTGGAGAGAACCTACACTTCTCTGCCTCTCTTTATTGAATAGGTACGCACTTGCTGAAAATGTGACTCAACTGCAGAGCTCCCTGTGAAGAGAACCAACCCTCCTCCGCCTCGCTGAATTAAGTAATTCCTCACTTGCTGCAAATGTGACACAACTGCAGAGCCCTCTGTGGAGAGAACCAACACTTCTCTGCCTCTCTTTATTGAATAGGTACGCACTTGCTGAAAATGTGACTCAACTGCAGAGCTCCCTGTGGAGAGAACCAACCCTCCTCTGCCACTTTAAATTTAATAGGTTCTCACTGCGGCAAATGTGACCCAACTGCAGAGCCCCCTGTGGAGAGAACCAACCCCCTCTGCCTCTCGATATTGAATTGATACTTACTTGCGGCAAATGTGACCCAACTGCAGAGCTCCCTGTGGAGAGAACCAACCCTCCTCCGCCTCACTGAATTAAGTAATTCCTCACTTGCTGCAAATGTGACACAACTGCAGAGCCCTCTGTGGAGAGAACCAACACTTCTCTGCCTCTCTTTATTGAATAGGTACGCACTTGCTGAAAATGTGACTCAACTGCAGAGCTCCCTGTGGAGAGAACCAACCCTCCTCTGCCACTTTAAATTTAATAGGTTCTCACTTCGGCAAATGTGACCCAACTGCAGAGCCCCCTGTGGAGAGAACCAACCCCCTCTGCCTCTCGATATTGAATTGATACTTACTTGCGGCAAATGTGACCCAACTGCAGAGTCCCCTGCGGAAAGAACCAACCCTCCTCTGCCACTCGATATTGAATAGATACTTACTTGCTGTAAATGTGACACAACTGCAGAGCCCTCTGTGGAGAGAACCAACACTTCTCTGCCTCTCTATATTGAATAGGTACGCACTTGCTGAAAATGTGACTCAACTGCAGAGCTCCCTGTGAAGAGAACCAACCCTCCTCCACCTCGCTGAATTAAGTAATTCCTCACTTGCTGCAAATGTGACACAACTGCAGAGCCCTCTGTGGAGAGAACCAACACTTCTCTGCCTCTCTTTATTGAATAGGTACGCACTTGCTGAAAATGTGACCCAACTGCAGAGCCCCCTGTGGAGAGAACCAACCCCCTCTGCCTCTCGATATTGAATAGATACTTACTTGCGGCAAATGTGACCCAACTGCAGAGTCCCCTGCGAAGAGAACCAACCCTCCTCTGCCAATTTAAATTTAATAGGTCCTCACTGCGGCAAATGTGACCCAACTGCAGAGCCCCCTGTGGAGAGAACCAACCCCCTCTGCCTCTCGATATTGAATAGATACTTACTTCCTGTTAATGTGACACAACTGCAGTTGGCCCTCTGTGGAGAGAACCTGCACTTCTCTGCCTCTCTTTATTGAATAGGTACGCACTTGCTGAAAATGTGACTCAACTGCAGAGCTCCCTGTGAAGAGAACCAACCCTCCTCCGCCTCGCTGAATTAAGTAATTCCTCACTTGCTGCAAATGTGACACAACTGCAGAGCCCTCTGTGGAGAGAACCAACACTTCTCTGCCTCTCTTTATTGAATAGGTACGCACTTGCTGAAAATATGACTCAACTGCAGAGCTCCCTGTGGAGAGTACCAACCCTCCTCTGCCACTTTAAATTTAATAGGTCCTCACTGCGACAAATGTGACCCAACTGCAGAGCCCCCTGTGGAGAGAACCAACCCCCTCTGCCTCTCGATATTGAATAGGTACGCACTTGCTGAAAATGTGACTCAACTGCAGAGCTCCCTGTGAAGAGAACCAACCCTCCTCCGCCTCGCTGAATTAAGTAATTCCTCACTTGCTGCAAATGTGACACAACTGCAGAGCCCTCTCTGGAGAGAACCAACACTTCTCTGCCTCTCTTTATTGAATAGGTACGCACTTGCTAAAAATGTGACTCAACTGCAGAGCTCCCTGTGGAGAGAACCAACCCCCTCTGCCTCTCGATATTGAATAGGTACGCACTTGCTAAAAATGTGACTCAACTGCAGAGCTCCCTGTGGAGAGAACCAACCCTCCTCTGCCACATTAAATTTAATACGTCCTCACTGCGGCAAATGTGACCCAACTGCAGAGTCCCCTGTGGAGAGAACCAACCCCCTCTGCCTCTCAATATTGAATAGATACTTACTTCCTGTTAATGTGACTCAACTGCAGTTGGCCCTCTGTGGAGAGAACCTACACTTCTCTGCCTCTCTTTATTGAATAGGTACGCACTTGCTGAAAATGTGACTCAACTGCAGAGCTCCCTGTGAAGAGAACCAACCCTCCTCCGCCTCGCTGAATTAAGTAATTCCTCACTTGCTGCAAATGTGACACAACTGCAGAGCCCTCTGTGGAGAGAACAACACTTCTCTGCCTCTCTTTATTGAATAGGTACGCACTTGCTAAAAATGCGACTCAACTGCAGAGCTCCCTGTGGAGAGAACCAACCCTCCTCTGCCACTTTAAATTTAATACGTCCTCACTGCGGCAAATGTGACCGAACTGCAGAGCCCCCTGTGGAGAGAACCAACCCCCTCTGCCTCTCGATATTGAATAGGTACGCACTTGCTGAAAATGTGACTCAACTACAGAGCTCCCTGTGGAGAGAACCAACCCTCCTCTTCCACTTTAAATTTAATACGTCCTCACTGCGGCATATGTGACCCAACTGCAGAGTCCCCTGTGGAGAGAACCAACCCCCTCTGCCACTCGATATTGAATAGATACTTACTTCCTGTTAATGTGACTCAACTGCAGTTGGCCCTCTGTGGGGAGAACCTACACTTCTCTGCCTCTCTTTATTGAATAGGTACGCACTTGCTGAAAATGTGACTCAACTGCAGAGCTCCCTGTGAAGAGAACCAACCCTCCTCCGCCTCGCTGAATTAAGTAATTCCTCACTTGCTGCAAATGTGACACAACTGCAGAGCCCTCTGTGGAGAGAACCAACACTTCTCTGCCTCTCTTTATTGAATAGGTACGCACTTGCTGAAAATATGACTCAACTGCAGAGCTCCCTGTGGAGAGAACCAACACTTCTCTGCCTCTCTTTATTGAATAGGTACGCACTTGCTGAAAATGTGACTCAACTGCAGAGCTCCCTGTGAAAAGAACCAACCCTCCTCCGCCTCGCTGAATTAAGTAATTCCTCACTTGCTGCAAATGTGACACAACTGCAGAGCCCTCTGTGGAGAGAACCAACACTTCTCTGCCTCTCTTTATTGAATAGGTACGCACTTGCTGAAAATATGACTCAACTGCAGAGCTCCCTGTGGAGAGTACCAACCCTCCTCTGCCACTTTAAATTTAATAGGTCCTCACTGCGACAAATGTGACCCAACTGCAGAGCCCCCTGTGGAGAGAACCAACCCCCTCTGCCTCTCGATATTGAATAGGTACGCACTTGCTGAAAATATGACTCAACTGCAGAGCTCCCTGTGGAGAGTACCAACCCTCCTTTGCCACTTTAAATTTAATACGTCCTCACTGCGGCAAATGTGACCCAACTGCAGAGTCCCCTGTGGAGAGAACCAACCCCCTCTGCCTCTCGATATTGAATAGATACTTACTTCCTGTTAATGTGACTCAACTGCAGTTGGCCCTCTGTGGAGAGAACCTACACTTCTCTGCCTCTCTTTATTGAATAGGTACGCACTTGCTGAAAATGTGACTCAACTGCAGAGCTCCCTGTGAAGAGAACCAACCCTCCTCCGCCTCGCTGAATTAAGTAATTCCTCACTTGCTGCAAATGTGACACAACTGCAGAGCCCTCTCTGGAGAGAACCAACACTTCTCTGCCTCTCTTTATTGAATAGGTACGCACTTGCTGAAAATGTGACTCAACTGCAGAGCTCCCTGTGGAGAGAACCAACCCTCCTCTGCCACTTTAAATTTAATACGTCCTCACTGCGGCAAATGTGACCCAACTGCAGAGTCCCCTGTGGAGAGAACCAACCCCCTCTTCCTCTCGATATTGAATAGATACTTACTTCCTGTTAATGTGACTCAACTGCAGTTGGCCCTCTGTGGAGAGAACCTACACTTCTCTGCCTCTCTTTATTGAATAGGTACGCACTTGCTGAAAATGTGACTCAACTGCAGAGCTCCCTGTGAAGAGAACCAACCCTCCTCCGCCTCGCTGAATTAAGTAATTCCTCACTTGCTGCAAATGTGACACAACTGCAGAGCCCTCTCTGGAGAGAACCAACACTTCTCTGCCTCTCTTTATTGAATAGGTACGCACTTGCTAAAAATGTGACTCAACTGCAGAGCTCCCTGTGGAGAGAACCAACCCCCTCTGCCTCTCGATATTGAATAGGTACGCACTTGCTGTAAATGTGACTCAACTGCAGTTGGCCCTCTGTGGAGAGAACCAACCCCGTCTGCCTCTCGATATTGAATAGATACTTACTTGCGGCAAATGTGACTCAACTGCAGAGCTCCCTGTGGAGAGAACCAACCCTCCTCTGCCACTTTAAATTTAATACGTTCTCACTGCGGCAAATGTGACCCAACTGCAGAGTCCCCTGTGGAGAGAACCAACCCCCTCTGCCTCTCGATATTGAATAGATACTTACTTCCTGTTAATGTGACTCAACTGCAGTTGGCCCTCTGTGGAGAGAACCTACACTTCTCTGCCTCTCTTTATTGAATAGGTACGAACTGGCTGAAAATGTGACCCAACTGCAGAGTCCCCTGTGGAGAGAACCAACCCCCTCTGCCTCTCGATATTGAATAGATACTTACTTGCGGCAAATGTGACCCAACTGCAGAGTCCCCTGCGGAGAGAACCAACCCTCCTCTGCCACTTTAAATTTAATAGGTCCTCACTGCGGCAAATGTGACCCAACTGCAGAGCCCCCTGTGGAGAGAACCAACCCCCTCTGCCTCTCGATATTGAATAGATACTTACTTGCTGTAAATGTGACACAACTGCAGAGCCCTCTGTGGAGAGAACCAACACTTCTCTGCCTCTCTATATTGAATAGGTACGCACTTGCTGAAAATGTGACTCAACTGCAGAGCTCCCTGTAAAGAGAACCAACCCTCCTCCACCTCGCTGAATTAAGTAATTCCTCACTTGCTGCAAATGTGACACAACTGCAGAGCCCTCTGTGGAGAGAACCAACACTTCTCTGCCTCTCTTTATTGAATAGGTACGCACTTGCTGAAAATATGACCCAACTGCAGAGCCCCCTGTGGAGAGAACCAACCCCCTCTGCCTCTCGATATTGAATAGATACTTACTTGCGGCAAATGTGACCCAACTGCAGAGTCCCCGGCGAAGAGAACCAACCCTCCTCTGCCACTTTAAATTTAATAGGTCCTCACTGCGGCAAATGTGACCCAACTGCAGAGCCCCCTTTGGAGAGAACCAACCCCCTCTGCCTCTCGATATTGAATAGATACTTACTTCCTGTTAATGTGACTCAACTGCAGTTGGCCCTCTGTGGAGAGAACCTACACTTCTCAGCCTCTCTTTATTGAATAGGTACGCACTTGCTGAAAATGTGACTCAACTGCAGAGCTCCCTGTGAAGAGAACCAACCCTCCTCCGCCTCGCTGAATTAAGTAATTCCTCACTTGCTGCAAATGTGATACAACTGCATAGCCCTCTGTGGAGAGAACCAACACTTCTCTGCCTCTCTTTATTGAATAGGTACGCACTTGCTGAAAATATGACTCAACTGCAGAGCTCCCTGTGGAGAGAACTAACCCTCCTCCGCCTCGCTGAATTAAGTAATTCCTCACTTGCTGCAAATGTGACACAACTGCAGAGCCCTCTGTGGAGAGAACCAACACTTCTCTGCCTCTCTTTATTGAATAGGTACGCACTTGCTGAAAATGTGACTCAACTGCAGAGCTCCCTGTGGAGAGAACCAACCCTCCTCTGCCACTTTAAATTTAATACGTCCTCACTGCGGCAAATGTGACCCAACTGCAGAGTCCCCTGTGGAGAGAACCAACCCCCTCTGCCTCTCGATATTGAATAGATACTTACTTCCTGTTAATGTGACTCAACTGCAGTTGGCCCTCTGTGGAGAGAACCTACACTTCTCTGCCTCTCTTTATTGAATAGGTACGCACTTGCTGAAAATGTGACTCAACTGCAGAGCTTCCTGTGAAGAGAACCAACCCTCCTCCGCCTCGCTGAATTAAGTAATTCCTCACTTGCTGCAAATGTGACACAACTTCAGAGCCCTCTGTGGAGAGAACCAACACTTCTCTGCCTCTCTTTATTGAATAGGTACGCACTTGCTAAAAATGTGACTCAACTGCAGAGCTCCCTGTGGAGAGAACCAACCCTCCTCTGCCACTTTAAATTTAATACGTCCTCACTGCGGCAAATGTGACCCAACTGCAGAGTCCCCTGTGGAGAGAACCAACCCCCTCTGCCTCTCGATATTGAATAGATACTTACTTCCTGTTAATGTGACTCAACTGCAGTTGGCCCTCTGTGGAGAGAACCTACACTTCTCTGCCTCTCTTTATTGAATAGGTACGCACTTGCTGAAAATGTGACTCAACTGCAGAGCTCCCTGTGAAGAGAACCAACCCTCCTCCGCCTCGCTGAATTAAGTAATTCCTCACTTGCTGCAAATGTGACACAACTGCAGAGCCCTCTGTGGAGAGAACCAACACTTCTCTGCCTCTCTTTATTGAATAGGTACGCACTTGCTGAAAATGTGACTCAACTGCAGAGCTCCCTGTGGAGAGAACCAACCCTCCTCTGCCACTTTAAATTTAATAGGTTCTCACTGCGGCAAATGTGACCCAACTGCAGAGCCCCCTGTGGAGAGAACCAACCCCCTCTGCCTCTCGATATTGAATTGATACTTACTTGCGGCAAATGTGACCCAACTGCAGAGCTCCCTGTGGAGAGAACCAACCCTCCTCCGCCTCACTGAATTAAGTAATTCCTCACTTGCTGCAAATGTGACACAACTGCAGAGCCCTCTGTGGAGAGAACCAACACTTCTCTGCCTCTCTTTATTGAATAGGTACGCACTTGCTGAAAATGTGACTCAACTGCAGAGCTCCCTGTGGAGAGAACCAACCCTCCTCTGCCACTTTAAATTTAATAGGTTCTCACTTCGGCAAATGTGACCCAACTGCAGAGCCCCCTGTGGAGAGAACCAACCCCCTCTGCCTCTCGATATTGAATTGATACTTACTTGCGGCAAATGTGACCCAACTGCAGAGTCCCCTGCGGAAAGAACCAACCCTCCTCTGCCACTCGATATTGAATAGATACTTACTTGCTGTAAATGTGACACAACTGCAGAGCCCTCTGTGGAGAGAACCAACACTTCTCTGCCTCTCTATATTGAATAGGTACGCACTTGCTGAAAATGTGACTCAACTGCAGAGCTCCCTGTGAAGAGAACCAACCCTCCTCCACCTCGCTGAATTAAGTAATTCCTCACTTGCTGCAAATGTGACACAACTGCAGAGCCCTCTGTGGAGAGAACCAACACTTCTCTGCCTCTCTTTATTGAATAGGTACGCACTTGCTGAAAATGTGACCCAACTGCAGAGCCCCCTGTGGAGAGAACCAACCCCCTCTGCCTCTCGATATTGAATAGATACTTACTTGCGGCAAATGTGACCCAACTGCAGAGTCCCCTGCGAAGAGAACCAACCCTCCTCTGCCAATTTAAATTTAATAGGTCCTCACTGCGGCAAATGTGACCCAACTGCAGAGCCCCCTGTGGAGAGAACCAACCCCCTCTGCCTCTCGATATTGAATAGATACTTACTTCCTGTTAATGTGACACAACTGCAGTTGGCCCTCTGTGGAGAGAACCTGCACTTCTCTGCCTCTCTTTATTGAATAGGTACGCACTTGCTGAAAATGTGACTCAACTGCAGAGCTCCCTGTGAAGAGAACCAACCCTCCTCCGCCTCGCTGAATTAAGTAATTCCTCACTTGCTGCAAATGTGACACAACTGCAGAGCCCTCTGTGGAGAGAACCAACACTTCTCTGCCTCTCTTTATTGAATAGGTACGCACTTGCTGAAAATATGACTCAACTGCAGAGCTCCCTGTGGAGAGTACCAACCCTCCTCTGCCACTTTAAATTTAATAGGTCCTCACTGCGACAAATGTGACCCAACTGCAGAGCCCCCTGTGGAGAGAACCAACCCCCTCTGCCTCTCGATATTGAATAGGTACGCACTTGCTGAAAATGTGACTCAACTGCAGAGCTCCCTGTGAAGAGAACCAACCCTCCTCCGCCTCGCTGAATTAAGTAATTCCTCACTTGCTGCAAATGTGACACAACTGCAGAGCCCTCTCTGGAGAGAACCAACACTTCTCTGCCTCTCTTTATTGAATAGGTACGCACTTGCTAAAAATGTGACTCAACTGCAGAGCTCCCTGTGGAGAGAACCAACCCCCTCTGCCTCTCGATATTGAATAGGTACGCACTTGCTAAAAATGTGACTCAACTGCAGAGCTCCCTGTGGAGAGAACCAACCCTCCTCTGCCACATTAAATTTAATACGTCCTCACTGCGGCAAATGTGACCCAACTGCAGAGTCCCCTGTGGAGAGAACCAACCCCCTCTGCCTCTCAATATTGAATAGATACTTACTTCCTGTTAATGTGACTCAACTGCAGTTGGCCCTCTGTGGAGAGAACCTACACTTCTCTGCCTCTCTTTATTGAATAGGTACGCACTTGCTGAAAATGTGACTCAACTGCAGAGCTCCCTGTGAAGAGAACCAACCCTCCTCCGCCTCGCTGAATTAAGTAATTCCTCACTTGCTGCAAATGTGACACAACTGCAGAGCCCTCTGTGGAGAGAACAACACTTCTCTGCCTCTCTTTATTGAATAGGTACGCACTTGCTAAAAATGCGACTCAACTGCAGAGCTCCCTGTGGAGAGAACCAACCCTCCTCTGCCACTTTAAATTTAATACGTCCTCACTGCGGCAAATGTGACCGAACTGCAGAGCCCCCTGTGGAGAGAACCAACCCCCTCTGCCTCTCGATATTGAATAGGTACGCACTTGCTGAAAATGTGACTCAACTACAGAGCTCCCTGTGGAGAGAACCAACCCTCCTCTTCCACTTTAAATTTAATACGTCCTCACTGCGGCATATGTGACCCAACTGCAGAGTCCCCTGTGGAGAGAACCAACCCCCTCTGCCACTCGATATTGAATAGATACTTACTTCCTGTTAATGTGACTCAACTGCAGTTGGCCCTCTGTGGGGAGAACCTACACTTCTCTGCCTCTCTTTATTGAATAGGTACGCACTTGCTGAAAATGTGACTCAACTGCAGAGCTCCCTGTGAAGAGAACCAACCCTCCTCCGCCTCGCTGAATTAAGTAATTCCTCACTTGCTGCAAATGTGACACAACTGCAGAGCCCTCTGTGGAGAGAACCAACACTTCTCTGCCTCTCTTTATTGAATAGGTACGCACTTGCTGAAAATATGACTCAACTGCAGAGCTCCCTGTGGAGAGAACCAACACTTCTCTGCCTCTCTTTATTGAATAGGTACGCACTTGCTGAAAATGTGACTCAACTGCAGAGCTCCCTGTGAAAAGAACCAACCCTCCTCCGCCTCGCTGAATTAAGTAATTCCTCACTTGCTGCAAATGTGACACAACTGCAGAGCCCTCTGTGGAGAGAACCAACACTTCTCTGCCTCTCTTTATTGAATAGGTACGCACTTGCTGAAAATATGACTCAACTGCAGAGCTCCCTGTGGAGAGTACCAACCCTCCTCTGCCACTTTAAATTTAATAGGTCCTCACTGCGACAAATGTGACCCAACTGCAGAGCCCCCTGTGGAGAGAACCAACCCCCTCTGCCTCTCGATATTGAATAGGTACGCACTTGCTGAAAATATGACTCAACTGCAGAGCTCCCTGTGGAGAGTACCAACCCTCCTTTGCCACTTTAAATTTAATACGTCCTCACTGCGGCAAATGTGACCCAACTGCAGAGTCCCCTGTGGAGAGAACCAACCCCCTCTGCCTCTCGATATTGAATAGATACTTACTTCCTGTTAATGTGACTCAACTGCAGTTGGCCCTCTGTGGAGAGAACCTACACTTCTCTGCCTCTCTTTATTGAATAGGTACGCACTTGCTGAAAATGTGACTCAACTGCAGAGCTCCCTGTGAAGAGAACCAACCCTCCTCCGCCTCGCTGAATTAAGTAATTCCTCACTTGCTGCAAATGTGACACAACTGCAGAGCCCTCTCTGGAGAGAACCAACACTTCTCTGCCTCTCTTTATTGAATAGGTACGCACTTGCTGAAAATGTGACTCAACTGCAGAGCTCCCTGTGGAGAGAACCAACCCTCCTCTGCCACTTTAAATTTAATACGTCCTCACTGCGGCAAATGTGACCCAACTGCAGAGTCCCCTGTGGAGAGAACCAACCCCCTCTTCCTCTCGATATTGAATAGATACTTACTTCCTGTTAATGTGACTCAACTGCAGTTGGCCCTCTGTGGAGAGAACCTACACTTCTCTGCCTCTCTTTATTGAATAGGTACGCACTTGCTGAAAATGTGACTCAACTGCAGAGCTCCCTGTGAAGAGAACCAACCCTCCTCCGCCTCGCTGAATTAAGTAATTCCTCACTTGCTGCAAATGTGACACAACTGCAGAGCCCTCTCTGGAGAGAACCAACACTTCTCTGCCTCTCTTTATTGAATAGGTACGCACTTGCTAAAAATGTGACTCAACTGCAGAGCTCCCTGTGGAGAGAACCAACCCTCCTCTGCCTCGCTGAATTAAGTAATTCCTCACTTGCTGCAAATGTGACACAACTGCAGAGCCCTCTGTGGAGAGAACCAACACTTCTCTGCCTCTTTTTATTGAATAGGTACACACTTGCTAAAAATGCGACTCAACTGCAGAGCTCCCTGTGGAGAGAACCAACCCTCCTCTGCCACTTTAAATTTAATACGTCCTCACTGCGGCAAATGTGACCCAACTGCAGAGTCCCCTGTGGAGAGAACCAACCCCCTCTGCCTCTCGATATTGAATAGATACTTACTTCCTGTTAATGTGACTCAACTGCAGTTGGCCCTCTGTGGAGAGAACCTACACTTCTCTGCCTCTCTTTATTGAATAGGTACGCACTTGCTGAAAATGTGACTCAACTGCAGAGCTCCCTGTGAAGAGAACCAACCCTCCTCCGCCTCGCTGAATTAAGTAATTCCTCACTTGCTGCAAATGTGACACAACTGCAGAGCCCTCTGTAGAGAGAACCAACACTTCTCTGCCTCTCTTTATTGAATAGGTACGCACTTGCTAAAAATGTGACTCAACTGCAGAGCTCCCTGTGGAGAGAACCAACCCTCCTCTGCCACTTTAAATTTAATACGTCCTCACTGCGGCAAATGTGACCCAACTGCAGAGTCCCCTGTGGAGAGAACCAACCCCCTCTGCCTCTCTTGATATTGAATAGGTACTTAGTTCCTGTTAATGTGACTCAACTGCAGTTGGCCCTCTGTGGAGAGAACCTACACTTCTCTGCCTCTCTTTATTGAATAGGTACGCACTTGCTGAAAATGTGACTCAACTGCAGAGCTCCCTGTGAAGAGAACCAACCCTCCTCCGCCTCGCTGTATTAAGTAATTCCTCACTTGCTGCAAATGTGACACAACTGCAGAGCCCTCTGTGGAGAGAACCAACACTTCTCTGCCACTTTAAATTTAATAGGTCCTCACTGCGGCAAATGTGACCCAACTGCAGAGCCCCCTGTGGAGAGAACCAACCCCCTCTGCCTCTCGATATTGAATAGGTACGCACTTGCTGAAAATGTGACTCAACTGCAGAGCTCCCTGTGGAGAGAACCAACCCTCCTCTGCCACTTTAAATTTAATACGTCTTCACTGCGGCAAATGTGACCCAACTGCAGAGTCCCCTGTGGAGAGAACCAACCCCCTCTGCCTCTCGATATTGAATAGGTACGCACTTGCTGTAAATGTGACTCAACTGCAGTTGGCCCTCTGTGGAGAGAACCAACCCCGTCTGCCTCTCGATATTGAATAGATACTTACTTGCGGCAAATGTGACTCAACTGCAGAGCTCCCTGTGGAGAGAACCAACCCTCCTCTGCCACTTTAAATTTAATACGTTCTCACTGCGGCAAATGTGACCCAACTGCAGAGTCCCCTGTGGAGAGAACCAACCCCCTCTGCCTCTCGATATTGAATAGATACTTACTTCCTGTTAATGTGACTCAACTGCAGTTGGCCCTCTGTGGAGAGAACCTACACTTCTCTGCCTCTCTTTATTGAATAGGTACGAACTGGCTGAAAATGTGACCCAACTGCAGAGTCCCCTGTGGAGAGAACCAACCCCCTCTGCCTCTCGATATTGAATAGATACTTACTTGCGGCAAATGTGACCCAACTGCAGAGTCCCCTGCGGAGAGAACCAACCCTCCTCTGCCACTTTAAATTTAATAGGTCCTCACTGCGGCAAATGTGACCCAACTGCAGAGCCCCCTGTGGAGAGAACCAACCCCCTCTGCCTCTCGATATTGAATAGATACTTACTTGCTGTAAATGTGACACAACTGCAGAGCCCTCTGTGGAGAGAACCAACACTTCTCTGCCTCTCTATATTGAATAGGTACGCACTTGCTGAAAATGTGACTCAACTGCAGAGCTCCCTGTAAAGAGAACCAACCCTCCTCCACCTCGCTGAATTAAGTAATTCCTCACTTGCTGCAAATGTGACACAACTGCAGAGCCCTCTGTGGAGAGAACCAACACTTCTCTGCCTCTCTTTATTGAATAGGTACGCACTTGCTGAAAATATGACCCAACTGCAGAGCCCCCTGTGGAGAGAACCAACCCCCTCTGCCTCTCGATATTGAATAGATACTTACTTGCGGCAAATGTGACCCAACTGCAGAGTCCCCGGCGAAGAGAACCAACCCTCCTCTGCCACTTTAAATTTAATAGGTCCTCACTGCGGCAAATGTGACCCAACTGCAGAGCCCCCTTTGGAGAGAACCAACCCCCTCTGCCTCTCGATATTGAATAGATACTTACTTCCTGTTAATGTGACTCAACTGCAGTTGGCCCTCTGTGGAGAGAACCTACACTTCTCTGCCTCTCTTTATTGAATAGGTACGCACTTGCTAAAAATGTGACTCAACTGCAGAGCTCCCTGTGAAGAGAACCAACCCTCCTCCGCCTCGCTGAATTAAGTAATTCCTCACTTGCTGCAAATGTGATACAACTGCATAGCCCTCTGTGGAGAGAACCAACACTTCTCTGCCTCTCTTTATTGAATAGGTACGCACTTGCTGAAAATATGACTCAACTGCAGAGCTCCCTGTGGAGAGAACTAACCCTCCTCCGCCTCGCTGAATTAAGTAATTCCTCACTTGCTGCAAATGTGACACAACTGCAGAGCCCTCTGTGGAGAGAACCAACACTTCTCTGCCTCTCTTTATTGAATAGGTACGCACTTGCTGAAAATGTGACTCAACTGCAGAGCTCCCTGTGGAGAGAACCAACCCTCCTCTGCCACTTTAAATTTAATACGTCCTCACTGCGGCAAATGTGACCCAACTGCAGAGTCCCCTGTGGAGAGAACCAACCCCCTCTGCCTCTCGATATTGAATAGATACTTACTTCCTGTTAATGTGACTCAACTGCAGTTGGCCCTCTGTGGAGAGAACCTACACTTCTCTGCCTCTCTTTATTGAATAGGTACGCACTTGCTGAAAATGTGACTCAACTGCAGAGCTTCCTGTGAAGAGAACCAACCCTCCTCCGCCTCGCTGAATTAAGTAATTCCTCACTTGCTGCAAATGTGACACAACTTCAGAGCCCTCTGTGGAGAGAACCAACACTTCTCTGCCTCTCTTTATTGAATAGGTACGCACTTGCTAAAAATGTGACTCAACTGCAGAGCTCCCTGTGGAGAGAACCAACCCTCCTCTGCCACTTTAAATTTAATACGTCCTCACTGCGGCAAATGTGACCCAACTGCAGAGTCCCCTGTGGAGAGAACCAACCCCCTCTGCCTCTCGATATTGAATAGATACTTACTTCCTGTTAATGTGACTCAACTGCAGTTGGCCCTCTGTGGAGAGAACCTACACTTCTCTGCCTCTCTTTATTGAATAGGTACGCACTTGCTGAAAATGTGACTCAACTGCAGAGCTCCCTGTGAAGAGAACCAACCCTCCTCCGCCTCGCTGAATTAAGTAATTCCTCACTTGCTGCAAATGTGACACAACTGCAGAGCCCTCTCTGGAGAGAACCAACACTTCTCTGCCTCTCTTTATTGAATAGGTACGCACTTGCTAAAAATGTGACTCAACTGCAGAGCTCCCTGTGGAGAGAACCAACCCTCCTCTGCCTCACTCTATTGAATAGTTAATCACTTGCTGCAAATGTGACACAACTGCAGAGCCCCCTGTGAGGCGAACCAACCATCCTCTGCCTCTCTTTATTGAATAGGTACGCACTTGCTGAAAATGTGACTCAACTGCAGAGCTCCCTGTGGAGAGAACCAACCCTCCTCCGCCTCACTGAATTAAGTAATTCCTCACTTGCTGCAAATGTGACACAACTGCAGAGCCCTCTGTGGAGAGAACCAACACTTCTCTGCCTCTCTTTATTGAATAGGTACGCACTTGCTGAAAATGTGACTCAACTGCAGAGCTCCCTGTGGAGAGAACCAACCCTCCTCTGCCACTTTAAATTTAATAGGTTCTCACTGCGGCAAATGTGACCCAACTGCAGAGCCCCCTGTGGAGAGAACCAACCCCCTCTGCCTCTCGATATTGAATTGATACTTACTTGCGGCAAATGTGACCCAACTGCAGAGCTCCCTGTGGAGAGAACCAACCCTCCTCCGCCTCACTGAATTAAGTAATTCCTCACTTGCTGCAAATGTGACACAACTGCAGAGCCCTCTGTGGAGAGAACCAACACTTCTCTGCCTCTCTTTATTGAATAGGTACGCACTTGCTGAAAATGTGACTCAACTGCAGAGCTCCCTGTGGAGAGAACCAACCCTCCTCTGCCACTTTAAATTTAATAGGTTCTCACTTCGGCAAATGTGACCCAACTGCAGAGCCCCCTGTGGAGAGAACCAACCCCCTCTGCCTCTCGATATTGAATTGATACTTACTTGCGGCAAATGTGACCCAACTGCAGAGTCCCCTGCGGAAAGAACCAACCCTCCTCTGCCACTCGATATTGAATAGATACTTACTTGCTGTAAATGTGACACAACTGCAGAGCCCTCTGTGGAGAGAACCAACACTTCTCTGCCTCTCTATATTGAATAGGTACGCACTTGCTGAAAATGTGACTCAACTGCAGAGCTCCCTGTGAAGAGAACCAACCCTCCTCCACCTCGCTGAATTAAGTAATTCCTCACTTGCTGCAAATGTGACACAACTGCAGAGCCCTCTGTGGAGAGAACCAACACTTCTCTGCCTCTCTTTATTGAATAGGTACGCACTTGCTGAAAATGTGACCCAACTGCAGAGCCCCCTGTGGAGAGAACCAACCTCCTCTGCCTCTCGATATTGAATAGATACTTACTTGCGGCAAATGTGACCCAACTGCAGAGTCCCCTGCGAAGAGAACCAACCCTCCTCTGCCAATTTAAATTTAATAGGTCCTCACTGCGGCAAATGTGACCCAACTGCAGAGCCCCCTGTGGAGAGAACCAACCCCCTCTGCCTCTCGATATTGAATAGATACTTACTTCCTGTTAATGTGACTCAACTGCAGTTGGCCCTCTGTGGAGAGAACCTGCACTTCTCTGCCTCTCTTTATTGAATAGGTACGCACTTGCTGAAAATGTGACTCAACTGCAGAGCTCCCTGTGAAGAGAACCAACCCTCCTCCGCCTCGCTGAATTAAGT
This sequence comes from Troilus luridus, assembly GCA_964056705.1. Lineage (NCBI taxonomy): Eukaryota > Metazoa > Arthropoda > Insecta > Hemiptera > Pentatomidae > Troilus > Troilus luridus. The sequence continues at coordinate 205,904,360 of OZ057412.1, forward strand.
AATTCCTCACTTGCTGCAAATGTGACACAACTGCAGAGCCCTCTGTGGAGAGAACCAACACTTCTCTGCCTCTCTTTATTGAATAGGTACGCACTTGCTGAAAATATGACTCAACTGCAGAGCTCCCTGTGGAGAGTACCAACCCTCCTCTGCCACTTTAAATTTAATAGGTCCTCACTGCGACAAATGTGACCCAACTGCAGAGCCCCCTGTGGAGAGAACCAACCCCCTCTGCCTCTCGATATTGAATAGGTACGCACTTGCTGAAAATGTGACTCAACTGCAGAGCTCCCTGTGAAGAGAACCAACCCTCCTCCGCCTCGCTGAATTAAGTAATTCCTCACTTGCTGCAAATGTGACACAACTGCAGAGCCCTCTCTGGAGAGAACCAACACTTCTCTGCCTCTCTTTATTGAATAGGTACGCACTTGCTAAAAATGTGACTCAACTGCAGAGCTCCCTGTGGAGAGAACCAACCCTCCTCTGCCACTTTAAATTTAATACGTCCTCACTGCGGCAAATGTGACCCAACTGCAGAGTCCCCTGTGGAGAGAACCAACCCCCTCTGCCTCTCAATATTGAATAGATACTTACTTCCTGTTAATGTGACTCAACTGCAGTTGGCCCTCTGTGGAGAGAACCTACACTTCTCTGCCTCTCTTTATTGAATAGGTACGCACTTGCTGAAAATGTGACTCAACTGCAGAGCTCCCTGTGAAGAGAACCAACCCTCCTCCGCCTCGCTGAATTAAGTAATTCCTCACTTGCTGCAAATGTGACACAACTGCAGAGCCCTCTGTGGAGAGAACCAACACTTCTCTGCCTCTCTTTATTGAATAGGTACGCACTTGCTAAAAATGCGACTCAACTGCAGAGCTCCCTGTGGAGAGAACCAACCCTCCTCTGCCACTTTAAATTTAATACGTCCTCACTGCGGCAAATGTGACCGAACTGCAGAGCCCCCTGTGGAGAGAACCAACCCCCTCTGCCTCTCGATATTGAATAGGTACGCACTTGCTGAAAATATGACTCAACTGCAGAGCTCCCTGTGGAGAGTACCAACCCTCCTCTGCCACTTTAAATTTAATAGGTCCTCACTGCGACAAATGTGACCCAACTGCAGAGCCCCCTGTGGAGAGAACCAACCCCCTCTGCCTCTCGATATTGAATAGGTACGCACTTGCTGAAAATATGACTCAACTGCAGAGCTCCCTGTGGAGAGTACCAACCCTCCTTTGCCACTTTAAATTTAATACGTCCTCACTGCGGCAAATGTGACCCAACTGCAGAGTCCCCTGTGGAGAGAACCAACCCCCTCTGCCTCTCGATATTGAATAGATAGTTACTTCCTGTTAATGTGACTCAACTGCAGTTGGCCCTCTGTGGAGAGAACCTACACTTCTCTGCCTCTCTTTATTGAATAGGTACGCACTTGCTGAAAATGTGACTCAACTGCAGAGCTCCCTGTGAAGAGAACCAACCCTCCTCCGCCTCGCTGAATTAAGTAATTCCTCACTTGCTGCAAATGTGACACAACTGCAGAGCCCTCTCTGGAGAGAACCAACACTTCTCTGCCTCTCTTTATTGAATAGGTACGCACTTGCTGAAAATGTGACTCAACTGCAGAGCTCCCTGTGGAGAGAACCAACCCTCCTCTGCCACTTTAAATTTAATACGTCCTCACTGCGGCAAATGTGACCCAACTGCAGAGTCCCCTGTGGAGAGAACCAACCCCCTCTTCCTCTCGATATTGAATAGATACTTACTTCCTGTTAATGTGACTCAACTGCAGTTGGCCCTCTGTGGAGAGAACCTACACTTCTCTGCCTCTCTTTATTGAATAGGTAGGTAGGTAGGTAGAACTGCTTATGGACACTCAACATCAAGGGTCTTCAGTGTCCGTCGTTCAATCTATATTTTTTTTTTTTATTATTTTTTTTTTTATTTTTTTTATTTTTTTTTTTTTTTTTATTATTTATTTTTTTTTTTTTTTTTTTTTTTTTTTTTTTTTATTATTTTTTTTTTTATTTATTTTATATATATATATATTTTTTTTTTTTTTTTTTTTTTTTTCCTTTGTCCTTTGTCATTTTTTAAATTTCTTTGTCATTTCTTAAATTTTGTCAAAAAGGTTATATTTTTTTAGAAACTTGATGGCTGAGTCTATATTTTTATTATTATCGCCTAGTATAGTTGGGAGGAATCTTTGTAATTGAGCTTCCTGAAAATAACTATCCCAGAGGGGGCAGTCCTCCAGTATGTGTCTAATTGTTAGTTGTGCGTTATTACATGTTGTGCACTTCGGTGGACTGTCCTTTGTTATAAGGTAACCATGGGTAAGTCGGGTGTGGCCTATTCTAAGTCTTGTTACAACGACCTCTTCCCTTCTGTTACTGCGGTTGGAACTTTTCCATATTTTTAATTCATTTTTTACAGCTTTAAGCTTATTTCGTTCGTCGGTGTTTTCCCAAAGCTGAATCCAATCTTGTTTTACTCCATATTTTAAAAAGTGGCATATATCTGATGAGGTGTAGATACTTGTAATATCAATCGATGACAATGCTGCTTCCTTGGCAGCCCGGTCTGCTGCTTCGTTACCATCAATCCCCACGTGTGATGGAATCCAAACCAAAGATATGTTCTTATTCATATCTTTTAACATTGATGCATAAACTTGTGCTTTCCTTATAAGATGGTCTTTACTATAAATGTTTTTAAGTGCCATAAGAGCAGATAGGGAGTCCGTGTATATTACGAAGTTTTCTTCTTCGCATTGCATAATATAATAGAGTGCCGCGCAAATCGCATAACTTTCGGCAGTGAAGTTGCTGGCCAGGGAGGGAAGTTTATACTTGCCGATCCTGGAGTCTGATACAAATGAACAACCAACATTATTATTTAATTTAGAACCATCTGTATAAAATTGTTTTCTATTACTATATTTTCCCTTAATTTTTTTATATTCTGCTAAATACATGTGTCCTGTAGTGGTATTTTTAGTGAATTTTTTAAGTGTTAAATCTATTGCAGGTAGTTTTGTAGTCCAAGGTGGGTAATTAAGTTCATTAGTTGTTGGTTCCAAGCAGCTGATTTTTTCTATGTATTTACCAGCCCTAATACCTAATGGAGCAGGTAGTCTACGGTTTTCTTGAAATCGTCTATTATTCGGTTTGAAAATGGGTTTCCATGCTGGGTTGTTATTACTATTTTTTAGCCTTCCAATGTATCCACAGGCGAGTTGGTGTCTTCTCAAAGCGAGAGGAGCAATACCAGATTCAACACATAAACTAATCGCTGGACTGGTTCTGAAGGCTCCAGTAGCAAGACGGATGCCTGCATGGTGGACTGAATCAAGAGCTGAAAGCAGATTTTGATTCGACGATGAGTAAACAAAGCTACCATAGTCCAGCTTTGATCTTATCAGACTGGTATATACCTTAAGCATGCCTGATCTATCCGCTCCCCATGAACGTCCAGCCAGAACTTTTAAAATATTCAGTCTCTTAAGTGTTTCTGCTTTTAGACATCTAATATGCTCTTTCCAGTTAAGTTTACAATCAAGAGTTAGCCCTAGAAATTTAACTTTTGTTTCGAAACGTAAGTTCATGCCTCTGTAGGTTAGCGTTGGAAAAGGAGTAGGTGTCCTGCGTTTAGAAAAAAGTAGACATTTAGTTTTTTCGGTGGAGAAATTTAGACCAGATTTCATAGACCATGCTTCTAAATTCGCTAAACAATTTTGTAGTAATATTTGCATTCTATTTACATTTTTAAATGACAGTAACAGAGCAAGATCGTCTACAAATAAAAATGTTTTGATTTGTTTAGGAATAATCTCTGTAACTTTGTTTATAGCTATTGCAAAGAGAGCACAGCTTAAGACACTTCCTTGTGGGATTCCGTTGGTCATTTCTTTTACTGAAGACAGGTGATTACCTATTCTAACTTGGAAGGTCCGATTTCGTAAAAAGTTACAGATCAGCATGAGTAGCCGACCTCCAATTCCCCATTCACGTAGCTGTTGCAGGACGAGAGATCTTTTCAAATTATCAAAGGCTTTTTCGATGTCGAAATATATACCTATACATTCTTTTTTCTCAGCAAAGCTGTTGAGAATTTCATATTCCATTGTTACCAGATGGTCTATTGTAGAGCGTCCTATTCTGAAGCCACTTTGTACATTCGATAATAAATTATTTTTTTCTAGTACCCAACTTAGCCTTTTTAAAACCATCTTTTCTAGCAACTTGCATATGCAGCTTGTGAGTGAGATGGGCCGGTAACTTGAAGGAAACAACCTATTTTTTCCAGTTTTTAATACTGGTATTATGATTGATCTCCTCCATATCTCAGGAAAGTTCCCTGTGCTCCAAATCTGGTTATAGAATGCAAGAAGCGCGTCTATTGCCGGTATTGGTAGATTTTTCAACATATCATTATGTATTTCATCCACCCCTGGTGAGGATGGTTTCAGCTCTTTTAAACAGGAAAGTAATTCTGCTTTGGTAAATGGTAAGTTAAAAGAGTTTTCTTTCTGATCGTCAATACTATCTGTCTCGGTTTCTATTGTCGGTTGTGGTTGGGTGGAGTAAATATTTGAGTAATATTCAACAAAATGCTCGACCAATATATCGGGATTTTGCTCTATTTTGTCATTGATTAGAAGGGTCGGTTGATAGTCAACAAATCTTCCCATAATATTATTTATCTTTTTCCAAAATATTCTGGGTGGGGTATTTGATGAAATGGTGTTCAAAAATTGTTCCCATGATTCTTTCTTCTTTTCCTTGATTATTCTGCGAGATAGCGAGCGGTTCATTTTATAGTTTATTAGATTCTGAAGAGTTGGTTCTCTTTGGAAGACTTTAAGAGCCTTTCTTCTCTTCTTAATCGCTAGTTTGCATTCATTGTCATACCAAGGGACTCTTTTCGATTTGACAATAGTGGAGCTTTTTGGGATTGAAAGTTCCGCAGCTGCTAAAATAGATTTTGTAATTTGATGATTGCTTTCATCGCTATTGTTTGTGGTTGATATATCAGAGGTAGATATCAGTATATTGTTTTGAAATGTTGTCCAGTCGGATTTTTCTGTTATCCATCTCGCATGTTTTGTTACCCGCGTATTAATGTATGGGAAAGTGATTATTATGGGGAAATGATCGCTAGAATACTGATCTTGAGAAACTTGCCAATCCAAATGAGTATATAAACTAGGTGAACACCATGTCAGGTCGATGCACGAGAATGAATGGTATGCTGGACTTAGATATGTTGGTTGTCCTGAGTTTAAAACTATCGAGTCGGTACCATCTATAATTCGCCTAATAGTATTTCCTCGTGTTGTGCAGTGCGAAGAACCCCACGAGGTATGATGGCCGTTTACGTCGCTCATAACTATAAAAGGAGAAAGGGTATTATTCAGAAGATTAACTAATTCTACCTCATCAAAATTATCAGGGGGAAGATAAACATTATAAACAAAAATGGGAATGTGAAGAATGACCTTGACTACCACTGCTTGGAGGGAGGTATTAATCTGAATTAACTCAGATACAACCTTTTTATTTACGGCAATCAAAACCCCACCACATGCTCTACTTCTATAATCAAAATCTTTTCTATAAATATTATAATCCTTCAGGGTAAAAGTTTTATTAAGGGGTAATTTACTCTCTTGTATACATAAAACTACCGGTTGGTATTTATTAATTATAAGTTTCAGTTCCTCATATTTTCCCGTTATACCATTACAGTTCCATTGTATTATGTTGGTTGGAGTTGTCATAGTAAAAAAGAAAATGTAAATAGGTTAGAATATCGTTGATTAGATTAAATTTATTAAGTATAAATAAAATGGAAAACCTATAATAAAATCAAAAACTACCTACTAATTGCTTTCCATTTTTTCTACACTTTGTTCACAATTTGGTGATTTTTTCCTGGTCGTACTTCTAGTTGTTTTTCCCTTTACTTTTGTCCATTCGGTCTGTTGGCCTTTAGGCCAACGTCTCTGCCTCTATTTATTGAATAGGTACGCACTTGCTGAAAATGTGACTCAACTGCAGAGCTCCCTGTGAAGAGAACCAACCCTCCTCCGCCTCGCTGAATTAAGTAATTCCTCACTTGCTGCAAATGTGACACAACTGCAGAGCCCTCTCTGGAGAGAACCAACACTTCTCTGCCTCTCTTTATTGAATAGGTACGCACTTGCTAAAAATGTGACTCAACTGCAGAGCTCCCTGTGGAGAGAACCAACCCTCCTCTGCCTCGCTGAATTAAGTAATTCCTCACTTGCTGCAAATGTGACACAACTGCAGAGCCCTCTGTGGAGAGAACCAACACTTCTCTGCCTCTTTTTATTGAATAGGTACGCACTTGCTAAAAATGCGACTCAACTGCAGAGCTCCCTGTGGAGAGAACCAACCCTCCTCTGCCACTTTAAATTTAATACGTCCTCACTGCGGCAAATGTGACCCAACTGCAGAGTCCCCTGTGGAGAGAACCAACCCCCTCTGCCTCTCGATATTGAATAGATACTTACTTCCTGTTAATGTGACTCAACTGCAGTTGGCCCTCTGTGGAGAGAACCTACACTTCTCTGCCTCTCTTTATTGAATAGGTACGCACTTGCTGAAAATGTGACTCAACTGCAGAGCTCCCTGTGAAGAGAACCAACCCTCCTCCGCCTCGCTTAATTAAGTAATTCCTCACTTGCTGCAAATGTGACACAACTGCAGAGCCCTCTGTAGAGAGAACCAACACTTCTCTGCCTCTCTTTATTGAATAGGTACGCACTTGCTAAAAATGTGACTCAACTGCAGAGCTCCCTGTGGAGAGAACCAACCCTCCTCTGCCACTTTAAATTTAATACGTCCTCACTGCGGCAAATGTGACCCAACTGCAGAGTCCCCTGTGGAGAGAACCAACCCCCTCTGCCTCTCTTGATATTGAATAGGTACTTAGTTCCTGTTAATGTGACTCAACTGCAGTTGGCCCTCTGTGGAGAGAACCTACACTTCTCTGCCTCTCTTTATTGAATAGGTACGCACTTGCTGAAAATGTGACTCAACTGCAGAGCTCCCTGTGAAGAGAACCAACCCTCCTCCGCCTCGCTGTATTAAGTAATTCCTCACTTGCTGCAAATGTGACACAACTGCAGAGCCCTCTGTGGAGAGAACCAACACTTCTCTGCCACTTTAAATTTAATAGGTCCTCACTGCGGCAAATGTGACCCAACTGCAGAGCCCCCTGTGGAGAGAACCAACCCCCTCTGCCTCTCGATATTGAATAGGTACGCACTTGCTGAAAATGTGACTCAACTGCAGAGCTCCCTGTGGAGAGAACCAACCCTCCTCTGCCACTTTAAATTTAATACGTCTTCACTGCGGCAAATGTGACCCAACTGCAGAGTCCCCTGTGGAGAGAACCAACCCCCTCTGCCTCTCGATATTGAATAGGTACGCACTTGCTGTAAATGTGACTCAACTGCAGTTGGCCCTCTGTGGAGAGAACCAACCCCGTCTGCCTCTCGATATTGAATAGATACTTACTTGCGGCAAATGTGACTCAACTGCAGAGCTCCCTGTGGAGAGAACCAACCCTCCTCTGCCACTTTAAATTTAATACGTTCTCACTGCGGCAAATGTGACCCAACTGCAGAGTCCCCTGTGGAGAGAACCAACCCCCTCTGCCTCTCGATATTGAATAGATACTTACTTCCTGTTAATGTGACTCAACTGCAGTTGGCCCTCTGTGGAGAGAACCTACACTTCTCTGCCTCTCTTTATTGAATAGGTACGAACTGGCTGAAAATGTGACCCAACTGCAGAGTCCCCTGTGGAGAGAACCAACCCCCTCTGCCTCTCGATATTGAATAGATACTTACTTGCGGCAAATGTGACCCAACTGCAGAGTCCCCTGCGGAGAGAACCAACCCTCCTCTGCCACTTTAAATTTAATAGGTCCTCACTGCGGCAAATGTGACCCAACTGCAGAGCCCCCTGTGGAGAGAACCAACCCCCTCTGCCTCTCGATATTGAATAGATACTTACTTGCTGTAAATGTGACACAACTGCAGAGCCCTCTGTGGAGAGAACCAACACTTCTCTGCCTCTCTATATTGAATAGGTACGCACTTGCTGAAAATGTGACTCAACTGCAGAGCTCCCTGTAAAGAGAACCAACCCTCCTCCACCTCGCTGAATTAAGTAATTCCTCACTTGCTGCAAATGTGACACAACTGCAGAGCCCTCTGTGGAGAGAACCAACACTTCTCTGCCTCTCTTTATTGAATAGGTACGCACTTGCTGAAAATATGACCCAACTGCAGAGCCCCCTGTGGAGAGAACCAACCCCCTCTGCCTCTCGATATTGAATAGATACTTACTTGCGGCAAATGTGACCCAACTGCAGAGTCCCCGGCGAAGAGAACCAACCCTCCTCTGCCACTTTAAATTTAATAGGTCCTCACTGCGGCAAATGTGACCCAACTGCAGAGCCCCCTTTGGAGAGAACCAACCCCCTCTGCCTCTCGATATTGAATAGATACTTACTTCCTGTTAATGTGACTCAACTGCAGTTGGCCCTCTGTGGAGAGAACCTACACTTCTCTGCCTCTCTTTATTGAATAGGTACGCACTTGCTAAAAATGTGACTCAACTGCAGAGCTCCCTGTGAAGAGAACCAACCCTCCTCCGCCTCGCTGATTTAAGTAATTCCTCACTTGCTGCAAATGTGATACAACTGCATAGCCCTCTGTGGAGAGAACCAACACTTCTCTGCCTCTCTTTATTGAATAGGTACGCACTTGCTGAAAATATGACTCAACTGCAGAGCTCCCTGTGGAGAGAACTAACCCTCCTCCGCCTCGCTGAATTAAGTAATTCCTCAAGTGCTGCAAATGTGACACAACTGCAGAGCCCTCTGTGGAGAGAACCAACACTTCTCTGCCTCTCTTTATTGAATAGGTACGCACTTGCTGAAAATGTGACTCAACTGCAGAGCTCCCTGTGGAGAGAACCAACCCTCCTCTGCCACTTTAAATTTAATACGTCCTCACTGCGGCAAATGTGACCCAACTGCAGAGTCCCCTGTGGAGAGAACCAACCCCCTCTGCCTCTCGATATTGAATAGATACTTACTTCCTGTTAATGTGACTCAACTGCAGTTGGCCCTCTGTGGAGAGAACCTACACTTCTCTGCCTCTCTTTATTGAATAGGTACGCACTTGCTGAAAATGTGACTCAACTGCAGAGCTTCCTGTGAAGAGAACCAACCCTCCTCCGCCTCGCTGAATTAAGTAATTCCTCACTTGCTGCAAATGTGACACAACTTCAGAGCCCTCTGTGGAGAGAACCAACACTTCTCTGCCTCTCTTTATTGAATAGGTACGCACTTGCTAAAAATGTGACTCAACTGCAGAGCTCCCTGTGGAGAGAACCAACCCTCCTCTGCCACTTTAAATTTAATACGTCCTCACTGCGGCAAATGTGACCCAACTGCAGAGTCCCCTGTGGAGAGAACCAACCCCCTCTGCCTCTCGATATTGAATAGATACTTACTTCCTGTTAATGTGACTCAACTGCAGTTGGCCCTCTGTGGAGAGAACCTACACTTCTCTGCCTCTCTTTATTGAATAGGTACGCACTTGCTGAAAATGTGACTCAACTGCAGAGCTCCCTGTGAAGAGAACCAACCCTCCTCCGCCTCGCTGAATTAAGTAATTCCTCACTTGCTGCAAATGTGACACAACTGCAGAGCCCTCTCTGGAGAGAACCAACACTTCTCTGCCTCTCTTTATTGAATAGGTACGCACTTGCTAAAAATGTGACTCAACTGCAGAGCTCCCTGTGGAGAGAACCAACCCTCCTCTGCCTCACTCTATTGAATAGTTAATCACTTGCTGCAAATGTGACACAACTGCAGAGCCCCCTGTGAGGCGAACCAACCATCCTCTGCCTCTCTTTATTGAATAGGTACGCACTTGCTGAAAATGTGACTCAACTGCAGAGCTCCCTGTGGAGAGAACCAACCCTCCTCCGCCTCACTGAATTAAGTAATTCCTCACTTGCTGCAAATGTGACACAACTGCAGAGCCCTCTGTGGAGAGAACCAACACTTCTCTGCCTCTCTTTATTGAATAGGTACGCACTTGCTGAAAATGTGACTCAACTGCAGAGCTCCCTGTGGAGAGAACCAACCCTCCTCTGCCACTTTAAATTTAATAGGTTCTCACTGCGGCAAATGTGACCCAACTGCAGAGCCCCCTGTGGAGAGAACCAACCCCCTCTGCCTCTCGATATTGAATTGATACTTACTTGCGGCAAATGTGACCCAACTGCAGAGCTCCCTGTGGAGAGAACCAACCCTCCTCCGCCTCACTGAATTAAGTAATTCCTCACTTGCTGCAAATGTGACACAACTGCAGAGCCCTCTGTGGAGAGAACCAACACTTCTCTGCCTCTCTTTATTGAATAGGTACGCACTTGCTGAAAATGTGACTCAACTGCAGAGCTCCCTGTGGAGAGAACCAACCCTCCTCTGCCACTTTAAATTTAATAGGTTCTCACTTCGGCAAATGTGACCCAACTGCAGAGCCCCCTGTGGAGAGAACCAACCCCCTCTGCCTCTCGATATTGAATTGATACTTACTTGCGGCAAATGTGACCCAACTGCAGAGTCCCCTGCGGAAAGAACCAACCCTCCTCTGCCACTCGATATTGAATAGATACTTACTTGCTGTAAATGTGACACAACTGCAGAGCCCTCTGTGGAGAGAACCAACACTTCTCTGCCTCTCTATATTGAATAGGTACGCACTTGCTGAAAATGTGACTCAACTGCAGAGCTCCCTGTGAAGAGAACCAACCCTCCTCCACCTCGCTGAATTAAGTAATTCCTCACTTGCTGCAAATGTGACACAACTGCAGAGCCCTCTGTGGAGAGAACCAACACTTCTCTGCCTCTCTTTATTGAATAGGTACGCACTTGCTGAAAATGTGACCCAACTGCAGAGCCCCCTGTGGAGAGAACCAACCCCCTCTGCCTCTCGATATTGAATAGATACTTACTTGCGGCAAATGTGACCCAACTGCAGAGTCCCCTGCGAAGAGAACCAACCCTCCTCTGCCAATTTAAATTTAATAGGTCCTCACTGCGGCAAATGTGACCCAACTGCAGAGCCCCCTGTGGAGAGAACCAACCCCCTCTGCCTCTCGATATTGAATAGATACTTACTTCCTGTTAATGTGACTCAACTGCAGTTGGCCCTCTGTGGAGAGAACCTGCACTTCTCTGCCTCTCTTTATTGAATAGGTACGCACTTGCTGAAAATGTGACTCAACTGCAGAGCTCCCTGTGAAGAGAACCAACCCTCCTCCGCCTCGCTGAATTAAGTAATTCCTCACTTGCTGCAAATGTGACACAACTGCAGAGCCCTCTGTGGAGAGAACCAACACTTCTCTGCCTCTCTTTATTGAATAGGTACGCACTTGCTGAAAATATGACTCAACTGCAGAGCTCCCTGTGGAGAGTACCAACCCTCCTCTGCCACTTTAAATTTAATAGGTCCTCACTGCGACAAATGTGACCCAACTGCAGAGCCCCCTGTGGAGAGAACCAACCCCCTCTGCCTCTCGATATTGAATAGGTACGCACTTGCTGAAAATGTGACTCAACTGCAGAGCTCCCTGTGAAGAGAACCAACCCTCCTCCGCCTCGCTGAATTAAGTAATTCCTCACTTGCTGCAAATGTGACACAACTGCAGAGCCCTCTCTGGAGAGAACCAACACTTCTCTGCCTCTCTTTATTGAATAGGTACGCACTTGCTAAAAATGTGACTCAACTGCAGAGCTCCCTGTGGAGAGAACCAACCCTCCTCTGCCACTTTAAATTTAATACGTCCTCACTGCGGCAAATGTGACCCAACTGCAGAGTCCCCTGTGGAGAGAACCAACCCCCTCTGCCTCTCAATATTGAATAGATACTTACTTCCTGTTAATGTGACTCAACTGCAGTTGGCCCTCTGTGGAGAGAACCTACACTTCTCTGCCTCTCTTTATTGAATAGGTACGCACTTGCTGAAAATGTGACTCAACTGCAGAGCTCCCTGTGAAGAGAACCAACCCTCCTCCGCCTCGCTGAATTAAGTAATTCCTCACTTGCTGCAAATGTGACACAACTGCAGAGCCCTCTGTGGAGAGAACCAACACTTCTCTGCCTCTCTTTATTGAATAGGTACGCACTTGCTAAAAATGCGACTCAACTGCAGAGCTCCCTGTGGAGAGAACCAACCCTCCTCTGCCACTTTAAATTTAATACGTCCTCACTGCGGCAAATGTGACCGAACTGCAGAGCCCCCTGTGGAGAGAACCAACCCCCTCTGCCTCTCGATATTGAATAGGTACGCACTTGCTGAAAATGTGACTCAACTACAGAGCTCCCTGTGGAGAGAACCAACCCTCCTCTTCCACTTTAAATTTAATACGTCCTCACTGCGGCATATGTGACCCAACTGCAGAGTCCCCTGTGGAGAGAACCAACCCCCTCTGCCTCTCGATATTGAATAGATACTTACTTCCTGTTAATGTGACTCAACTGCAGTTGGCCCTCTGTGGGGAGAACCTACACTTCTCTGCCTCTCTTTATTGAATAGGTACGCACTTGCTGAAAATGTGACTCAACTGCAGAGCTCCCTGTGAAGATAACCAACCCTCCTCCGCCTCGCTGAATTAAGTAATTCCTCACTTGCTGCAAATGTGACACAACTGCAGAGCCCTCTGTGGAGAGAACCAACACTTCTCTGCCTCTCTTTATTGAATAGGTACGCACTTGCTGAAAATATGACTCAACTGCAGAGCTCCCTGTGGAGAGAACCAACACTTCTCTGCCTCTCTTTATTGAATAGGTACGCACTTGCTGAAAATGTGACTCAACTGCAGAGCTCCCTGTGAAGAGAACCAACCCTCCTCCGCCTCGCTGAATTAAGTAATTCCTCACTTGCTGCAAATGTGACACAACTGCAGAGCCCTCTGTGGAGAGAACCAACACTTCTCTGCCTCTCTTTATTGAATAGGTACGCACTTGCTGAAAATATGACTCAACTGCAGAGCTCCCTGTGGAGAGTACCAACCCTCCTCTGCCACTTTAAATTTAATAGGTCCTCACTGCGACAAATGTGACCCAACTGCAGAGCCCCCTGTGGAGAGAACCATCCCCCTCTGCCTCTAGATATTGAATAGGTACGCACTTGCTGAAAATGTGACTCAACTGCAGAGCTCCCTGTGAAGAGAACCAACCCTCCTCCGCCTCGCTGAATTAAGTAATTCCTCACTTGCTGCAAATGTGACACAACTGCAGAGCCCTCTCTGGAGAGAACCAACACTTCTCTGCCTCTCTTTATTGAATAGGTACGCACTTGCTAAAAATGTGACTCAACTGCAGAGCTCCCTGTGGAGAGAACCAACCCTCCTCTGCCACTTTAAATTTAATACGTCCTCACTGCGGCAAATGTGACCCAACTGCAGAGTCCCCTGTGGAGAGAACCAACCCCCTCTGCCTCTCGATATTGAATAGATACTTACTTCCTGTTAATGTGACTCAACTGCAGTTGGCCCTCTGTGGAGAGAACCTACACTTCTCTGCCTCTCTTTATTGAATAGGTACGCACTTGCTGAAAATATGACTCAACTGCAGAGCTCCCTGTGGAGAGAACTAACCCTCCTCCGCCTCGCTGAATTAAGTAATTCCTCACTTGCTGCAAATGTGACACAACTGCAGAGCCCTCTGTGGAGAGAACCAACACTTCTCTGCCCCTCTTTATTGAATAGGTACGCACTTGCTGAAAATGTGACTCAACTGCAGAGCTCCCTGTGGAGAGAACCAACCCTCCTCTGCCACTTTAAATTTAATACGTCCTCACTGCGGCAAATGTGACCCAACTGCAGAGTCCCCTGTGGAGAGAACCAACCCCCTCTGCCTCTCGATATTGAATAGATACTTACTTCCTGTTAATGTGACTCAACTGCAGTTGGCCCTCTGTGGAGAGAACCTACACTTCTCTGCCTCTCTTTATTGAATAGGTACGCACTTGCTGAAAATGTGACTCAACTGCAGAGCTTCCTATGAAGAGAACCAACCCTCCTCCGCCTCGCTGAATTAAGTAATTCCTCACTTGCTGCAAATGTGACACAACTTCAGAGCCCTCTGTGGAGAGAACCAACACTTCTCTGCCTCTCTTTATTGAATAGGTACGCACTTGCTAAAAATGTGACTCAACTGCAGAGCTCCCTGTGGAGAGAACCAACCCTCCTCTGCCACTTTAAATTTAATACGTCCTCACTGCGGCAAATGTGACCCAACTGCAGAGTCCCCTGTGGAGAGAACCAACCCCCTCTGCCTCTCGATATTGAATAGATACTTACTTCCTGTTAATGTGACTCAACTGCAGTTGGCCCTCTGTGGAGAGAACCTACACTTCTCTGCCTCTCTTTATTGAATAGGTACGCACTTGCTGAAAATGTGACTCAACTGCAGAGCTCCCTGTGAAGAGAACCAACCCTCCTCCGCCTCGCTGAATTAAGTAATTCCTCACTTGCTGAAAATGTGACTCAACTGCAGAGCTCCCTGTGGAGAGAACCAACCCTCCTCTGCCACTTTAAATTTAATACGTCCTCACTGCGGCAAATGTGACCCAACTGCAGAGTCCCCTGTGGAGAGAACCAACCCCCTCTGCCTCTCGATATTGAATAGATACTTACTTCCTGTTAATGTGACACAACTGCAGAGCCCTCTGTGGAGAGAACCAACACTTCTCTGCCTCTCTTTATTGAATAGGTACGCACTTGCTAAAAATGTGACTCAACTGCAGAGCTCCCTGTGGAGAGAACCAACCCTCCTCTGCCACTTTAAATTTAATAGGTCCTCACTGCGGCAAATGAGACCCCTCTGCAGAGCCCTCTGTGGAGAGAACCAACCCCCTCTGCCTCTCGATATTGAATAGGTACGCACTTGCTGAAAATGTGACTCAACTGCAGAGCTCCCTGTGGAGGGAACCAACCTTCCTCTGCCACTTTAAATTTAATACGTCCTCACTGCGGCAAATGTGACCGAACTGCAGAATCCCCTGTGGATAGAACCAACCCCCTCTGCCTCTCGATATTGAATAGATACTTACTTGCGGCAAATGTGACCCAACTGCAGAGCCCCCTGTGGAGTGAACCAACCCCATCTGCCTCTCGATATTGAATAGATACTTACTTGCTGTAAATGTGACACAACTGCAGAGCTCCATGTGGAGAGATCCAACCCTCCTCCGCCTCGCTGAATTAAGTAATTCCTCACTTGCTGCAAATCTGACACAACTGCAGAGCCCCCTGTGGAGAGAACCAACACTTCTCTTCCTCTCTATATTGAATAGGTACGCACTTGCTGCAAATGGGACATAACTGCAAAGCTCCCTGTGGAGAGAAATAACCCTCCTCCGCCTCGCTGAATTAAGTAATTCCTCACTTGCTGCAAATGTGACACAACTGCAGAGCCCTCTGTGGAGAGAACCAACACTTCTCTGCCTCTCTTTATTGAATAGGTACGCACTTGCTGAAAATGTGACTCAACTGCAGAGCTCCCTGTGGAGAGAACCAACCCTCCTCCGCCTCGCTGAATTAAGTAAGTCCTTACTTGCTGCAAATGTGACATAACTGCAGAGCCCCCTTTGGAGAGAACCAACCCTCCTCGGCCACTTTATATTTAATAGATACTTACTTGCTGAAAATGTGACTCAACTGCAGAGCCCCCTGTGGAGAGAACCAACACTTCTCTTCCTCTCTATATTGAATAGGTACGCACTTGCTGAAAATGTGACTCAACTGCAGAGCTCCCTGTGGAGAGAACCAACCCTCCTCTGCCACTTTAAATTTAATAGGTCCTCACTGCGGCAAATGTGACCCAACTGCAGAGCCCCCTGTGGAGAGAACCAACCCTCTCTGCCTCTCGATATTGAATAGATACTTACTTGCGGCAAATGTGACCCAACTGCAGAGTCCCCTGCGGAGAGAACCAACCCTCCTCTGCCACTTTAAATTTAATAGGTCCTCACTGCGGCAAATGTGACCCAACTGCAGAGCCCCCTGTGGAGAGAACCAACCCCCTCTGCCTCTCGATATTGAATAGATACTTACTTGCTGTAAATGTGACACAACTGCAGAGCTCCCTGTGGAGAGAACCAACCCTCCTCCGCCTCGCTGAATTAAGTAATTCCTCACTTGCTGCAAATCTGACACAACTGCAGAGCCCCCTGTGGAGAGAACCAACCCCCTCTGCCTCTCGATATTGAATAGGTACGCACTTGCTGAAAATGTGACTCAACTACAGAGCTCCCTGTGGAGAGAACCAACCCTCCTCTTCCACTTTAAATTTAATACGTCCTCACTGCGGCATATGTGACCCAACTGCAGAGTCCCCTGTGGAGAGAACCAACCCCCTCTGCCTCTCGATATTGAATAGATACTTACTTCCTGTTAATGTGACTCAACTGCAGTTGGCCCTCTGTGGGGAGAACCTACACTTCTCTGCCTCTCTTTATTGAATAGGTACGCACTTGCTGAAAATGTGACTCAACTGCAGAGCTCCCTGTGAAGATAACCAACCCTCCTCCGCCTCGCTGAATTAAGTAATTCCTCACTTGCTGCAAATGTGACACAACTGCAGAGCCCTCTGTGGAGAGAACCAACACTTCTCTGCCTCTCTTTATTGAATAGGTACGCACTTGCTGAAAATATGACTCAACTGCAGAGCTCCCTGTGGAGAGAACCAACACTTCTCTGCCTCTCTTTATTGAATAGGTACGCACTTGCTGAAAATGTGACTCAACTGCAGAGCTCCCTGTGAAGAGAACCAACCCTCCTCCGCCTCGCTGAATTAAGTAATTCCTCACTTGCTGCAAATGTGACACAACTGCAGAGCCCTCTGTGGAGAGAACCAACACTTCTCTGCCTCTCTTTATTGAATAGGTACGCACTTGCTGAAAATATGACTCAACTGCAGAGCTCCCTGTGGAGAGTACCAACCCTCCTCTGCCACTTTAAATTTAATAGGTCCTCACTGCGACAAATGTGACCCAACTGCAGAGCCCCCTGTGGAGAGAACCATCCCCCTCTGCCTCTAGATATTGAATAGGTACGCACTTGCTGAAAATGTGACTCAACTGCAGAGCTCCCTGTGAAGAGAACCAACCCTCCTCCGCCTCGCTGAATTAAGTAATTCCTCACTTGCTGCAAATGTGACACAACTGCAGAGCCCTCTCTGGAGAGAACCAACACTTCTCTGCCTCTCTTTATTGAATAGGTACGCACTTGCTAAAAATGTGACTCAACTGCAGAGCTCCCTGTGGAGAGAACCAACCCTCCTCTGCCACTTTAAATTTAATACGTCCTCACTGCGGCAAATGTGACCCAACTGCAGAGTCCCCTGTGGAGAGAACCAACCCCCTCTGCCTCTCGATATTGAATAGATACTTACTTCCTGTTAATGTGACTCAACTGCAGTTGGCCCTCTGTGGAGAGAACCTACACTTCTCTGCCTCTCTTTATTGAATAGGTACGCACTTGCTGAAAATATGACTCAACTGCAGAGCTCCCTGTGGAGAGAACTAACCCTCCTCCGCCTCGCTGAATTAAGTAATTCCTCACTTGCTGCAAATGTGACACAACTGCAGAGCCCTCTGTGGAGAGAACCAACACTTCTCTGCCCCTCTTTATTGAATAGGTACGCACTTGCTGAAAATGTGACTCAACTGCAGAGCTCCCTGTGGAGAGAACCAACCCTCCTCTGCCACTTTAAATTTAATACGTCCTCACTGCGGCAAATGTGACCCAACTGCAGAGTCCCCTGTGGAGAGAACCAACCCCCTCTGCCTCTCGATATTGAATAGATACTTACTTCCTGTTAATGTGACTCAACTGCAGTTGGCCCTCTGTGGAGAGAACCTACACTTCTCTGCCTCTCTTTATTGAATAGGTACGCACTTGCTGAAAATGTGACTCAACTGCAGAGCTTCCTATGAAGAGAACCAACCCTCCTCCGCCTCGCTGAATTAAGTAATTCCTCACTTGCTGCAAATGTGACACAACTTCAGAGCCCTCTGTGGAGAGAACCAACACTTCTCTGCCTCTCTTTATTGAATAGGTACGCACTTGCTAAAAATGTGACTCAACTGCAGAGCTCCCTGTGGAGAGAACCAACCCTCCTCTGCCACTTTAAATTTAATACGTCCTCACTGCGGCAAATGTGACCCAACTGCAGAGTCCCCTGTGGAGAGAACCAACCCCCTCTGCCTCTCGATATTGAATAGATACTTACTTCCTGTTAATGTGACTCAACTGCAGTTGGCCCTCTGTGGAGAGAACCTACACTTCTCTGCCTCTCTTTATTGAATAGGTACGCACTTGCTGAAAATGTGACTCAACTGCAGAGCTCCCTGTGAAGAGAACCAACCCTCCTCCGCCTCGCTGAATTAAGTAATTCCTCACTTGCTGAAAATGTGACTCAACTGCAGAGCTCCCTGTGGAGAGAACCAACCCTCCTCTGCCACTTTAAATTTAATAGGTCCTCACTGCGGCAAATGAGACCCCTCTGCAGAGCCCTCTGTGGAGAGAACCAACCCCCTCTGCCTCTCGATATTGAATAGGTACGCACTTGCTGAAAATGTGACTCAACTGCAGAGCTCCCTGTGGAGGGAACCAACCTTCCTCTGCCACTTTAAATTTAATACGTCCTCACTGCGGCAAATGTGACCGAACTGCAGAATCCCCTGTGGATAGAACCAACCCCCTCTGCCTCTCGATATTGAATAGATACTTACTTGCGGCAAATGTGACCCAACTGCAGAGCCCCCTGTGGAGTGAACCAACCCCATCTGCCTCTCGATATTGAATAGATACTTACTTGCTGTAAATGTGACACAACTGCAGAGCTCCATGTGGAGAGATCCAACCCTCCTCCGCCTCGCTGAATTAAGTAATTCCTCACTTGCTGCAAATCTGACACAACTGCAGAGCCCCCTGTGGAGAGAACCAACACTTCTCTTCCTCTCTATATTGAATAGGTACGCACTTGCTGCAAATGGGACATAACTGCAAAGCTCCCTGTGGAGAGAAATAACCCTCCTCCGCCTCGCTGAATTAAGTAATTCCTCACTTGCTGCAAATGTGACACAACTGCAGAGCCCTCTGTGGAGAGAACCAACACTTCTCTGCCTCTCTTTATTGAATAGGTACGCACTTGCTGAAAATGTGACTCAACTGCAGAGCTCCCTGTGGAGAGAACCAACCCTCCTCCGCCTCGCTGAATTAAGTAAGTCCTTACTTGCTGCAAATGTGACATAACTGCAGAGCCCCCTTTGGAGAGAACCAACCCTCCTCGGCCACTTTATATTTAATAGATACTTACTTGCTGAAAATGTGACTCAACTGCAGAGCCCCCTGTGGAGAGAACCAACACTTCTCTTCCTCTCTATATTGAATAGGTACGCACTTGCTGAAAATGTGACTCAACTGCAGAGCTCCCTGTGGAGAGAACCAACCCTCCTCTGCCACTTTAAATTTAATAGGTCCTCACTGCGGCAAATGTGACCCAACTGCAGAGCCCCCTGTGGAGAGAACCAACCCTCTCTGCCTCTCGATATTGAATAGATACTTACTTGCGGCAAATGTGACCCAACTGCAGAGTCCCCTGCGGAGAGAACCAACCCTCCTCTGCCACTTTAAATTTAATAGGTCCTCACTGCGGCAAATGTGACCCAACTGCAGAGCCCCCTGTGGAGAGAACCAACCCCCTCTGCCTCTCGATATTGAATAGATACTTACTTGCTGTAAATGTGACACAACTGCAGAGCTCCCTGTGGAGAGAACCAACCCTCCTCCGCCTCGCTGAATTAAGTAATTCCTCACTTGCTGCAAATCTGACACAACTGCAGAGCCCCCTGTGGAGAGAACCAACACTTCTCTTCCTCTCTATATTGAATAGGTACGCACTTGCTGCAAATGGGACATAACTGCAGAGCTCCCTGTGGAGAGAACTAACCCTCCTCCGCCTCGCTGAATTAAGTAATTCCTCACTTGCTGCAAATGTGACACAACTGCAGAGCCCTCTGTGGAGAGAACCAACACTTCTCTGCCTCTCTTTATTGAATAGGTACGCACTTGCTGAAAATGTGACTCAACTGCAGAGCTCCCTGTGGAGAGAACCAACCCTCCTCCGCCTCGCTGAATTAAGTAATTCCTCACTTGCTGCAAATCTGACACAACTGCAGAGCCCTCTGTGGAGAGAACCAACACTTCTCTTCCTCTCTATATTGAATAGGTACGCACTTGCTGCAAATGGGACATAACTGCAGAGCTCCCTGTGGAGAGAACTAACCCTCCTCCGCCTCGCTGAATTAAGTAATTCCTCACTTGCTGCAAATGTGACACAACTGCAGAGCCCTCTGTGGAGAGAACCAACACTTCTCTGCCTCTCTTTATTGAATAGGTACGCACTTGCTGAAAATGTGACTCAACTGCAGAGCTCCCTGTGGAGAGAACCAACCCTCCTCTGCCACTTTAAATTTAATAGGTCCTCACTGCGGCAAATGTGACCCAACTGCAGAGCCCCCTGTGGAAAGAACCAACCCCCTCTGCCTCTCGATATTGAATAGGTACGCACTTGCTGAAAATGTGACTCAACTGCAGAGCTCCCTGTGGAGAGAACCAACCCTCCTCTGCCACTTTAAATTTAATACGTCCTCACTGCGGCAAATGTGACCCAACTGCAGAGTCCCCTGTGGAGAGAACCAACCCCCTCTGCCTCTCGATATTGAATAGATACTTACTTCCTGTTAATGTGACACAACTGCAGAGCCCTCTGTGGAGAGAACCAACACTTCTCTGCCTCTCTTTATTGAATAGGTACGCACTTGCTAAAAATGTGACTCAACTGCAGTTGGCCCTCTGTGGAGAGAACCTACACTTCTCTGCCTCTCTTTATTGAATAGGTACGCACTTGCTGAAAATGTGACTCAACTGCAGAGCTCCCTGTGAAGAGAACCAACCCTCCTCCGCCTCGCTGAATTAAGTAATTCCTCACTTGCTGCAAATGTGACACAACTGCAGAGCCCTCTGTGGAGAGAACCAACACTTCTCTGCCACTTTAAATTTAATAGGTCCTCACTGCGGCAAATGTGACCCAACTGCAGAGCCCCCTGTGGAGAGAACCAACCCCCTCTGCCTCTCGATATTGAATAGGTACGCACTTGCTGAAAATGTGACTCAACTGCAGAGCTCCCTGTGGAGAGAACCAACCCTCCTCTGCCACTTTAAATTTAATACGTCCTCACTGCGGCAAATGTGACCCAACTGCAGAGTCCCCTGTGGAGAGAACCAACCCCCTCTGCCTCTCGATATTGAATAGATACTTACTTCCTGTTAATGTGACTCAACTGCAGTTGGCCCTCTGTGGAGAGAACCTACACTTCTCTGCCCCTCTTTATTGAATAGGTACGCACTTGCTGAAAATGTGACTCAACTGCAGAGCTCCCTGTGAAGAGACCCAACCCTCCTCCGCCTCGCTGAATTAAGTAATTCCTCACTTGCTGCAAATGTGACACAACTGCAGAGCCCTCTGTGGAGAGAACCAACACTTCTCTGCCACTTTAAATTTAATAGGTCCTCACTGCGGCAAATGTGACCCAACTGCAGAGCCCTCTGTGGAGAGAACCAACCCCCTCTGCCTCTCGATATTGAATAGGTACGCACTTCCTGAAAATGTGACTCAACTGCAGAGCTCCCTGTGGAGAGAACCAACCCTCCTCTGCCACTTTAAATTTAATAGGTCCTCACTGCGGCAAATGTGACCCAACTGCAGAGCCCCCTGTGGAGAGAACCAACACTTCTCTGCCACTTTAAATTTAATAGGTCCTCACTGCGGCAAATGTGACCCAACTGCAGAGCCCCCTGTGGAGAGAACCAACCCCCTCTGCCTCTCGATATTGAATAGGTACGCACTTGCTGAAAATGTGACTCAACTGCAGAGCTCCCTGTGGAGAGAACCAACCCTCCTCTGCCACTTTAAATTTAATACGTCCTCACTGCGGCAAATGTGACCCAACTGCAGAGTCCCCTGTGGAGAGAACCAACCCCCTCTGCCTCTCGATATTGAATAGATACTTACTTCCTGTTAATGTGACTCAACTGCAGTTGGCCCTCTGTGGAGAGAACCTACACTTCTCTGCCCCTCTTTATTGAATAGGTACGCACTTGCTGAAAATGTGACTCAACTGCAGAGCTCCCTGTGAAGAGACCCAACCCTCCTCCGCCTCGCTGAATTAAGTAATTCCTCACTTGCTGCAAATGTGACACAACTGCAGAGCCCTCTGTGGAGAGAACCAACACTTCTCTGCCACTTTAAATTTAATAGGTCCTCACTGCGGCAAATGTGACCCAACTGCAGAGCCCTCTGTGGAGAGAACCAACCCCCTCTGCCTCTCGATATTGAATAGGTACGCACTTCCTGAAAATGTGACTCAACTGCAGAGCTCCCTGTGGAGAGAACCAACCCTCCTCTGCCACTTTAAATTTAATAGGTCCTCACTGCGGCAAATGTGACCCAACTGCAGAGCCCCCTGTGGAGAGAACCCACACTTCTCTGCCACTTTAAATTTAATAGGTCCTCACTGCGGCAAATGTGACCCAACTGCAGAGCCCCCTGTGGAGAGAACCAGCCCCCTCTGCCTCTCGATATTGAATTGATACTTACTTGCTGTAAATGTGACACAACTGCAGAGCTCCCTGTGGAGAGAACCAACCCTCCTCCGCCTCGCTGAATTAAGTAATTCCTCACTTGCTGCAAATCTGACACAACTGCAGAGCCCCCTGTGGAGAGAACCAACACTTCTCTTCCTCTCTACATTGAATAGGTACGCACTTGCTGAAAATGTGACTCAACTGCAGAGCTCCCTGTGGAGAGAACCAACCCTCCTCCGCCTCGCTGAATTAAGTAATTCCTCACTTGCTGCAAATCTGACACAACTGCAGAGCCCTCTGTGGAGAGAACCAACACTTCTCTTCCTCTCTATATTGAATAGGTACGCACTTGCTGCAAATGGGACATAACTGCAGAGCTCCCTGTGGAGAGAACTAACCCTCCTCCGCCTCGCTGAATTAAGTAATTCCTCACTTGCTGCAAATGTGACACAACTGCAGAGCCCTCTGTGGAGAGAACCAACACTTCTCTGCCTCTCTTTATTGAATAGGTACGCACTTGCTGAAAATGTGACTCAACTGCAGAGCTCCCTGTGGAGAGAACCAACCCTCCTCTGCCACTTTAAATTTAATAGGTCCTCACTGCGGCAAATGTGACCCAACTGCAGAGCCCCCTGTGGAAAAAACCAACCCCCTCTGCCTCTCGATATTGAATAGGTACGCACTTGCTGAAAATGTGACTCAACTGCAGAGCTCCCTGTGGAGAGAACCAACCCTCCTCTGCCACTTTAAATTTAATACGTCCTCACTGCGGCAAATGTGACCCAACTGCAGAGTCCCCTGTGGAGAGAACCAACCCCCTCTGCCTCTCGATATTGAATAGATACTTACTTCCTGTTAATGTGACACAACTGCAGAGCCCTCTGTGGAGAGAACCAACACTTCTCTGCCTCTCTTTATTGAATAGGTACGCACTAACTAAAAATGTGACTCAACTGCAGTTGGCCCTCTGTGGAGAGAACCTACACTTCTCTGCCTCTCTTTATTGAATAGGTACGCACTTGCTGAAAATGTGACTCAACTGCAGAGCTCCCTGTGAAGAGAACCAACCCTCCTCCGCCTCGCTGAATTAAGTAATTCCTCACTTGCTGCAAATGTGACACAACTGCAGAGCCCTCTGTGGAGAGAACCAACACTTCTCTGCCACTTTAAATTTAATAGGTCCTCACTGCGGCAAATGTGACCCAACTGCAGAGCCCCCTGTGGAGAGAACCAACCCCCTCTGCCTCTCGATATTGAATAGGTACGCACTTGCTGAAAATGTGACTCAACTGCAGAGCTCCCTGTGGAGAGAACCAACCCTCCTCTGCCACTTTAAATTTAATACGTCCTCACTGCGGCAAATGTGACCCAACTGCAGAGTCCCCTGTGGAGAGAACCAACCCCCTCTGCCTCTCGATATTGAATAGATACTTACTTCCTGTTAATGTGACTCAACTGCAGTTGGCCCTCTGTGGAGAGAACCTACACTTCTCTGCCCCTCTTTATTGAATAGGTACGCACTTGCTGAAAATGTGACTCAACTGCAGAGCTCCCTGTGAAGAGAACCAACCCTCCTCCGCCTCGCTGAATTAAGTAATTCCTCACTTGCTGCAAATGTGACACAACTGCAGAGCCCTCTGTGGAGAGAACCAACACTTCTCTGCCACTTTAAATTTAATAGGTCCTCACTGCGGCAAATGTGACCCAACTGCAGAGCCCTCTGTGGAGAGAACCAACCCCCTCTGCCTCTCGATATTGAATAGGTACGCACTTCCTGAAAATGTGACTCAACTGCAGAGCTCCCTGTGGAGAGAACCAACCCTCCTCTGCCACTTTAAATTTAATAGGTCCTCACTGCGGCAAATGTGACCCAACTGCAGAGCCCCCTGTGGAGAGAACCAACCCCCTCTGCCTCTCGATATTGAATAGATACTTACTTGCGGCAAATGTGACCCAACTGCAGAGTCCCCTGCGGAGAGAACCAACCCTCCTCTGCCACTTTAAATTTAATACGTCCTCACTGCGGCAAATGTGACCCAACTGCAGAGTCCCCTGTGGAGAGAACCAACCCCCTCTGCCTCTCGATATTGAATAGATACTTACTTCCTGTTAATGTGACTCAACTGCAGTTGGCCCTCTGTGGAGAGAACCTACACTTCTCTGCCCCTCTTTATTGAATAGGTACGCACTTGCTGAAAATGTGACTCAACTGCAGAGTTCCCTGTAAAGAGAACCAACCCTCCTCCGCCTCGCTGAATTAAGTAATTCCTCACTTGCTGCAAATGTGACACAACTGCAGAGCCCTCTGTGGAGAGAACCAACACTTCTCTGCCACTTTAAATTTAATAGGTCCTCACTGCGGCAAATGTGACCCAACTGCAGAGCCCCCTGTGGAGAGAACCAGCCCCCTCTGCCTCTCGATATTGAATTGATACTTACTTGCTGTAAATGTGACACAACTGCAGAGCTCCCTGTGGAGAGAACCAACCCTCCTCCGCCTCGCTGAATTAAGTAATTCCTCACTTGCTGCAAATCTGACACAACTGCAGAGCCCCCTGTGGAGAGAACCAACACTTCTCTTCCTCTCTATATTGAATAGGTACGCACTTGCTGAAAATGTGACTCAACTGCAGAGCTCCCTGTGGAGAGAACCAACCCTCCTCCGCCTCGCTGAATTAAGTAATTCCTCACTTGCTGCAAATCTGACACAACTGCAGAGCCCTCTGTGGAGAGAACCAACACTTCTCTTCCTCTCTATATTGAATAGGTACGCACTTGCTGCAAATGGGACATAACTGCAGAGCTCCCTGTGGAGAGAACTAACCCTCCTCCGCCTCGCTGAATTAAGTAATTCCTCACTTGCTGCAAATGTGACACAACTGCAGAGCCCTCTGTGGAGAGAACCAACACTTCTCTGCCTCTCTTTATTGAATAGGTACGCACTTGCTGAAAATGTGACTCAACTGCAGAGCTCCCTGTGGAGAGAACCAACCCTCCTCTGCCACTTTAAATTTAATAGGTCCTCACTGCGGCAAATGTGACCCAACTGCAGAGCCCCCTGTGGAAAGAACCAACCCCCTCTGCCTCTCGATATTGAATAGGTACGCACTTGCTGAAAATGTGACTCAACTGCAGAGCTCCCTGTGGAGAGAACCAACCCTCCTCTGCCACTTTAAATTTAATACGTCCTCACTGCGGCAAATGTGACCCAACTGCAGAGTCCCCTGTGGAGAGAACCAACCCTCCTCTGCCACTTTAAATTTAATACGTCCTCACTGCGGCAAATGTGACCCAACTGCAGAGTCCCCTGTGGAGAGAACCAACCCCCTCTGCCTCTCTTTATTGAATAGGTACGCACTTGCTAAAAATGTGACTCAACTGCAGTTGGCCCTCTGTGGAGAGAACCTACACTTCTCTGCCCCTCTTTATTGAATAGGTACGCACTTGCTGAAAATGTGACTCAACTGCAGAGCTCCCTGTGAAGAGAACCAACCCTCCTCCGCCTCGCTGAATTAAGTAATTCCTCACTTGCTGCAAATGTGACACAACTGCAGAGCCCTCTGTGGAGAGAACCAACACTTCTCTGCCACTTTAAATTTAATAGGTCCTCACTGCGGCAAATGTGACCCAACTGCAGAGCCCTCTGTGGAGAGAACCAACCCCCTCTGCCTCTCGATATTGAATAGGTACGCACTTGCTGAAAATGTGACTCAACTGCAGAGCTCCCTGTGGAGAGAACCAACCCTCCTCTGCCACTTTAAATTTAATAGGTCCTCACTGCGGCAAATGTGACCCAACTGCAGAGCCCCCTGTGGAGAGAACCAACCCCCTCTGCCTCTCGATATTGAATAGATACTTACTTGCGGCAAATGTGACCCAACTGCAGAGTCCCCTGCGGAGAGAACCAACCCTCCTCTGCCACTTTAAATTTAATACGTCCTCACTGCGGCAAATGTGACCCAACTGCAGAGTCCCCTGTGGAGAGAACCAACCCCCTCTGCCTCTCGATATTGAATAGATACTTACTTCCTGTTAATGTGACTCAACTGCAGTTATCCCTCTGTGGAGAGAACCTACACTTCTCTGCCCCTCTTTATTGAATAGGTACGCACTTGCTGAAAATGTGACTCAACTGCAGAGTTCCCTGTGAAGAGAACCAACCCTCCTCCGCCTCGCTGAATTAAGTAATTCCTCACTTGCTACAAATGTGACACAACTGCAGAGCCCTCTGTGGAGAGAACCAACACTTCTCTGCCACTTTAAATTTAATAGGTCCTCACTGCGGCAAATGTGACCCAACTGCAGAGCCCCCTGTGGAGAGAACCAACCCCCTCTGCCTCTCGATATTGAATTGATACTTACTTGCTGTAAATGTGACACAACTGCAGAGCTCCCTGTGGAGAGAACCAACCCTCCTCCGCCTCGCTGAATTAAGTAATTCCTCACTTGCTGCAAATCTGACACAACTGCAGAGCCCCCTGTGGAGAGAACCAACACTTCTCTTCCTCTCTATATTGAATAGGAACGCACTTACTGCAAATGGGACATAACTGCAAAGCTCCCTGTGGAGAGAACTAACCCTCCTCCGCCTCGCTGAATTAAGTAATTCCTCACTTGCTGCAAATGTGACACAACTGCAGAGCCCTCTGTGGAGAGAACCAACACTTCTCTGCCTCTCTTTATTGAATAGGTACGCACTTGCTGAAAATGTGACTCAACTGCAGAGCTCCCTGTGGAGAGAACCAACACTCCTCCGCCTCGCTGAATTAAGTAAGTCCTTACTTGCTGCAAATGTGACATAACTGCAGAGCCCCCTGTGGAGAGAACCAACCCTCCTCGGCCACTTTATATTTAATAGATACTTACTTGCTGAAAATGTGACTCAACTGCAGAGCCCCCTGTGGAGAGAACCAACACTTCTCTTCCTCTCTATATTGAATAGGTACGCACTTGCTGCAAATGGGACATAACTGCAGAGCCCCCTGTGGACTGAACCAACCCTCCTCTGCCACTTTAAATTTAATAGGTACGCACTTGCTGAAAATGTGACTCAACTGCAGAGCTCCCTGTGGAGAGAACCAACCCTCCTCTCCCACTTTAAATTTAATACGTCCTCACTGCGGCAAATGTGACCCAACTGCAGAGCCCCCTGTGGAGAGAACCAACCCTCCTCCGCCTCGCTGAATTAAGTAATTCCTCACTTGCTGCAAATGTGACACAACTGCAGAGCCCCCTGTGGAGAGAACCAACCCTCCTCGGCCACTTTATATTTAATAGATACTTACTTGCTGAAAATGTGACTCAACTGCAGAGCCCCCTGTGGAGAGAACCAACACTTCTCTTCCTCTCTATATTGAATAGGTACGCACTTGCTGCAAATGGGACATAACTGCAGAGCCCCCTGTGGACTGAACCAACCCTCCTCTGCCACTTTAAATTTAATAGGTCCTCACTGCGGCAAATGTGACCCAACTGCAGAGCCCCCTGTGGAGAGAACCAACCCCCTCTGCCTCTCGATATTGAATAGGTACGCACTTGCTGAAAATGTGACTCAACTGCAGAGCTCCCTGTGGAGAGAACCAACCCTCCTCTCCCACTTTAAATTTAATACGTCCTCACTGCGGCAAATGTGACCCAACTGCAGAGCCCCCTGTGGAGAGAACCAACCCTCCTCCGCCTCGCTGAATTAAGTAATTCCTCACTTGCTGCAAATGTGACACAACTGCAGAGCCCTCTGTGGAGAGAACCAACACTTCTCTGCCTCTCTTTATTGAATAGGTACGCACTTGCTGAAAATGTGACTCAACTGCAGAGCTCCCTGTGGAGAGAACCAACCCTCCTCCGCCTCGCTGAATTAAGTAAGTCCTTACTTGCTGCAAATGTGACATAACTGCAGAGCCCCCTGTGGAGAGAACCAACCCTCCTCGGCCACTTTATATTTAATAGATACTTACTTGCTGAAAATGTGACTCAACTGCAGAGCCCCCTGTGGAGAGAACCAACACTTCTCTTCCTCTCTATATTGAATAGGTACGCACTTGCTGAAAATGTGACTCAACTGCAGAGCTCCCTGTGGAGAGAACCAACCCTCCTCTGCCACTTTAAATTTAATAGGTCCTCACTGCGGCAAATGTGACCCAACTGCAGAGCCCCCTGTGGAGAGAACCAACCCTCCTCCGCCTCGCTGAATTAAGTAATTCCTCACTTGCTGTAAATGTGACACAACTGCAGAGCTCCCTGTGGAGAGAACCAATCCTCCTCCGCCTCGCTGAATTAAGTAATTCCTCACTTGCTGCAAATCTGACACAACTGCAGAGCCCCCTGTGGAGAGAACCAACACTTCTCTTCCTCTCTATATTGAATAGGTACGCACTTGCTGCAAATGGGACATAACTGCAGAGCTCCCTGTGGAGAGAACTAACCCTCCTCCGCCTCGCTGAATTAAGTAATTCCTCACTTGCTGCAAATGTGACACAACTGCAGAGCCCTCTGTGGAGAGAACCAACACTTCTATGCCTCTCTTTATTGAATAGGTACGCACTTGCTGAAAATGTGACTCAACTGCAGAGCTCCCTGTGGAGAGAACCAACCCTCCTCCGCCTCGCTGAATTAAGTAATTCCTCACTTGCTGCAAATCTGACACAACTGCAGAGCCCTCTGTGGAGAGAACCAACACTTCTCTTCCTCTCTATATTGAATAGGTACGCACTTGCTGCAAATGGGACATAACTGCAGAGCTCCCTGTGGAGAGAACTAACCCTCCTCCGCCTCGCTGAATTAAGTAATTCCTCACTTGCTGCAAATGTGACACAACTGCAGAGCCCTCTGTGGAGAGAACCAACACTTCTCTGCCTCTCTTTATTGAATAGGTACGCACTTGCTGAAAATGTGACTCAACTGCAGAGCTCCCTGTGGAGAGAACCAACCCTCCTCTGCCACTTTAAATTTAATAGGTCCTCACTGCGGCAAAAGTGACCCAACTGCAGAGCCCCCTGTGGAAAGAACCAACCCCCTCTGCCTCTCGATATTGAATAGGTACGCACTTGCTGAAAATGTGACTCAACTGCAGAGCTCCCTGTGGAGAGAACCAACCCTCCTCTGCCACTTTAAATTTAATACGTCCTCACTGCGGCAAATGTGACCCAACTGCAGAGTCCCCTGTGGAGAGAACCAACCCCCTCTGCCTCTCGATATTGAATAGATACTTACTTCCTGTTAATGTGACACAACTGCAGAGCCCTCTGTGGAGAGAACCAACACTTCTCTGCCTCTCTTTATTGAATAGGTACGCACTTGCTAAAAATGTGACTCAACTGCAGTTGGCCCTCTGTGGAGAGAACCTACACTTCTCTGCCTCTCTTTATTGAATAGGTACGCACTTGCTGAAAATGTGACTCAACTGGAGAGCTCCCTGTGAAGAGAACCAACCCTCCTCCGCCTCGCTGAATTAAGTAATTCCTCACTTGCTGCAAATGTGACACAACTGCAGAGCCCTCTGTGGAGAGAACCAACACTTCTCTGCCACTTTAAATTTAATAGGTCCTCACTGCGGCAAATGTGACCCAACTGCAGAGCCCCCTGTGGAGAGAACCAACCCCCTCTGCCTCTCGATATTGAATAGGTACGCACTTGCTGAAAATGTGACTCAACTGCAGAGCTCCCTGTGGAGAGAACCAACCCTCCTCTGCCACTTTAAATTTAATACGTCCTCACTGCGGCAAATGTGACCCAACTGCAGAGTCCCCTGTGGAGAGAACCAACCCCCTCTGCCTCTCGATATTGAATAGATACTTACTTCCTGTTAATGTGACTCAACTGCAGTTGGCCCTCTGTGGAGAGAACCTACACTTCTCTGCCCCTCTTTATTGAATAGGTACGCACTTGCTGAAAATGTGACCCAACTGCAGAGCCCCCTGTGGAAAGAACCAACCCCCTCTGCCTCTCGATATTGAATAGGTACGCACTTGCTGAAAATGTGACTCAACTGCAGAGCTCCCTGTGGAGAGAACCAACCCTCCTCTGCCACTTTAAATTTAATACGTCCTCACTGCGGCAAATGTGACCCAACTGCAGAGTCCCCTGTGGAGAGAACCAACCCCCTCTGCCTCTCGATATTGAATAGATACTTACTTCCTGTTAATGTGACACAACTGCAGAGCCCTCTGTGGAGAGAACCAACACTTCTCTGCCTCTCTTTATTGAATAGGTACGCACTTGCTAAAAATGTGACTCAACTGCAGTTGGCCCTCTGTGGAGAGAACCTACACTTCTCTGCCTCTCTTTATTGAATAGGTACGCACTTGCTGAAAATGTGACTCAACTGGAGAGCTCCCTGTGAAGAGAACCAACCCTCCTCCGCCTCGCTGAATTAAGTAATTCCTCACTTGCTGCAAATGTGACACAACTGCAGAGCCCTCTGTGGAGAGAACCAACACTTCTCTGCCACTTTAAATTTAATAGGTCCTCACTGCGGCAAATGTGACCCAACTGCAGAGCCCCCTGTGGAGAGAACCAACCCCCTCTGCCTCTCGATATTGAATAGGTACGCACTTGCTGAAAATGTGACTCAACTGCAGAGCTCCCTGTGGAGAGAACCAACCCTCCTCTGCCACTTTAAATTTAATACGTCCTCACTGCGGCAAATGTGACCCAACTGCAGAGTCCCCTGTGGAGAGAACCAACCCCCTCTGCCTCTCGATATTGAATAGATACTTACTTCCTGTTAATGTGACTCAACTGCAGTTGGCCCTCTGTGGAGAGAACCTACACTTCTCTGCCCCTCTTTATTGAATAGGTACGCACTTGCTGAAAATGTGACCCAACTGCAGAGCCCCCTGTGGAAAGAACCAACCCCCTCTGCCTCTCGATATTGAATAGGTACGCACTTGCTGAAAATGTGACTCAACTGCAGAGCTCCCTGTGGAGAGAACCAACCCTCCTCTGCCACTTTAAATTTAATACGTCCTCACTGCGGCAAATGTGACCCAACTGCAGAGTCCCCTGTGGAGAGAACCAACCCTCCTCTGCCACTTTAAATTTAATACGTCCTCACTGCGGCAAATGTGACCCAACTGCAGAGTCCCCTGTGGAGAGAACCAACCCCCTCTGCCTCTCTTTATTGAATAGGTACGCACTTGCTAAAAATGTGACTCAACTGCAGTTGGCCCTCTGTGGAGAGAACCTACACTTCTCTGCCCCTCTTTATTGAATAGGTACGCACTTGCTGAAAATGTGACTCAACTGCAGAGCTCCCTGTGAAGAGAACCAACCCTCCTCCGCCTCGCTGAATTAAGTAATTCCTCACTTGCTGCAAATGTGACACAACTGCAGAGCCCTCTGTGGAGAGAACCAACACTTCTCTGCCACTTTAAATTTAATAGGTCCTCACTGCGGCAAATGTGACCCAACTGCAGAGCCCTCTGTGGAGAGAACCAACCCCCTCTGCCTCTCGATATTGAATAGGTACGCACTTGCTGAAAATGTGACTCAACTGCAGAGCTCCCTGTGGAGAGAACCAACCCTCCTCTGCCACTTTAAATTTAATAGGTCCTCACTGCGGCAAATGTGACCCAACTGCAGAGCCCCCTGTGGAGAGAACCAACCCCCTCTGCCTCTCGATATTGAATAGATACTTACTTGCGGCAAATGTGACCCAACTGCAGAGTCCCCTGCGGAGAGAACCAACCCTCCTCTGCCACTTTAAATTTAATACGTCCTCACTGCGGCAAATGTGACCCAACTGCAGAGTCCCCTGTGGAGAGAACCAACCCCCTCTGCCTCTCGATATTGAATAGATACTTACTTCCTGTTAATGTGACTCAACTGCAGTTATCCCTCTGTGGAGAGAACCTACACTTCTCTGCCCCTCTTTATTGAATAGGTACGCACTTGCTGAAAATGTGACTCAACTGCAGAGTTCCCTGTGAAGAGAACCAACCCTCCTCCGCCTCGCTGAATTAAGTAATTCCTCACTTGCTACAAATGTGACACAACTGCAGAGCCCTCTGTGGAGAGAACCAACACTTCTCTGCCACTTTAAATTTAATAGGTCCTCACTGCGGCAAATGTGACCCAACTGCAGAGCCCCCTGTGGAGAGAACCAACCCCCTCTGCCTCTCGATATTGAATTGATACTTACTTGCTGTAAATGTGACACAACTGCAGAGCTCCCTGTGGAGAGAACCAACCCTCCTCCGCCTCGCTGAATTAAGTAATTCCTCACTTGCTGCAAATCTGACACAACTGCAGAGCCCCCTGTGGAGAGAACCAACACTTCTCTTCCTCTCTATATTGAATAGGAACGCACTTACTGCAAATGGGACATAACTGCAAAGCTCCCTGTGGAGAGAACTAACCCTCCTCCGCCTCGCTGAATTAAGTAATTCCTCACTTGCTGCAAATGTGACACAACTGCAGAGCCCTCTGTGGAGAGAACCAACACTTCTCTGCCTCTCTTTATTGAATAGGTACGCACTTGCTGAAAATGTGACTCAACTGCAGAGCTCCCTGTGGAGAGAACCAACACTCCTCCGCCTCGCTGAATTAAGTAAGTCCTTACTTGCTGCAAATGTGACATAACTGCAGAGCCCCCTGTGGAGAGAACCAACCCTCCTCGGCCACTTTATATTTAATAGATACTTACTTGCTGAAAATGTGACTCAACTGCAGAGCCCCCTGTGGAGAGAACCAACACTTCTCTTCCTCTCTATATTGAATAGGTACGCACTTGCTGCAAATGGGACATAACTGCAGAGCCCCCTGTGGACTGAACCAACCCTCCTCTGCCACTTTAAATTTAATAGGTACGCACTTGCTGAAAATGTGACTCAACTGCAGAGCTCCCTGTGGAGAGAACCAACCCTCCTCTCCCACTTTAAATTTAATACGTCCTCACTGCGGCAAATGTGACCCAACTGCAGAGCCCCCTGTGGAGAGAACCAACCCTCCTCCGCCTCGCTGAATTAAGTAATTCCTCACTTGCTGCAAATGTGACACAACTGCAGAGCCCCCTGTGGAGAGAACCAACCCTCCTCGGCCACTTTATATTTAATAGATACTTACTTGCTGAAAATGTGACTCAACTGCAGAGCCCCCTGTGGAGAGAACCAACACTTCTCTTCCTCTCTATATTGAATAGGTACGCACTTGCTGCAAATGGGACATAACTGCAGAGCCCCCTGTGGACTGAACCAACCCTCCTCTGCCACTTTAAATTTAATAGGTCCTCACTGCGGCAAATGTGACCCAACTGCAGAGCCCCCTGTGGAGAGAACCAACCCCCTCTGCCTCTCGATATTGAATAGGTACGCACTTGCTGAAAATGTGACTCAACTGCAGAGCTCCCTGTGGAGAGAACCAACCCTCCTCTCCCACTTTAAATTTAATACGTCCTCACTGCGGCAAATGTGACCCAACTGCAGAGCCCCCTGTGGAGAGAACCAACCCTCCTCCGCCTCGCTGAATTAAGTAATTCCTCACTTGCTGCAAATGTGACACAACTGCAGAGCCCTCTGTGGAGAGAACCAACACTTCTCTGCCTCTCTTTATTGAATAGGTACGCACTTGCTGAAAATGTGACTCAACTGCAGAGCTCCCTGTGGAGAGAACCAACCCTCCTCCGCCTCGCTGAATTAAGTAAGTCCTTACTTGCTGCAAATGTGACATAACTGCAGAGCCCCCTGTGGAGAGAACCAACCCTCCTCGGCCACTTTATATTTAATAGATACTTACTTGCTGAAAATGTGACTCAACTGCAGAGCCCCCTGTGGAGAGAACCAACACTTCTCTTCCTCTCTATATTGAATAGGTACGCACTTGCTGAAAATGTGACTCAACTGCAGAGCTCCCTGTGGAGAGAACCAACCCTCCTCTGCCACTTTAAATTTAATAGGTCCTCACTGCGGCAAATGTGACCCAACTGCAGAGCCCCCTGTGGAGAGAACCAACCCTCCTCCGCCTCGCTGAATTAAGTAATTCCTCACTTGCTGTAAATGTGACACAACTGCAGAGCTCCCTGTGGAGAGAACCAATCCTCCTCCGCCTCGCTGAATTAAGTAATTCCTCACTTGCTGCAAATCTGACACAACTGCAGAGCCCCCTGTGGAGAGAACCAACACTTCTCTTCCTCTCTATATTGAATAGGTACGCACTTGCTGCAAATGGGACATAACTGCAGAGCTCCCTGTGGAGAGAACTAACCCTCCTCCGCCTCGCTGAATTAAGTAATTCCTCACTTGCTGCAAATGTGACACAACTGCAGAGCCCTCTGTGGAGAGAACCAACACTTCTATGCCTCTCTTTATTGAATAGGTACGCACTTGCTGAAAATGTGACTCAACTGCAGAGCTCCCTGTGGAGAGAACCAACCCTCCTCCGCCTCGCTGAATTAAGTAATTCCTCACTTGCTGCAAATCTGACACAACTGCAGAGCCCTCTGTGGAGAGAACCAACACTTCTCTTCCTCTCTATATTGAATAGGTACGCACTTGCTGCAAATGGGACATAACTGCAGAGCTCCCTGTGGAGAGAACTAACCCTCCTCCGCCTCGCTGAATTAAGTAATTCCTCACTTGCTGCAAATGTGACACAACTGCAGAGCCCTCTGTGGAGAGAACCAACACTTCTCTGCCTCTCTTTATTGAATAGGTACGCACTTGCTGAAAATGTGACTCAACTGCAGAGCTCCCTGTGGAGAGAACCAACCCTCCTCTGCCACTTTAAATTTAATAGGTCCTCACTGCGGCAAAAGTGACCCAACTGCAGAGCCCCCTGTGGAAAGAACCAACCCCCTCTGCCTCTCGATATTGAATAGGTACGCACTTGCTGAAAATGTGACTCAACTGCAGAGCTCCCTGTGGAGAGAACCAACCCTCCTCTGCCACTTTAAATTTAATACGTCCTCACTGCGGCAAATGTGACCCAACTGCAGAGTCCCCTGTGGAGAGAACCAACCCCCTCTGCCTCTCGATATTGAATAGATACTTACTTCCTGTTAATGTGACACAACTGCAGAGCCCTCTGTGGAGAGAACCAACACTTCTCTGCCTCTCTTTATTGAATAGGTACGCACTTGCTAAAAATGTGACTCAACTGCAGTTGGCCCTCTGTGGAGAGAACCTACACTTCTCTGCCTCTCTTTATTGAATAGGTACGCACTTGCTGAAAATGTGACTCAACTGGAGAGCTCCCTGTGAAGAGAACCAACCCTCCTCCGCCTCGCTGAATTAAGTAATTCCTCACTTGCTGCAAATGTGACACAACTGCAGAGCCCTCTGTGGAGAGAACCAACACTTCTCTGCCACTTTAAATTTAATAGGTCCTCACTGCGGCAAATGTGACCCAACTGCAGAGCCCCCTGTGGAGAGAACCAACCCCCTCTGCCTCTCGATATTGAATAGGTACGCACTTGCTGAAAATGTGACTCAACTGCAGAGCTCCCTGTGGAGAGAACCAACCCTCCTCTGCCACTTTAAATTTAATACGTCCTCACTGCGGCAAATGTGACCCAACTGCAGAGTCCCCTGTGGAGAGAACCAACCCCCTCTGCCTCTCGATATTGAATAGATACTTACTTCCTGTTAATGTGACTCAACTGCAGTTGGCCCTCTGTGGAGAGAACCTACACTTCTCTGCCCCTCTTTATTGAATAGGTACGCACTTGCTGAAAATGTGACTCAACTGCAGAGCTCCCTGTGAAGAGAACCAACCCTCCTCCGCCTCGCTGAATTAAGTAATTCCTCACTTGCTGCAAATGTGACACAACTGCAGAGCCCTCTGTGGAGAGAACCAACACTTCTCTGCCACTTTAAATTTAATAGGTCCTCACTGCGGCAAATGTGACCCAACTGCAGAGCCCTCTGTGGAGAGAACCAACCCCCTCTGCCTCTCGATATTGAATAGGTACGCACTTGCTGAAAATGTGACTCAACTGCAGAGCTCCCTGTGGAGAGAACCAACCCTCCTCTGCCACTTTAAATTTAATAGGTCCTCACTGCGGCAAATGTGACCCAACTGCAGAGCCCCCTGTGGAGAGAACCAACCCCCTCTGCCTCTCGATATTGAATAGATACTTACTTGCGGCAAATGTGACCCAACTGCAGAGTCCCCTGCGGAGAGAACCAACCCTCCTCTGCCACTTTAAATTTAATACGTCCTCACTGCGGCAAATGTGACCCAACTGCAGAGTCCCCTGTGGAGAGAACCAACCCCCTCTGCCTCTCGATATTGAATAGATACTTACTTCCTGTTAATGTGACTCAACTGCAGTTGGCCCTCTGTGGAGAGAACCTACACTTCTCTGCCCCTCTTTATTGAATAGGTACGCACTTGCTGAAAATGTGACTCAACTGCAGAGTTCCCTGTGAAGAGAACCAACCCTCCTCCGCCTCGCTGAATTAAGTAATTCCTCACTTGCTGCAAATGTGACACAACTGCAGAGCCCTCTGTGGAGAGAACCAAAACTTCTCTGCCACTTTAAATTTAATAGGTCCTCACTGCGGCAAATGTGACCCAACTGCAGAGCCCCCTGTGGAGAGAACCAACCCCCTCTGCCTCTCGATATTGAATTGATACTTACTTGCTGTAAATGTGACACAACTGCAGAGCTCCCTGTGGAGAGAACCAACCCTCCTCCGCCTCGCTGAATTAAGTAATTCCTCACTTGCTGCAAATCTGACACAACTGCAGAGCCCCCTGTGGAGAGAACCAACACTTCTCTTCCTCTCTATATTGAATAGGTACGCACTTGCTGAAAATGTGACTCAACTGCAGAGCTCCCTGTGGAGAGAACCAACCCTCCTCCGCCTCGCTGAATTAAGTAATTCCTCACTTGCTGCAAATCTGACACAACTGCAGAGCCCTCTGTGGAGAGAACCAACACTTCTCTTCCTCTCTATATTGAATAGGTACGCACTTGCTGCAAATGGGACATAACTGCAGAGCTCCCTGTGGAGAGAACTAACCCTCCTCCGCCTCGCTGAATTAAGTAATTCCTCACTTGCTGCAAATGTGACACAACTGCAGAGCCCTCTGTGGAGAGAACCAACACTTCTCTGCCTCTCTTTATTGAATAGGTACGCACTTGCTGAAAATGTGACTCAACTGCAGAGCTCCCTGTGGAGAGAACCAACCCTCCTCTGCCACTTTAAATTTAATAGGTCCTCACTGCGGCAAATGTGACCCAACTGCAGAGCCCCCTGTGGAAAGAACCAACCCCCTCTGCCTCTCGATATTGAATAGGTACGCACTTGCTGAAAATGTGACTCAACTGCAGAGCTCCCTGTGGAGAGAACCAACCCTCCTCTGCCACTTTAAATTTAATACGTCCTCACTGCGGCAAATGTGACCCAACTGCAGAGTCCCCTGTGGAGAGAACCAACCCTCCTCTGCCACTTTAAATTTAATACGTCCTCACTGCGGCAAATGTGACCCAACTGCAGAGTCCCCTGTGGAGAGAACCAACCCCCTCTGCCTCTCTTTATTGAATAGGTACGCACTTGCTAAAAATGTGACTCAACTGCAGTTGGCCCTCTGTGGAGAGAACCTACACTTCTCTGCCCCTCTTTATTGAATAGGTACGCACTTGCTGAAAATGTGACTCAACTGCAGAGCTCCCTGTGAAGAGAACCAACCCTCCTCCGCCTCGCTGAATTAAGTAATTCCTCACTTGCTGCAAATGTGACACAACTGCAGAGCCCTCTGTGGAGAGAACCAACACTTCTCTGCCACTTTAAATTTAATAGGTCCTCACTGCGGCAAATGTGACCCAACTGCAGAGCCCTCTGTGGAGAGAACCAACCCCCTCTGCCTCTCGATATTGAATAGGTACGCACTTGCTGAAAATGTGACTCAACTGCAGAGCTCCCTGTGGAGAGAACCAACCCTCCTCTGCCACTTTAAATTTAATAGGTCCTCACTGCGGCAAATGTGACCCAACTGCAGAGCCCCCTGTGGAGAGAACCAACCCCCTCTGCCTCTCGATATTGAATAGATACTTACTTGCGGCAAATGTGACCCAACTGCAGAGTCCCCTGCGGAGAGAACCAACCCTCCTCTGCCACTTTAAATTTAATACGTCCTCACTGCGGCAAATGTGACCCAACTGCAGAGTCCCCTGTGGAGAGAACCAACCCCCTCTGCCTCTCGATATTGAATAGATACTTACTTCCTGTTAATGTGACTCAACTGCAGTTGGCCCTCTGTGGAGAGAACCTACACTTCTCTGCCCCTCTTTATTGAATAGGTACGCACTTGCTGAAAATGTGACTCAACTGCAGAGTTCCCTGTGAAGAGAACCAACCCTCCTCCGCCTCGCTGAATTAAGTAATTCCTCACTTGCTGCAAATGTGACACAACTGCAGAGCCCTCTGTGGAGAGAACCAACACTTCTCTGCCACTTTAAATTTAATAGGTCCTCACTGCGGCAAATGTGACCCAACTGCAGAGCCCCCTGTGGAGAGAACCAACCCCCTCTGCCTCTCGATATTGAATTGATACTTACTTGCTGTAAATGTGACACAACTGCAGAGCTCCCTGTGGAGAGAACCAACCCTCCTCCGCCTCGCTGAATTAAGTAATTCCTCACTTGCTGCAAATCTGACACAACTGCAGAGCCCCCTGTGGAGAGAACCAACACTTCTCTTCCTCTCTATATTGAATAGGAACGCACTTGCTGCAAATGGGACATAACTGCAAAGCTCCCTGTGGAGAGAACTAACCCTCCTCCGCCTCGCTGAATTAAGTAATTCCTCACTTGCTGCAAATGTGACACAACTGCAGAGCCCTCTGTGGAGAGAACCAACACTTCTCTGCCTCTCTTTATTGAATAGGTACGCACTTGCTGAAAATGTGACTCAACTGCAGAGCTCCCTGTGGAGAGAACCAACACTCCTCCGCCTCGCTGAATTAAGTAAGTCCTTACTTGCTGCAAATGTGACATAACTGCAGAGCCCCCTGTGGAGAGAACCAATTCTCCTCGGCCACTTTATATTTAATAGATACTTACTTGCTGAAAATGTGACTCAACTGCAGAGCCCCCTGTGGAGAGAACCAACACTTCTCTTCCTCTCTATATTGAATAGGTACGCACTTGCTGCAAATGGGACATAACTGAAGAGCCCCCTGTGGAAGGAACCAACCCTCCTCTGCCACTTTAAATTTAATAGGTCCTCACTGCGGCAAATGTGACCCAACTGCAGAGCCCCCTGTGGAGAGAACCAACCCCCTCTGCCTCTCGATATTGAATAGGTACGCACTTGCTGAAAATGTGACTCAACTGCAGAGCTCCCTGTGGAGAGAACCAACCCTCCTCTCCCACTTTAAATTTAATACGTCCTCACTGCGGCAAATGTGACCCAACTGCAGAGCCCCCTGTGGAGAGAACCAACCCTCCTCCGCCTCGCTGAATTAAGTAATTCCTCACTTGCTGCAAATGTGACACAACTGCAGAGCCCTCTGTGGAGAGAACCAACACTTCTCTGCCTCTCTTTATTGAATAGGTACGCACTTGCTAAAAATGTGACTCAACTGCAGAGCTCCCTGTGGAGAGAACCAACCCTCCTCTGCCACTTTAAATTTAATAGGTCCTCACTGCGGCCAATGTGACCCAACTGCAGAAACCCCTGT
This sequence comes from Troilus luridus, assembly GCA_964056705.1. Lineage (NCBI taxonomy): Eukaryota > Metazoa > Arthropoda > Insecta > Hemiptera > Pentatomidae > Troilus > Troilus luridus. The sequence goes on from OZ057412.1 coordinate 205,944,752, forward strand.
GGAGAGAACCAACCCCCTCTGCCTCTCGATATTGAATAGATACTTACTTGCTGTTAATGTGACACAACTGCAGAGCCCTCTGTGGAGAGAACCAACACTTTTCTGCCTCTCTTTATTGAATAGGGACGACTTGCTGAAAATGCGACTCAACTGCAGAGCTCCCTGTGGAGAGAACCAACCCTCCTCCACCTCGCTGAATTAAGTAATTCCTTACTTGCTGCAAATGTGACATAACTGCAGAGCCCCCTGTGGAGAGAACCAACCCTCCTCCGCCTCGCTGAATTAAGTAATTCCTTACTTGCTGCAAATGTGACTCAACTGCAGAGCTCCCTTTGGAGAGAACCAACCCTCCTCCGCCCCGCTGAATTAAGTAATTCCTTACTTGCTGAAAATGTGACTCAACTGCAGAGCTCGCTGTGGAGAGAACCAACCCACTCTGCCTCTCGATATTGAATAGATACTTACTTGCTGTAAATGTGATACAACTGCAAAGCCCCCTGTGGACTGAACCAACCCTCCTCTGCCACTTTAAATTTAATAGGTCCTCACTGCGGCAAATGTGACCCAACTGCAGAGCCCCCTGTGGAGAGAACCAACCCCCTCTGCCTCTCGATATTGAATAGGTACGCACTTGCTGAAAATGTGACTCAACTGCAGAGCTCCCTGTGGAGAGAACCAACCCTCCTCTCCCACTTTAAATTTAATACGTCCTCACTGCGGCAAATGTGACCCAACTGCAGAGCCCCCTGTGGAGAGAACCAACCCTCCTCCGCCTCGCTGAATTAAGTAATTCCTCACTTGCTGCAAATGTGACACAACTGCAGAGCCCTCTGTGGAGAGAACCAACACTTCTCTGCCTCTCTTTATTGAATAGGTACGCACTTGCTAAAAATGTGACTCAACTGCAGAGCTCCCTGTGGAGAGAACCAACCCTCCTCTGCCACTTTAAATTTAATAGGTCCTCACTGCGGCCAATGTGACCCAACTGCAGAGCCCCCTGTGGAGAGAACCAACCCCCTCTGCCTCTCGATATTGAATAGATACTTACTTGCTGTTAATGTGACACAACTGCAGAGCCCTCTGTGGAGAGAACCAACACTTTTCTGCCTCTCTTTATTGAATAGGGACGACTTGCTGAAAATGCGACTCAACTGCAGAGCTCCCTGTGGAGAGAACCAACCCTCCTCCACCTCGCTGAATTAAGTAATTCCTTACTTGCTGAAAATGTGACTCAACTGCAGAGCTCGCTGTGGAGAGAACCAACCCACTCTGCCTCTCGATATTGAATAGATACTTACTTGCTGTAAATGTGACTCAACTGCAGTTGGCCCTCTGTGGAGAGAACCTACACTTCTCTGCCTCTCTTTATTGAATAGGTACGCACTTGCTGAAAATGTGATACAACTGCAAAGCCCCCTGTGGAGAGAACCAATCCTCCTCTGCCACTTTATATTTAATACGTCCTCACTGCGGCAAATGTGACCCAACTGCAGAGTCCCCTGTGGACAAAACCAACCCCCTCTGCCTCTCGATATTGAATAGATACTTACTTCCTGTTAATGTGACTCAACTGCAGGTGGCCCTCTGTGGAGAGAACCTACACTTCTCTGCCTCTCTTTATTGAATAGGTACGCACTTGCTGAAAATGTGACTCAACTGCAGAGCTCCCTGTGAAGAGAACCAACACTCCTCCGCCTCGCTGAATTAAGTAATTCCTCACTTGCTGCAAATGTGACACAACTGCAGAGCCCTCTGTGGAGAGAACCAACCCTCCTCTGCCACTTTAAATTTAATAGGTCCTCACTGCGGCAAATGAGACCCAACTGCAGAGCCCCCTGTGGAGAGAACCAACCCCCTCTGCCTCTCGATATTGAATAGGTACGCACTTGCTGAAAATGTGACTCAACTGCAGAGCTCCCTGTGGAGGGAACCAACCCTCCTCTGCCACTTTAAATTTAATACGTCCTCACTGCGGCAAATGTGACCGAACTGCAGAGTCCCCTGTGGATAGAACCAACCCCCTCTGCCTCTCGATATTGAATAGATACTTACTTCCTGTTAATGTGACTCAACTGCAGAGCTCCCTGTGGAGAGAACCAACCCTCCTCTGCCACTTTAAATTTAATAGGTCCTCACTGCGGCAAATGTGACCCAACTGCAGAGCCCCCTGTGGAGAGAACCAACCCCCTCTGCCTCTCGATATTGAATAGATACTTACTTGCGGCAAATGTGACCCAACTGCAGAGCCCCCTGTGGAGAGAACCAACCCCCTCTGCCTCTCGATATTGAATAGATACTTACTTGCTGTAAATGTGACACAACTGCAGAGCTCCCTGTGGAGAGAACCAACCCTCCTCCGCCTCGCTGAATTAAGTAATTCCTCACTTGCTGCAAATCTGACACAACTGCAGAGCCCCCTGTGGAGAGAACCAACACTTCTCTGCCTCTCGATATTGAATAAGTGCGCACTTGCTGAAAATGTGACTCAACTGCAGAGCTCCCTGTGGAGAGAACCAACCCTCCTCTCCCACTTTAAATTTAATACGTCCTCACTGCGGCAAATGTGACCCAACTGCAGAGCCCCCTGTGGAGAGAACCAACCCTCCTCCGCCTCGCTGAATTAAGTAATTCCTTACTTGCTGCAAATGTGACTCAACTGCAGAGCTCCCTTTGGAGAGAACCAACCCTCCTCCGCCTCGCTGAATTAAGTAATTCCTTACTTGCTGAAAATGTGACTCAACTGCAGAGCTCGCTGTGGAGAGAACCAACCCACTCTGCCTCTCGATATTGAATAGATACTTACTTGCTGTAAATGTGATACAACTGCAAAGCCCTCTGTGGAGAGAACCAACCCCCTCTGCCTCTCGATATTGAATAGATACTTACTTGCTGTAAATGTGATACAACTGCAAAGCCCTCTGTGGAGAGAACCAACACTTCTCTTCCTCTCTTTATTGAATAGGTACGCACTTGCTGAAAATGTGATACAACTGCAAAGCCCCCTGTGGAGAGAACCAATCCTCCTCTGCCACTTTATATTTAATACGTCCTCACTGCGGCAAATTTGACCCAACTGCAGTGTCCCCTGTGGACAAAACCAACCCCCTCTGCCTCTCGATATTGAATAGATACTTACTTGCTGTAAATGTGACACAACTGCAGAGCCCTCTGTGGAGAGAACCAACACTTCTCTGCCTCTCTTTATTGAATAGGTACGAACTTGCTGAAAATGTGACTCAACTGCAGAGCTCGCTGTGGAGTGAACCAACCCCCTCTGCCTCTCGATATTGAATAGATACTTACTTGCTGTAAATGTGATACAACTGCAAAGCCCTCTGTGGAGAGAACCAACCCCCTCTGCCTCTCGATATTGAATAGGTACGCACTTGCTGAAAATGTGATACAACTGCAAAGCCCCCTGTGGAGAGAACCAATCCTCCTCTGCCACTTTATATTTAATACGTCCTCACTGCGGCAAATGTGACCCAACTGCAGAGTCCCCTGTGGACAAAACCAACCCCCTCTGCCTCTCGATATTGAATAGATACTTACTTGCTGTAAATGTGACACAACTGCAGAGCCCTCTGTGGAGAGAACCAACACTTCTCTGCCTCTCTTTATTCAATAGGTACGAACTTGCTGAAAATGTGACTCAACTGCAGAGCTCGCTGTGGAGTGAACCAACCCCCTCTGCCTCTCGATATTGAATAGATACTTACTTGCTGTAAATGTGATACAACTGCAAAGCCCTCTGTGGAGAGAACCAACCCCCTCTGCCTCTCGATATTGAATAGATACTTACTTCCTGTTAATGTGACTCAACTGCAGTTGGCCCTCTGTGGAGAGAACCTACACTTCTCTGCCTCTCTTTATTGAATAGGTACGCACTTGCTGAAAATGTGACTCAACTGCAGAGCTCCCTGTGAAGAGAACCAACCCTCCTCCGCCTCGCTGAATTAAGTAATTCCTCACTTGCTGCAAATGTGACACAACTGCAGAGCCCTCTGTGGAGAGAACCAACACTTCTCTGCCTCTCTTTATTGAATAGGTACGCACTTGCTAAAAATGTGACTCAACTGCATAGCTCCCTGTGGAGAGAACCAACCCTCCTCTGCCACTTTAAATTTAATAGGTCCTCACTGCGGCAAATGAGACCAACTTGCAGAGCCCCCTGTGGAGAGAACCATCCCCCTCTGCCTCTCGATATTAAATAGGTACGCACTTGCTGAAAATGTGACTCAACTGCAGAGCTCCCTGTGGAGGGAACCAACCCTCCTCTGCCACTTTAAATTTAATACGTCCTCACTGCGGCAAATGTGACCGAACTGCAGAGTCCCCTGTGGATAGAACCAACCCCCTCTGCCTCTCGATATTGAATAGATACTTATTTCCTGTTAATGTGACTCAACTGCAGAGCTCCCTGTGGAGAGAACCAACCCTCCTCTGCCACTTTAAATTTAAAAGGCCCTCACTGCGGCAAATGTGACCCAACTGCAGAGCCCCCTGTGGAGAGAACCAACCCCCTCTGCCTCTCGATATTGAATAGATACTTACTTGCGGCAAATGTGACCCAACTGCAGAGCCCCCTGTGGAGAGAACCAACCCCCTCTGCCTCTCGATATTGAATAGATACTTACTTGCTGTAAATGTGACACAACTGCAGAGCTCCCTGTGGAGAGAACCAACCCTCCTCCGCCTCGCTGAATTAAGTAATTCCTCACTTGCTGCAAATCTGACACAACTGCAGAGCCCCCTGTGGAGAGAACCAACACTTCTCTTCCTCTCTATATTGAATAGGTACGCACTTGCTGCAAATGGGACATAACTGCAGAGCCCCCTGTGGACTGAACCAACCCTCCTCTGCCACTTTAAATTTAATAGGTCCTCACTGCGGCAAATGTGACCCAACTGCAGAGCCCCCTGTGGAGAGAACCAACCCCCTCTGCCTCTCGATATTGAATAGGTACGCACTTGCTGAAAATGTGACTCAACTGCAGAGCTCCCTGTGGAGAGAACCAACCCTCCTCTCCCACTTTAAATTTAATACGTCCTCACTGCGGCAAATGTGACCCAACTGCAGAGCCCCCTGTGGAGAGAACCAACCCTCCTCCGCCTCGCTGAATTAAGTAATTCCTCACTTGCTGCAAATGTGACACAACTGCAGAGCCCTCTATGGAGAGAACCAACACTTCTCTGCCTCTCTTTATTGAATAGGTACGCACTTGCTAAAAATGTGACTCAACTGCAGAGCTCCCTGTGGAGAGAACCAACCCCCTCTGCCTCTCGATATTGAATAGATACTTACTTCCTGTTAATGTGACTCAACTGCAGTTGGCCCTCTGTGGAGAGAACCTACACTTCTCTGCCTCTCTTTATTGAATAGGTACGCACTTGCTGAAAATGTGACTCAACTGCAGAGCTCCCTGTGGAGAGAACCAACCCTCCTCTGCCACTTTAAATTTAATAGGTCCTTACTGCGGCAAATGTGACCCAACTGCAGAGTCCCCTGTTGAGAGAACCAACACTTCTCTTCCTCTCTATATTGAATAGGTACGCACTTGCTGCAAATGGGACATAACTGCAGAGCCCCCTGTGGACAGAACCAGCACTTCTCTGCCACTCATTATTTAATAGGTCCACACTGCTGCTAATGTGACCCAACTGCAAAGCCCCCTGTGGAGAGAACCAACCCTCCTCTGCCACTTTAAATTTAATAGGTCCTCACTGCGGCAAATGTGACCCAACTGCAGATTCCCCTGTGGAGAGAACCAACACTTCTCTGCCTCTCTTTATTGAATAGGTACGAACTTGCTGAAAATGTGACTCAACTGCAGAGCTCGCTGTGGAGAGAACCAACCCTCCTCCGCCTCGCTGAATTAAGTAATTCCTCACTTGCTGCAAATGTGACACAACTGCAAAGCCCCCTGTGGAGAGAACCAACCCTCCTCTGCCACTTTAAATTTAATAGGTCCTCACTGCGGCAAATGTGACCCAACTGCAGAGTCCCCTGTGGAGAGAACCAATCCTCCTCTGCCACTTTATATTTAATACGTCCTCACTGCGGCAAATGTGACCCAACTGCAGAGTTCCCTGTGGACAGCACCAACCCCCTCTGCCTCTCGATATTGAATAGATACTTACTTGCTGTTAATGTGACACAACTGCAGAGCCCTCTGTGGAGAGAACCAACACTTTTCTGCCTCTCTTTATTGAATAGGGACGACTTGCTGAAATTGCGACTCAACTGCAGAGCTCCCTGTGGAGAGAACCAACCCTCCTCCACCTCGCTGAATTAAGTAATTCCTTACTTGCTGCAAATGTGACATAACTGCAGAGCCCCCTGTGGAGAGAACCAACCCTCCTCCGCCTCGCTGAATTAAGTAATTCCTTACTTGCTGCAAATGTGACTCAACTGCAGAGCTCCCTGTGGAGAGAACCAACCCTCCTCCGCCTCGCTGAATTAAGTAATTCCTTACTTGCTGAAAATGTGACTCAACTGCAGAGCTCGCTGTGGAGAGAACCAACCCACTCTGCCTCTCGATATTGAATAGATACTTACTTGCTGTAAATGTGATACAACTGCAAAGCCCTCTGTGGAGAGAACCAACACTTCTCTTCCTCTCTTTATTGAATAGGTACGCACTTGCTGAAAATGTGATACAACTGCAAAGCCCCCTGTGGAGAGAACCAATCCTCCTCTGCCACTTTATATTTAATACGTCCTCACTGCGGCAAATTTGACCCAACTGCAGAGTCCCCTGTGGAGAGAACCAACCCCCTCTGCCTCTCGATATTGAATAGATACTTACTTCCTGTTAATGTGACTCAACTGCAGTTGGCCCTCTGTGGAGAGAACCTACACTTCTCTGCCTCTCTTTATTGAATAGCTACGCACTTGCTGAAAATGTGACTCAACTGCAGAACTCCCCGTGGAGAGAACCAACCCTCCTCCGCCTCGCTGAATTAAGTAATTCCTTACTTGCTGCAAATGTGACACAACTGCAGAGCCCTCTGTGGAGAGAACCAACACTTCTCTGCCTCTCTTTATTGAATAGGTACGCACTTGCTGAAAATGTGACTCAACTGCAGAGCTCCCTGTGGAGAGAACCAACCCTCCTCTGCCACTTTAAATTTAATAGGTCCTCACTGCGGCGAATGTGACCCAACTGCAGAGTCCCCTGTGGAGAGAACCAACCCCCTCTGCCTCTCGATATTGAATAGATACTTACTTCCTGTTAATGTGACTCAACTGCAGTTGGCCCTCTGTGGAGTGAACCTACACTTCTCTGCCTCTCTTTATTGAATAGGTACGCACTTGCTGAAAATGTAACTCAACTGCAGAGCTCCCTGTGAAGAGAACCAACCCTCCTCCGCCTCGCTGAATTAAGTAATTCCTCACTTGCTGCAAATGTGACACAACTGCAGAGCCCTCTGTGGAGAGAACCAACACTTCTCTGCCTCTCTTTATTGAATAGGTACGCACTTGCTGAAAATATGACTCAACTGCAGAGCTCCCTGTGGAGAGATCCAACCCTCCTCTGCCACTTTAAATTTAATAGGTCCTCACTGCGGCAAATGTGACCCAACTGCAGAGTCCCCTGTGGAGAGAACCAACCCCTCTGCCTCTCGATATTGAATAGCTACTTACTTCCTGTTAATGTGACTCAACTGCAGTTGGCCCTCTGTGGAGAGAACCTACACTTCTCTGCCCCTCTTTATTGAATAGGTACGCACTTGCTGAAAATGTGACTCAACTGCAGAGCTCCCTGTGAAGAGAACCAACCCTCCTCCGCCTCGCTGAATTAAGTAATTCCTCACTTGCTGCAAATGTGACCCAACTGCAGAGCCCCCTGTGGAGAGAACCAACCCCCTCTGCCTCTCGATATTGATTAGATACTTACTTGCTGTTAATGTGAGACAACTGCAGAGCCCTCTGTGGAGAGAACCAACACTTCTCTGCCTCTCTTTATTGAATAGGTACGCACTTGCTGAAAATGTGACTCAACTGCAGAGCTCGCTGTGGAGAGAACCAACCCCCTCTGCCTCTCGATATTGAATAGATACTTACTTGCTGTAAATGTGATACAACTGCAAGGCCCCCTGTGGAGAGAACCAACCCTCCTCGGCCACTTTATATTTAATAGGTCCTCACTTCGGCAAATGTGACCCAACTGCAGAGCCCTCTGTGGAGAGAACCAACACTTCTCTGCCTCTCTTTATTGAATAGGTACGAACTTGCTGAAAATGTGACTCAACTGCAGAGCTCGCTGTGGAGTGAACCAACCCCCTCTGCCTCTCGATATTGAATAGATACTTACTTGCTGTAAATGTGATACAACTGCAAAGCCCTCTGTGGAGAGAACCAACCCCCTCTGCCTCTCGATATTGAATAGATACTTACTTGCTGTAAATGTGATACAACTGCAAAGCCCTCTGTGGAGAGAACCAACACTTCTCTTCCTCTCTTTATTGAATAGGTACGCACTTGCTGAAAATGTGATACAACTGCAAAGCCCCCTGTGGAGAGAACCAATCCTCCTCTGCCACTTTATATTTAATACGTCCTCACTGCGGCAAATTTGACCCAACTGCAGAGTCCCCTGTGGAGAGAACCAACCCCCTCTGCCTCTCGATATTGAATAGATACTTACTTCCTGTTAATGTGACTCAACTGCAGTTGGCCCTCTGTGGAGAGAACCTACACTTCTCTGCCTCTCTTTATTGAATAGCTACGCACTTGCTGAAAATGTGACTCAACTGCAGAACTCCCCGTGGAGAGAACCAACCCTCCTCCGCCTCGCTGAATTAAGTAATTCCTTACTTGCTGCAAATGTGACACAACTGCAGAGCCCTCTGTGGAGAGAACCAACACTTCTCTGCCTCTCTTTATTGAATAGGTACGCACTTGCTGAAAATGTGACTCAACTGCAGAGCTCCCTGTGGAGAGAACCAACCCTCCTCTGCCACTTTAAATTTAATAGGTCCTCACTGCGGCAAATGTGACCCAACTGCAGAGTCCCCTGTGGAGAGAACCAACCCCCTCTGCCTCTCGATATTGAATAGATACTTACTTCCTGTTAATGTGACTCAACTGCAGTTGGCCCTCTGTGGAGAGAACCTACACTTCTCTGCCTCTCTTTATTGAATAGGTACGCACTTGCTGAAAATGTGACTCAACTGCAGAGCTCCCTGTGAAGAGAACCAACCCTCCTCCGCCTCGCTGAATTAAGTAATTCCTCACTTGCTGCAAATGTGACACAACTGCAGAGCCCTCTGTGGAGAGAACCAACACTTCTCTGCCTCTCTTTATTGAATAGGTACGCACTTGCTAAAAATGTGACTCAACTGCATAGCTCCCTGTGGAGAGAACCAACCCTCCTCTGCCACTTTAAATTTAATAGGTCCTCACTGCGGCAAATGAGACCAACTTGCAGAGCCCCCTGTGGAGAGAACCAACCCCCTCTGCCTCTCGATATTAAATAGGTACGCACTTGCTGAAAATGTGACTCAACTGCAGAGCTCCCTGTGGAGGGAACCAACCCTCCTCTGCCACTTTAAATTTAATACGTCCTCACTGCGGCAAATGTGACCGAACTGCAGAGTCCCCTGTGGAGAGAACCAACCCCCTCTGCCTCTCGATATTGAATAGATACTTACTTGCGGCAAATGTGACCCAACTGCAGAGCCCCCTGTGGAGAGAACCAACCCCCTCTGCCTCTCGATATTGAATAGATACTTACTTGCTGTAAATGTGACACAACTGCAGAGCTCCCTGTGGAGAGAACCAACCCTCCTCCGCCTCGCTGAATTAAGTAATTCCTCACTTGCTGCAAATCTGACACAACTGCAGAGCCCCCTGTGGAGAGAACCAACACTTCTCTTCCTCTCTATATTGAATAGGTACGCACTTGCTGCAAATGGGACATAACTGCAGAGCCCCCTGTGGACTGAACCAACCCTCCTCTGCCACTTTAAATTTAATAGGTCCTCACTGCGGCAAATGTGACCCAACTGCAGAGCCCCCTGTGGAGAGAACCAACCCCCTCTGCCTCTCGATATTGAATAGGTACGCACTTGCTGAAAATGTGACTCAACTGCAGAGCTCCCTGTGGAGAGAACCAACCCTCCTCTCCCACTTTAAATTTAATACGTCCTCACTGCGGCAAATGTGACCCAACTGCAGAGCCCCCTGTGGAGAGAACCAACCCTCCTCCGCCTCGCTGAATTAAGTAATTCCTCACTTGCTGCAAATGTGACACAACTGCAGAGCCCTCTATAGAGAGAACCAACACTTCTCTGCCTCTCTTTATTGAATAGGTACGCACTTGCTAAAAATGTGACTCAACTGCAGAGCTCCCTGTGGAGAGAACCAACCCTCCTCTGCCACTTTAAATTTAATACGTCCTCACTGTGGCCAATGTGACCCAACTGCAGAGCCCCCTGTGGAGAGAACCAACCCCCTCTGCCTCTCGATATTGAATAGGTACGCACTTGCTGAAAATGTGACTCAACTGCAGAGCTCCCTGTGGAGAGAACCAACCCTCCTCTGCCACTTTAAATTTAATAGGTCCTCACTGCGGCAAATGAGACCAACTTGCAGAGCCCCCTGTGGAGAGAACCAACCCCCTCTGCCTCTCGATATTAAATAGGTACGCACTTGCTGAAAATGTGACTCAACTGCAGAGCTCCCTGTGGAGGGAACCAACCCTCCTCTGCCACTTTAAATTTAATACGTCCTCACTGCGGCAAATGTGACCGAACTGCAGAGTCCCCTGTGGATAGAACCAACCCCCTCTGCCTCTCGATATTGAATAGATACTTACTTCCTGTTAATGTGACTCAACTGCAGAGCTCCCTGTGGAGAGAACCAACCCTCCTCTGCCACTTTAAATTTAAAAGGCCCTCACTTCGGCAAATGTGACCCAACTGCAGAGCCCCCTGTGGAGAGAACCAACCCCCTCTGCCTCTCGATATTGAATAGATACTTACTTGCGGCAAATGTGACCCAACTGCAGAGCCCCCTGTGGAGAGAACCAACCCCCTCTGCCTCTCGATATTGAATAGATACTTACTTGCTGTAAATGTGACACAACTGCAGAGCTCCCTGTGGAGAGAACCAACCCTCCTCCGCCTCGCTGAATTAAGTAATTCCTCACTTGCTGCAAATCTGACACAACTGCAGAGCCCCCTGTGGAGAGAACCAACACTTCTCTTCCTCTCTATATTGAATAGGTACGCACTTGCTGCAAATGGGACATAACTGCAGAGCCCCCTGTGGACTGAACCAACCCTCCTCTGCCACTTTAAATTTAATAGGTCCTCACTGCGGCAAATGTGACCCAACTGCAGAGCCCCCTGTGGAGAGAACCAACCCCCTCTGCCTCTCGATATTGAATAGGTACGCACTTGCTGAAAATGTGACTCAACTGCAGAGCTCCCTGTGGAGAGAACCAACCCTCCTCTCCCACTTTAAATTTAATACGTCCTCACTGCGGCAAATGTGACCCAACTGCAGAGCCCCCTGTGGAGAGAACCAACCCTCCTCCGCCTCGCTGAATTAAGTAATTCCTCACTTGCTGCAAATGTGACACAACTGCAGAGCCCTCTATAGAGAGAACCAACACTTCTCTGCCTCTCTTTATTGAATAGGTACGCACTTGCTAAAAATGTGACTCAACTGCAGAGCTCCCTGTGGAGAGAACCAACCCTCCTCTGCCACTTTAAATTTAATACGTCCTCACTGTGGCCAATGTGACCCAACTGCAGAGCCCCCTGTGGAGAGAACCAACCCCCTCTGCCTCTCGATATTGAATAGGTACGCACTTGCTGAAAATGTGACTCAACTGCAGAGCTCCCTGTGGAGGGAACCAACCCTCCTCTGCCACTTTAAATTTAATACGTCCTCACTGCGGCAAATGTGACCGAACTGCAGAGTCCCCTGTGGATAGAATTAACCCCCTCTGCCTCTCGATATTGAATAGATACTTACTTCCTGTTAATGTGACTCAACTGCAGAGCTCCCTGTGGAGAGAACCAACCCTCCTCTGCCACTTTAAATTTAATAGGTCCTCACTGCGGCAAATGTGACCCAACTGCAGAGTCCCCTGTGGAGAGAACCAACCCCCTCTGCCTCTCGATATTGAATAGATACTTACTTCCTGTTAATGTGACTCAACTGCAGTTGGCCCTCTGTGGAGAGAACCTACACTTCTCTGCCTCTCTTTATTGAATAGGTACGCACTTGCTGAAAATGTGACTCAACTGCAGAGCTCCCTGTGAAGAGAACCAACCCTCCTCCGCCTCGCTGAATTAAGTAATTCCTCACTTGCTGCAAATGTGACACAACTGCAGAGCCCTCTGTGGAGAGAACCAACACTTCTCTGCCTCTCTTTATTGAATAGGTACGCACTTGCTAAAAATGTGACTCAACTGCATAGCTCCCTGTGGAGAGAACCAACCCTCCTCTGCCACTTTAAATTTAATAGGTCCTCACTGCGGCAAATGAGTCCAACTTGCAGAGCCCCCTGTGGAGAGAACCAACCCCCTCTGCCTCTCGATATTAAATAGGTACGCACTTGCTGAAAATGTGACTCAACTGCAGAGCTCCCTGTGGAGGGAACCAACCCTCCTCTGCCACTTTAAATTTAATACGTCCTCACTGCGGCAAATGTGACCGAACTGCAGAGTCCCCTGTGGATAGAACCAACCCCCTCTGCCTCTCGATATTGAATAGATACTTACTTCCTGTTAATGTGACTCAACTGCAGAGCTCCCTGTGGAGAGAACCAACCCTCCTCTGCCACTTAAAATTTAAAAGGCCCTCACTGCGGCAAATGTGACCCAACTGCAGAGCCCCCTGTGGAGAGAACCAACCCCCTCTGCCTCTCGATATTGAATAGATACTTACTTGCGGCAAATGTGACCCAACTGCAGAGCCCCCTGTGGAGAGAACCAACCCCCTCTGCCTCTCGATATTGAATAGATACTTACTTGCTGTAAATGTGACACAACTGCAGAGCTCCCTGTGGAGAGAACCAACCCTCCTCCGCCTCGCTGAATTAAGTAATTCCTCACTTCCTGCAAATCTGACACAACTGCAGAGCCCCCTGTGGAGAGAACCAACACTTCTCTTCCTCTCTATATTGAATAGGTACGCACTTGCTGCAAATGGGACATAACTGCAGAGCCCCCTGTGGACTGAACCAACCCTCCTCTGCCACTTTAAATTTAATAGGTCCTCACTGCGGCAAATGTGACCCAACTGCAGAGCCCCCTGTGGAGAGAACCAACCCCCTCTGCCTCTCGATATTGAATAGGTACGCACTTGCTGAAAATGTGACTCAACTGCATAGCTCCCTGTGGAGAGAACCAACCCTCCTCTGCCACTTTAAATTTAATAGGTCCTCACTGCGGCAAATGAGACCAACTTGCAGAGCCCCCTGTGGAGAGAACCAACCCCCTCTGCCTCTCGATATTAAATAGGTACGCACTTGCTGAAAATGTGACTCAACTGCAGAGCTCCCTGTGGAGGGAACCAACCCTCCTCTGCCACTTTAAATTTAATACGTCCTCACTGCGGCAAATGTGACCGAACTGCAGAGTCCCCTGTGGATAGAACCAACCCCCTCTGCCTCTCGATATTGAATAGATACTTACTTCCTGTTAATGTGACTCAACTGCAGAGCTCCCTGTGGAGAGAACCAACCCTCCTCTGCCACTTTAAATTTAAAAGGCCCTCACTGCGGCAAATGTGACCCAACTGCAGAGCCCCCTGTGGAGAGAACCAACCCCCTCTGCCTCTCGATATTGAATAGATACTTACTTGCGGCAAATGTGACCCAACTGCAGAGCCCCCTGTGGAGAGAACCAACCCCCTCTGCCTCTCGATATTGAATAGATACTTACTTGCTGTAAATGTGACACAACTGCAGAGCTCCCTGTGGAGAGAACCAACCCTCCTCCGCCTCGCTGAATTAAGTAATTCCTCACTTGCTGCAAATCTGACACAACTGCAGAGCCCCCTGTGGAGAGAACCAACACTTCTCTTCCTCTCTATATTGAATAGGTACGCACTTGCTGCAAATGGGACATAACTGCAGAGCCCCCTGTGGACTGAACCAACCCTCCTCTGCCACTTTAAATTTAATAGGTCCTCACTGCGGCAAATGTGACCCAACTGCAGAGCCCCCTGTGGAGAGAACCAACCCCCTCTGCCTCTCGATATTGAATAGGTACGCACTTGCTGAAAATGTGACTCAACTGCAGAGCTCCCTGTGGAGAGAACCAACCCTCCTCTCCCACTTTAAATTTAATACGTCCTCACTGCGGCAAATGTGACCCAACTGCAGAGCCCCCTGTGGAGAGAACCAACCCTCCTCCGCCTCGCTGAATTAAGTAATTCCTCACTTGCTGCAAATGTGACACAACTGCAGAGCCCTCTATAGAGAGAACCAACACTTCTCTGCCTCTCTTTATTGAATAGGTACGCACTTGCTAAAAATGTGACTCAACTGCAGAGCTCCCTGTGGAGAGAACCAACCCTCCTCTGCCACTTTAAATTTAATACGTCCTCACTGTGGCCAATGTGACCCAACTGCAGAGCCCCCTGTGGAGAGAACCAACCCCCTCTGCCTCTCGATATTGAATAGGTACGCACTTGCTGAAAATGTGACTCAACTGCAGAGCTCCCTGTGGAGAGAACCAACCCTCCTCTGCCACTTTAAATTTAATACGTCCTCACTGCGGCAAATGTGACCCAACTGCAGAGTCCCCTGTGGAGAGAACCAACCCCCTCTGCCTCTCGATATTGAATAGATACTTACTTCCTGTTAATGTGACTCAACTGCAGTTGGCCCTCTGTGGAGAGAACCTACACTTCTCTGCCTCTCTTTATTGAATAGGTACGCACTTGCTGAAAATGTGACTCAACTGCAGAGCTCCCTGTGGAGAGAACCAACCCTCCTCTGCCACTTTAAATTTAATAGGTCCTCACTGCGGCAAATGTGACCCAACTGCAGAGTCCCCTGTGGAGAGAACCAACACTTCTCTTCCTCTCTATATTGAATAGGTACGCACTTGCTGCAAATGGGACATAACTGCAGAGCCCCCTGTGGACAGAACCAGCACTTCTCTGCCACTCATTATTTAATAGGTCCACACTGCTGCTAATGTGACCCAACTGCAAAGCCCCCTGTGGAGAGAACCAACCCTCCTCTGCCACTTTAAATTTAATAGGTCCTCACTGCGGCAAATGTGACCCAACTGCAGATTCCCCTGTGGAGAGAACCAACACTTCTCTGCCTCTCTTTATTGAATAGGTACGAACTTGCTGAAAATGTGACTCAACTGCAGAGCTCGCTGTGGAGAGAACCAACCCTCCTCCGCCTCGCTGAATTAAGTAATTCCTCACTTGCTGCAAATGTGACACAACTGCAAAGCCCCCTGTGGAGAGAACCAACCCTCCTCTGCCACTTTAAATTTAATAGGTCCTCACTGCGGCAAATGTGACCCAACTGCAGAGTCCCCTGTGGAGAGAACCAATCCTCCTCTGCCACTTTATATTTAATACGTCCTCACTGCGGCAAATGTGACCCAACTGCAGAGTTCCCTGTGGACAGCACCAACCCCCTCTGCCTCTCGATATTGAATAGATACTTACTTGCTGTTAATGTGACACAACTGCAGAGCCCTCTGTGGAGAGAACCAAAACTTTTCTGCCTCTCTTTATTGAATAGGGACGACTTGCTGAAATTGCGACTCAACTGCAGAGCTCCCTGTGGAGAGAACCAACCCTCCTCCACCTCGCTGAATTAAGTAATTCCTTACTTGCTGCAAATGTGACATAACTGCAGAGCCCCCTGTGGAGAGAACCAACCCTCCTCCGCCTCGCTGAATTAAGTAATTCCTTACTTGCTGCAAATGTGACTCAACTGCAGAGCTCCCTGTGGAGAGAACCAACCCTCCTCCGCCTCGCTGAATTAAGTAATTCCTTACTTGCTGAAAATGTGACTCAACTGCAGAGCTCGCTGTGGAGAGAACCAACCCACTCTGCCTCTCGATATTGAATAGATACTTACTTGCTGTAAATGTGATACAACTGCAAAGCCCTCTGTGGAGAGAACCAACCCCCTCTGCCTCTCGATATTGAATAGGTACGCACTTGCTGAAAATGTGATACAACTGCAAAGCCCCCTGTGGAGAGAACCAACCCCCTCTGCCTCTCGATATTGAATAGATACTTACTTCCTGTTAATGTGACTCAACTGCAGTTGGCCCTCTGTGGAGAGAACCTACACTTCTCTGCCTCTCTTTATTGAATAGCTACGCACTTGCTGAAAATGTGACTCAACTGCAGAACTCCCCGTGGAGAGAACCAACCCTCCTCCGCCTCGCTGAATTAAGTAATTCCTTACTTGCTGCAAATGTGACACAACTGCAGAGCCCTCTGTGGAGAGAACCAACACTTCTCTGCCTCTCTTTATTGAATAGGTACGCACTTGCTGAAAATGTGACTCAACTGCAGAGCTCCCTGTGGAGAGAACCAACCCTCCTCTGCCACTTTAAATTTAATAGGTCCTCACTGCGGCAAATGTGACCCAACTGCAGAGTCCCCTGTGGAGAGAACCAACCCCCTCTGCCTCTCGAAATTGAATAGATACTTACTTCCTGTTAATGTGACTCAACTGCAGTTGGCCCTCTGTGGAGTGAACCTACACTTCTCTGCCTCTCTTTATTGAATAGGTACGCACTTGCTGAAAATGTAACTCAACTGC
Source organism: Troilus luridus (assembly GCA_964056705.1). Lineage (NCBI taxonomy): Eukaryota > Metazoa > Arthropoda > Insecta > Hemiptera > Pentatomidae > Troilus > Troilus luridus. The sequence continues at coordinate 205,961,524 of OZ057412.1, forward strand.
AGAGCTCCCTGTGAAGAGAACCAACCCTCCTCCGCCTCGCTGAATTAAGTAATTCCTCACTTGCTGCAAATGTGACACAACTGCAGAGCCCTCTGTGGAGAGAACCAACACTTCTCTGCCTCTCTTTATTGAATAGGTACGCACTTGCTGAAAATATGACTCAACTGCAGAGCTCCCTGTGGAGAGATCCAACCCTCCTCTGCCACTTTAAATTTAATAGGTCCTCACTGCGGCAAATGTGACCCAACTGCAGAGTCCCCTGTGGAGAGAACCAACCCCTCTGCCTCTCGATATTGAATAGCTACTTACTTCCTGTTAATGTGACTCAACTGCAGTTGGCCCTCTGTGGAGAGAACCTACACTTCTCTGCCCCTCTTTATTGAATAGGTACGCACTTGCTGAAAATGTGACTCAACTGCAGAGCTCCCTGTGAAGAGAACCAACCCTCCTCCGCCTCGCTGAATTAAGTAATTCCTCACTTGCTGCAAATGTGACCCAACTGCAGAGCCCCCTGTGGAGAGAACCAACCCCCTCTGCCTCTCGATATTGATTAGATACTTACTTGCTGTTAATGTGAGACAACTGCAGAGCCCTCTGTGGAGAGAACCAACACTTCTCTGCCTCTCTTTATTGAATAGGTACGCACTTGCTGAAAATGTGACTCAACTGCAGAGCTCGCTGTGGAGAGAACCAACCCCCTCTGCCTCTCGATATTGAATAGATACTTACTTGCTGTAAATGTGATACAACTGCAAGGCCCCCTGTGGAGAGAACCAAACCTCCTCGGCCACTTTATATTTAATAGGTCCTCACTTCGGCAAATGTGACCCAACTGCAGAGCCCTCTGTGGAGAGAACCAACACTTCTCTGCCTCTCTTTATTGAATAGGTACGAACTTGCTGAAAATGTGACTCAACTGCAGAGCTCGCTGTGGAGTGAACCAACCCCCTCTGCCTCTCGATATTGAATAGATACTTACTTGCTGTAAATGTGATACAACTGCAAAGCCCTCTGTGGAGAGAACCAACCCCCTCTGCCTCTCGATATTGAATAGATACTTACTTGCTGTAAATGTGATACAACTGCAAAGCCCTCTGTGGAGAGAACCAACACTTCTCTTCCTCTCTTTATTGAATAGGTACGCACTTGCTGAAAATGTGATACAACTGCAAAGCCCCCTGTGGAGAGAACCAATCCTCCTCTGCCACTTTATATTTAATACGTCCTCACTGCGGCAAATTTGACCCAACTGCATAGTCCCCTGTGGAGAGAACCAACCCCCTCTGCCTCTCGATATTGAATAGATACTTACTTCCTGTTAATGTGACTCAACTGCAGTTGGCCCTCTGTGGAGAGAACCTACACTTCTCTGCCTCTCTTTATTGAATAGCTACGCACTTGCTGAAAATGTGACTCAACTGCAGAACTCCCCGTGGAGAGAACCAACCCTCCTCCGCCTCGCTGAATTAAGTAATTCCTTACTTGCTGCAAATGTGACACAACTGCAGAGCCCTCTGTGGAGAGAACCAACACTTCTCTGCCTCTCTTTATTGAATAGGTACGCACTTGCTGAAAATGTGACTCAACTGCAGAGCTCCCTGTGGAGAGAACCAACCCTCCTCTGCCACTTTAAATCTAATAGGTCCTCACTGCGGCAAATGTGACCCAACTGCAGAGTCCCCTGTGGAGAGAACCAACCCCCTCTGCCTCTCGATATTGAATAGATACTTATTTCCTGTTAATGTGACTCAACTGCAGTTGGCCCTCTGTGGAGTGAACCTACACTTCTCTGCCTCTCTTTATTGAATAGGTACGCACTTGCTGAAAATGTAACTCAACTGCAGAGCTCCCTGTGAAGAGAACCAACCCTCCTCCGCCTCGCTGAATTAAGTAATTCCTCACTTGCTGCAAATGTGACACAACTGCAGAGCCCTCTGTGGAGAGAACCAACACTTCTCTGCCTCTCTTTATTGAATAGGTACGCACTTGCTGAAAATATGACTCAACTGCAGAGCTCCCTGTGGAGAGATCCAACCCTCCTCTGCCACTTTAAATTTAATAGGTCCTCACTGCGGCAAATGTGACCCAACTGCAGAGTCCCCTGTGGAGAGAACCAACCCCTCTGCCTCTCGATATTGAATAGCTACTTACTTCCTGTTAATGTGACTCAACTGCAGTTGGCCCTCTGTGGAGAGAACCTACACTTCTCTGCCCCTCTTTATTGAATAGGTACGCACTTGCTGAAAATGTGACTCAACTGCAGAGCTCCCTGTGAAGAGAACCAACCCTCCTCCGCCTCGCTGAATTAAGTAATTCCTCACTTGCTGCAAATGTGACCCAACTGCAGAGCCCCCTGTGGAGAGAACCAACCCCCTCTGCCTCTCGATATTGATTAGATACTTACTTGCTGTTAATGTGAGACAACTGCAGAGCCCTCTGTGGAGAGAACCAACACTTCTCTGTCTCTCTTTATTGAATAGGTACGCACTTGCTGAAAATGTGACTCAACTGCAGAGCTCGCTGTGGAGAGAACCAACCCCCTCTGCCTCTCGATATTGAATAGATACTTACTTGCTGTAAATGTATAACAAATGCAAGGCCCCCTGTGGAGAGAACCAACCCTCCTCGGCCACTTTATATTTAATAGGTCCTCACTTCGGCAAATGTGACCCAACTGCAGAGCCCTCTGTGGAGAGAACCAACACTTCTCTGCCTCTCTTTATTGAATAGGTACGAACTTGCTGAAAATGTGACTCAACTGCAGAGCTCGCTGTGGAGTGAACCAACCCCCTCTGCCTCTCGATATTGAATAGATACTTACGTGCTGTAAATGTGATACAACTGCAAAGCCCTCTGTGGAGAGAACCAACCCCCTCTGCCTCTAGATATTGAATAGGTACGCACTTGCTGAAAATGTGACTCAACTACAGAGCTCCCTGTGGAGAGAACCAACCCTCCTCTGCCACTTTAAATTTAATACGTCCTCACTGCGGCAAATGTGACCCAACTGCAGAGTCCCCTGTGGAGAGAACCAACCCCCTCTGCCTCTCGATATTGAATAGATACTTACTTCCTGTTAATGTGACTCAACTGCAGTTGGCCCTCTGTGGAGAGAACCTACACTTCTCTGCCTCTCTTTATTGAATAGGTACGCACTTGCTGAAAATGTGATACAACTGCAAAGCCCCCTGTGGAGAGAACCAATCCTCCTCTGCCACTTTATATTTAATACGTCCTCACTGCGGCAAATGTGACCCAACTGCAGAGTCCCCTGTGGACAAAACCAACCCCCTCTGCCTCTCGATATTGAATAGATACTTACTTGCTGAAAATGTGACCCAACTGCAGAGTCCCCTGTGGACAAAACCAACCCCCTCTGCCTCTCGATATTGAATAGATACTTACTTGCTGTAAATGTGACACAACTGCAGAGCCCTCTGTGGAGAGAACCAACACTTCTCTGCCTCTCTTTATTCAATAGGTACGAACTTGCTGCAAATGTGACACAACTGCAGAGCCCTCTGTGGAGAGAACCAACACTTCTCTGCCTCTCTTTATTGAATAGGTACGCACTTGCTGAAAATGTGACTCAACTGCAGAGCTCCCTGTGGAGAGAACCAACCCTCCTCTGCCACTTTAAATTTAATAGGTCCTCACTGCGGCAAATGTGACCCAACTGCAGAGTCCCCTGTGGAGAGAACCAACCCCCTCTGCCTCTCGATATTGAATAGATACTTACTTCCTGTTAATGTGACTCAACTGCAGTTGGCCCTCTGTGGAGTGAACCTACACTTCTCTGCCTCTCTTTATTGAATAGGTACGCACTTGCTGAAAATGTAACTCAACTGCAGAGCTCCCTGTGAAGAGAACCAACCCTCCTCCGCCTCGCTGAATTAAGTAATTCCTCACTTACTGCAAATGTGACACAACTGCAGAGCCCTCTGTGGAGAGAACCAACACTTCTCTGCCTCTCTTTATTGAATAGGTACGCACTTGCTGAAAATATGACTCAACTGCAGAGCTCCCTGTGGAGAGATCCAACCCTCCTCTGCCACTTTAAATTTAATAGGTCCTCACTGCGGCAAATGTGACCCAACTGCAGAGTCCCCTGTAGAGAGAACCAACCCCTCTGCCTCTCGATATTGAATAGATACTTACTTGCTGTAAATGTGACACAACTGCAGAGCCCTCTGTGGAGAGAACCAACACTTCTCTGCCTCTCTTTATTGAATAGGTACGCACTTGCTGCAAATGTGACACAACTGCAGAGCCCTCTGTGGAGAGAACCAACACTTCTCTGCCTCTCTTTATTGAATAGGTACGCACTTGCTGAAAATATGACTCAACTGCAGAGCTCCCTGTGGAGAGATCCAACCCTCCTCTGCCACTTTAAATTTAATAGGTCCTCACTGCGGCAAATGTGACCCAACTGCAGAGTCCCCTGTAGAGAGAACCAACCCCTCTGCCTCTCGATATTGAATAGATACTTACTTGCTGTAAATGTGACACAACTGCAGAGCCCTCTGTGGAGAGAACCAACACTTCTCTGCCTCTCTTTATTGAATAGGTACGCACTTGCTGAAAATGTGACTCAACTGCAGAGCTCCCTGTGGAGAGAACCAACACTCCTCTGCCACTTTAAATTTAATAGGTCCTCACTGCGGCAAATGTGACCCAACTGCAGAGTCCCCTGTGGAGAGAACCAACCCCCTCTGCCTCTCGAAATTGAATAGATACTTACTTCCTGTTAATGTGACTCAACTGCAGTTGGCCCTCTGTGGAGTGAACCTACACTTCTCTGCCTCTCTTTATTGAATAGGTACGCACTTGCTGAAAATGTAACTCAACTGCAGAGCTCCCTGTGAAGAGAACCAACCCTCCTCCGCCTCGCTGAATTAAGTAATTCCTCACTTGCTGCAAATGTGACACAACTGCAGAGCCCTCTGTGGAGAGAACCAACACTTCTCTGCCTCTCTTTATTGAATAGGTACGCACTTGCTGAAAATATGACTCAACTGCAGAGCTCCCTGTGGAGAGATCCAACCCTCCTCTGCCACTTTAAATTTAATAGGTCCTCACTGCGGCAAATGTGACCCAACTGCAGAGTCCCCTGTGGAGAGAACCAACCCCTCTGCCTCTCGATATTGAATAGCTACTTACTTCCTGTTAATGTGACTCAACTGCAGTTGGCCCTCTGTGGAGAGAACCTACACTTCTCTGCCCCTCTTTATTGAATAGGTACGCACTTGCTGAAAATGTGACTCAACTGCAGAGCTCCCTGTGAAGAGAACCAACCCTCCTCCGCCTCGCTGAATTAAGTAATTCCTCACTTGCTGCAAATGTGACCCAACTGCAGAGCCCCCTGTGGAGAGAACCAACCCCCTCTGCCTCTCGATATTGATTAGATACTTACTTGCTGTTAATGTGAGACAACTGCAGAGCCCTCTGTGGAGAGAACCAACACTTCTCTGCCTCTCTTTATTGAATAGGTACGCACTTGCTGAAAATGTGACTCAACTGCAGAGCTCGCTGTGGAGAGAACCAACCCCCTCTGCCTCTCGATATTGAATAGATACTTACTTGCTGTAAATGTGATACAACTGCAAGGCCCCCTGTGGAGAGAACCAACCCTCCTCGGCCACTTTATATTTAATAGGTCCTCACTTCGGCAAATGTGACCCAACTGCAGAGCCCTCTGTGGAGAGAACCAACACTTCTCTGCCTCTCTTTATTGAATAGGTACGAACTTGCTGAAAATGTGACTCAACTGCAGAGCTCGCTGTGGAGTGAACCAACCCCCTCTGCCTCTCGATATTGAATAGATACTTACTTGCTGTAAATGTGATACAACTGCAAAGCCCTCTGTGGAGAGAACCAACCCCCTCTGCCTCTCGATATTGAATAGATACTTACTTGCTGTAAATGTGATACAACTGCAAAGCCCTCTGTGGAGAGAACCAACACTTCTCTTCCTCTCTTTATTGAATAGGTACGCACTTGCTGAAAATGTGATACAACTGCAAAGCCCCCTGTGGAGAGAACCAATCCTCCTCTGCCACTTTATATTTAATACGTCCTCACTGCGGCAAATTTGACCCAACTGCAGAGTCCCCTGTGGAGAGAACCAACCCCCTCTGCCTCTCGATATTGAATAGATACTTACTTCCTGTTAATGTGACTCAACTGCAGTTGGCCCTCTGTGGAGAGAACCTACACTTCTCTGCCTCTCTTTATTGAATAGCTACGCACTTGCTGAAAATGTGACTCAACTGCAGAGCTCGCTGTGGAGAGAACCAACCCCCTCTGCCTCTCGATATTGAATAGATACTTACTTGCTGTAAATGTGATACAACTGCAAGGCCCCCTGTGGAGAGAACCAACCCTCCTCGGCCACTTTATATTTAATAGGTCCTCACTTCGGCAAATGTGACCCAACTGCAGAGCCCTCTGTGGAGAGAACCAACACTTCTCTGCCTCTCTTTATTGAATAGGTACGAACTTGCTGAAAATGTGACTCAACTGCAGAGCTCGCTGTGGAGTGAACCAACCCCCTCTGCCTCTCGATATTGAATAGATACTTACTTGCTGTAAATGTGATACAACTGCAAAGCCCTCTGTGGAGAGAACCAACCCCCTCTGCCTCTCGATATTGAATAGATACTTACTTGCTGTAAATGTGATACAACTGCAAAGCCCTCTGTGGAGAGAACCAACACTTCTCTTCCTCTCTTTATTGAATAGGTACGCACTTGCTGAAAATGTGATACAACTGCAAAGCCCCCTGTGGAGAGAACCAATCCTCCTCTGCCACTTTATATTTAATACGTCCTCACTGCGGCAAATTTGACCCAACTGCAGAGTCCCCTGTGGAGAGAACCAACCCCCTCTGCCTCTCGATATTGAATAGATACTTACTTCCTGTTAATGTGACTCAACTGCAGTTGGCCCTCTGTGGAGAGAACCTACACTTCTCTGCCTCTCTTTATTGAATAGCTACGCACTTGCTGAAAATGTGACTCAACTGCAGAACTCCCCGTGGAGAGAACCAACCCTCCTCCGCCTCGCTGAATTAAGTAATTCCTCACTTGCTGCAAATGTGACACAACTGCAGAGCCCTCTGTGGAGAGAACCAACACTTCTCTGCCTCTCTTTATTGAATAGGTACGCACTTGCTGAAAATATGACTCAACTGCAGAGCTCCCTGTGGAGAGATCCAACCCTCCTCTGCCACTTTAAATTTAATAGGTCCTCACTGCGGCAAATGTGACCCAACTGCAGAGTCCCCTGTGGAGAGAACCAACCCCTCTGCCTCTCGATATTGAATAGCTACTTACTTCCTGTTAATGTGACTCAACTGCAGTTGGCCCTCTGTGGAGAGAACCTACACTTCTCTGCCCCTCTTTATTGAATAGGTACGCACTTGCTGAAAATGTGACTCAACTGCAGAGCTCCCTGTGAAGAGAACCAACCCTCCTCCGCCTCGCTGAATTAAGTAATTCCTCACTTGCTGCAAATGTGACCCAACTGCAGAGCCCCCTGTGGAGAGAACCAACCCCCTCTGCCTCTCGATATTGATTAGATACTTACTTGCTGTTAATGTGAGACAACTGCAGAGCCCTCTGTGGAGAGAACCAACACTTCTCTGTCTCTCTTTATTGAATAGGTACGCACTTGCTGAAAATGTGACTCAACTGCAGAGCTCGCTGTGGAGAGAACCAACCCCCTCTGCCTCTCGATATTGAATAGATACTTACTTGCTGTAAATGTATAACAAATGCAAGGCCCCCTGTGGAGAGAACCAACCCTCCTCGGCCACTTTATATTTAATAGGTCCTCACTTCGGCAAATGTGACCCAACTGCAGAGCCCTCTGTGGAGAGAACCAACACTTCTCTGCCTCTCTTTATTGAATAGGTACGAACTTGCTGAAAATGTGACTCAACTGCAGAGCTCGCTGTGGAGTGAACCAACCCCCTCTGCCTCTCGATATTGAATAGATACTTACGTGCTGTAAATGTGATACAACTGCAAAGCCCTCTGTGGAGAGAACCAACCCCCTCTGCCTCTAGATATTGAATAGGTACGCACTTGCTGAAAATGTGACTCAACTACAGAGCTCCCTGTGGAGAGAACCAACCCTCCTCTGCCACTTTAAATTTAATACGTCCTCACTGCGGCAAATGTGACCCAACTGCAGAGTCCCCTGTGGAGAGAACCAACCCCCTCTGCCTCTCGATATTGAATAGATACTTACTTCCTGTTAATGTGACTCAACTGCAGTTGGCCCTCTGTGGAGAGAACCTACACTTCTCTGCCTCTCTTTATTGAATAGGTACGCACTTGCTGAAAATGTGATACAACTGCAAAGCCCCCTGTGGAGAGAACCAATCCTCCTCTGCCACTTTATATTTAATACGTCCTCACTGCGGCAAATGTGACCCAACTGCAGAGTCCCCGGTGGACAAAACCAACCCCCTCTGCCTCTCGATATTGAATAGATACTTACTTGCTGAAAATGTGACCCAACTGCAGAGTCCCCTGTGGACAAAACCAACCCCCTCTGCCTCTCGATATTGAATAGATACTTACTTGCTGTAAATGTGACACAACTGCAGAGCCCTCTGTGGAGAGAACCAACACTTCTCTGCCTCTCTTTATTCAATAGGTACGAACTTGCTGCAAATGTGACACAACTGCAGAGCCCTCTGTGGAGAGAACCAACACTTCTCTGCCTCTCTTTATTGAATAGGTACGCACTTGCTGAAAATGTGACTCAACTGCAGAGCTCCCTGTGGAGAGAACCAACCCTCCTCTGCCACTTTAAATTTAATAGGTCCTCACTGCGGCAAATGTGACCCAACTGCAGAGTCCCCTGTGGAGAGAACCAACCCCCTCTGCCTCTCGATATTGAATAGATACTTACTTCCTGTTAATGTGACTCAACTGCAGTTGGCCCTCTGTGGAGTGAACCTACACTTCTCTGCCTCTCTTTATTGAATAGGTACGCACTTGCTGAAAATGTAACTCAACTGCAGAGCTCCCTGTGAAGAGAACCAACCCTCCTCCGCCTCGCTGAATTAAGTAATTCCTCACTTACTGCAAATGTGACACAACTGCAGAGCCCTCTGTGGAGAGAACCAACACTTCTCTGCCTCTCTTTATTGAATAGGTACGCACTTGCTGAAAATATGACTCAACTGCAGAGCTCCCTGTGGAGAGATCCAACCCTCCTCTGCCACTTTAAATTTAATAGGTCCTCACTGCGGCAAATGTGACCCAACTGCAGAGTCCCCTGTAGAGAGAACCAACCCCTCTGCCTCTCGATATTGAATAGATACTTACTTGCTGTAAATGTGACACAACTGCAGAGCCCTCTGTGGAGAGAACCAACACTTCTCTGCCTCTCTTTATTGAATAGGTACGCACTTGCTGCAAATGTGACACAACTGCAGAGCCCTCTGTGGAGAGAACCAACACTTCTCTGCCTCTCTTTATTGAATAGGTACGCACTTGCTGAAAATATGACTCAACTGCAGAGCTCCCTGTGGAGAGATCCAACCCTCCTCTGCCACTTTAAATTTAATAGGTCCTCACTGCGGCAAATGTGACCCAACTGCAGAGTCCCCTGTAGAGAGAACCAACCCCTCTGCCTCTCGATATTGAATAGATACTTACTTGCTGTAAATGTGACACAACTGCAGAGCCCTCTGTGGAGAGAACCAACACTTCTCTGCCTCTCTTTATTGAATAGGTACGCACTTGCTGAAAATATGACCCAACTGCAGAGCCCCCTGTGGAGAGAACCAACCCCCTCTGCCTCTCGATATTGAATAGATACTTACTTGCGGCAAATGTGACACAACTGCAGAGCTCCCTGTGGAGAGAACCAACCCTCCTCCGCCTCGCTGAATTAAGTAATTCCTCACTTGCTGAAAATGTGACTCAAATGCAGAGCACCCTGTGGAGAGAACCAACCCTCCTCCGCCTCGCTGAATTAAGTAATTCCTCACTTGCTGCTTATGTGACACAACTGCAGAGCCCCCTGTGGAGAGAACCAACCCCCTCTGCCTCTCGATATTGAATAGATACTTACTTGCTGTAAATGTGACACAACTGCAGAGCCCTCTGTGGAGAGAACCAACACTTCTCTGCCTCTCTTTATTGAATAGGTACGCACTTGCTGAAAATGTGACTCAACTGCAGAGCTCCCTGTGGAGAGAACCAACCCACCTCCGCCTCGCTGAATTAAGTAATTCCTTACTTGCTGCAAATGTGACATAACAGCAGAGCCCCCTGTGGAGAGAACCAACCCTCCTCGGCCACTTTATATTTAATAGATACTTACTTGCTGAAAATGTGACTCAACTGCAGAGCACCATGTGGAGAGAACCAACCCTCCTCCGCCTCGCTGAATTAAGTAATTCCTCACTTGCTGCAAATGTGACACAACTGCAGAGCCCCCTGTGGAGAGAACCAACACTTCTCTTCCTCTCTATATTGAATAGGTACGCACTTGCTGCAAATGGGACATAACTGCAGAGCTCCCTGTGGAGAGAACCAACCCTCCTCCGCCTCGCTGAATTAAGTAATTCCTCACTTGCTGCAAATGTGACACAACTGCAGAGCCCTCTGTGGAGAGAACCAACACTTCTCTGCCTCTCTTTATTGAATAGGTACGCACTTGCTGAAAATGTGACTCAACTGCAGAGCTCCCTGTGGAGAGAACCAACCCTCCTCCGCCTCGCTGAATTAAGTAATTCCTTACTTGCTGCAAATGTGACATAACTGCAGAGCCCCCTGTGGAGAGAACCAACCCTCCTCAGCCACTGTATATTTAATAGATACTTACTTGCTGAAAATGTGACTCAAATGCAGAGCACCCTGTGGAGAGAACCAACCCTCCTCCGCCTCGCTGAATTAAATAATTCCTCACTTGCTTCAAATGTGACACAACTGCAGAGCCCCCTGTGGAGAGAACCAACACTTCTCTTCCTCTCTATATTGAATAGGTACGCACTTGCTGCAAATGGGACATAACTGCAGAGCCCCCTGTGGACTGAACCAGCACTTCTCTGCCACTCATTATTTAATAGGTCCACACTGCGCCTAATGTGACCCAACTGCAAAGCCCCCTGTGGAGAGAACCAACCATCCTCTGCCACTTTAAATTTAATAGGTCCTCAATACGGCAAATGTGACCCAACTGCAGAGCCCCCTGTGGAGAGAACCAACCCCCTCTGCCTCTCGATATTGATTAGATACTTACTTGCTGTAAATTTGACACAACTGCAGAGCCCTCTGTGGAGAGAACCAACACTTTTCTGCCTCTCTTTATTGAATAGGGACACACTTGCTGAAAATGCGACTCAACTGCAGAGCTCCCTGTGGAGAGAACCAACCCCCTCTGCATCTCGATATTGAATAGATACTTACTTGCTGTAAATGTGATACAACTGCAGAGCCCTCTGTGGAGAGAACCAACACTTCTCTGCCTCTCTTTATTGAATAGGTCCTCACTTGCTGAAAATGTGACCCAACTGCAGAGCTCCCTGTGGAGAGAACCAACCCTCCTCCGCCTCGCTGAATTAAGTAATTCCTTACTTGCTGCAAATGTGACATAACTGCAGAGCTCCCTGTGGAGAGAACCAACCCTCCTCGGCCACTTTATATTTAATAGATACTTTCTTGCTGTAAATGTGACACAACTGCAGAGCCCTCTGTGGAGAAAACCAACACTTCTCTGCCTCTCTTTATTGAATAGGTACGCACTTGCTGAAAATGTGACTCAACTGCAGAGCTCGCTGTGGAGAGAACCAACCCCCTCTGCCTCTCGATATTGAATAGATACTTACTTGCTGTAAATGTGATACAACTGCAAGGCCCCCTGTGGAGAGAACCAACCCTCCTCTGCCACTTTAAATTTAATAGGTCCTCACTGCGGCAAATGTGACCCAACTGCAGAGCCCCCTGTGGAGAGAACCAACCCCCTCTGCCTCTCGATATTGATTAGATACTTACTTGCTGTTAATGTGACTCAACTGCAGAGCACCCTGTGGAGAGAACCAACCCTCCTCCGCAACGCTGAATTAAGTAATTCCTCACTTGCTGCAAATGTGACACAACTGCAGAGCCCTCTGTGGAGAGAACCAACACTTCTCTGCCTCTCTTTATTGAATAGGTACGCACTTGCTGAAAATGTGACTCAACTGCATGGCCCCCTGTGGAGAGAACCAACCCTCCTCGGCCACTTTATATTTAATAGGTCCTCACTTCGGCAAATGTGACCCAACTGCAGAGCCCCCTGTGGAGAGAACCAACCCCCTCTGCCTCTCGATATTGATTAGATACTTACTTGCTGTTAATGTGAGACAACTGCAGAGCCCTCTGTGGAGAGAACCAACACTTCTCTGCCTCTCTTTATTGAATAGGTACGCACTTGCTGAAAATGTGACTCAACTGCAGAGCTCGCTGTGGAGAGAACCAACCCCCTCTGCCTCTCGATATTGAATAGATACTTACTTGCTGTAAATGTGATACAACTGCAAGGCCCCCTGTGGAGAGAACCAACCCTCCTCGGCCACTTTATATTTAATAGGTCCTCACTTCGGCAAATGTGACCCAACTGCAGAGCCCTCTGTGGAGAGAACCAACACTTCTCTGCCTCTCTTTATTGAATAGGTACGCATTTGCTGAAAATGTGACTCAATTGCAGAGCACCCTGTGGAGAGAACCAACCCTCCTCCGCCTCGCTGAATTAAGTAATTCCTCACTTGCTGCAAATGTGACACAACTGCAAAGCCCCCTGTGGAGAGAACCAACCCTCCTCGGCCACTTTATATTTAATAGATACTTACTTGCTGAAAATGTGACTCAACTGCAGAGCACCCTGTGGAGAGAACCAACCCTCCTCTGCCACTTTAAATTTAATAGGTCCTCACTGCGGCAAATGTGACCCAACTGCAGAGCCCCCTGTGGAGAGAACCAACCCTCCTCTGCCACTTTAAATTTAATAGGTCCTCAATACGGCAAATGTGACCCAACTGCAGAGCCCCCTGTGGAGAGAACCAACCCCCTCTGCCTCTCGATATTGATTAGATACTTACTTGCTGTAAATTTGACACAACTGCAGAGCCCTCTGTGGAGAGAACCAACACTTTTCTGCCTCTCTTTACTGAATAGGGACACACTTGCTGAAAATGCGACTCAACTGCAGAGCTCCCTGTGGAGAGAACCAACCCCCTCTGCATCTCGATATTGAATAGATACTTACTTGCTGTAAATGTGATACAACTGCAGAGCCCTCTGTGGAGAGAACCAACACTTCTCTGCCTCTCTTTATTGAATAGGTCCTCACTTGCTGAAAATGTGACCCAACTGTAGAGCTCCCTGTGGAGAGAACCAACCCTCCTCCGCCTCGCTGAATTAAGTAATTCCTTACTTGCTGCAAATGTGACATAACTGCAGAGCTCCCTGTGGAGAGAACCAACCCTCCTCGGCCACTTTATATTTAATAGATACTTTCTTGCTGTAAATGTGACACAACTGCAGAGCCCTCTGTGGAGAAAACCAACACTTCTCTGCCTCTCTTTATTGAATAGGTACGCACTTGCTGAAAATGTGACTCAACTGCAAGGCCCCCTGTGGAGAGAACCAACCCTCCTCTGCCACTTTAAATTTAATAGGTCCTCACTGCGGCAAATGTGACCCAACTGCAGAGCCCCCTGTGGAGAGAACCAACCCCCTCTGCCTCTCGATATTGAATAGATACTTACTTGCGGCAAATGTGACCCAACTGCAGAGTCCCCTGCGGAGAGAACCAACCCTCCTCTGCCACTTTAAATTTAATAGGTCCTCACTGCGGCAAATGTGACCCAACTGCAGAGCCCCCTGTGGAGAGAACCAACCCCCTCTGCCTCTCGATATTGATTAGATACTTACTTGCTGTTAATGTGAGACAACTGCAGAGCCCTCTGTGGAAAGAACCAACACTTCTCTGCCTCGCTGAATTAAGTAATTCCTCACTTGCTGCAAATGTGACACAACTGCAGAGCTCCCTGTGGAGAGAACCAACACTTCTCTTCCTCTCTATATTGAATAGGTACGCACTTGCTGCAAATGGGACATAACTGCAGAGCTCCCTGTGGAGAGAACCAACCCTCCTCCGCCTCGCTGAATTAAGTAATTCCTCACTTGCTGCAAATGTGACACAACTGCAGAGCCCTCTGTGGAGAGAACCAACACTTCTCTGCCTCTCTTTATTGAATAGGTACGCACTTGCTGAAAATGTGACTCAACTGCAGAGCTCCCTGTGGAGAGAACCAACCCTCCTCCGCCTCGCTGAATTAAGTAATTCCTTACTTGCTGCAAATGTGACCCAACTGCAGAGCCCCCTGTGGAGAGTACCAACCCCCTCTGCCTCTCGATATTGATTAGATACTTACTTGCTGTTATTGTGACACAACTGCAGAGCCCTCTGTGGAGAGAACCAACACTTTTCTGCCTCTCTTTATTGAATAGGGACGCACTGCTGAAAATGCGACTCCACTGCAGAGCTCCCTGTGGAGAGAACCAACCCCCTCTGCCTCTCGATATTGAATAGATACTTACTTGCTGTAAATGTGATACAACTGCAGAGCCCTCTGTGGAGAGAACCAACACTTCTCTGCCTCTCTTTATTGAATAGGTCCTCACTTGCTGAAAATGTGACCCAACTGCAGAGCTCCCTGTGGAGAGAACCAACCCTCCTCCGCCTCGCTGAATTAAGTAATTCCTTACTTGCTGCAAATGTGACATAACTGCAGAGCTCCCGGTGGAGAGAACCAACCCTCCTCGGCCACTTTATATTTAATAGATACTTACTTGCTGTAAATGTGACACAACTGCAGAGCCCTCTGTGGAGAGAACCAACACTTCTCTGCCTCTCTTTATTGAATAGGTACGCACTTGCTGAAAATGTGACTCAACTGCAGAGCTCGCTGTGGAGAGAACCAACCCCCTCTGCCTCTCGATATTGAATAGATACTTACTTGCTGTAAATGTGATACAACTGCAGAGCCCTCTGTGGAGAGAACCAACACTTCTCTGCCTCTCTTTATTGAATAGGTACGCACTTGCTGAAAATGTGACTCAACTGCATGGCCCCCTGTGGAGAGAACCAACCCTCCTCGGCCACTTTATATTTAATAGGTCCTCACTTCGGCAAATGTGACCCAACTGCAGAGCCCCCTGTGGAGAGAACCAACCCCCTCTGCCTCTCGATATTGATTAGATACTTACTTGCTGTTAATGTGAGACAACTGCAGAGCCCTCTGTGGAGAGAACCAACACTTCTCTGCCTCTCTTTATTGAATAGGTACGCACTTGCTGAAAATGTGACTCAACTGCAGAGCTCGCTGTGGAGAGAACCAACCCCCTCTGCCTCTCGATATTGAATAGATACTTACTTGCTGTAAATGTGATACAACTGCAAGGCCCCCTGTGGAGAGAACCAACCCTCCTCGGCCACTTTATATTTAATAGGTCCTCACTTCGGCAAATGTGACCCAACTGCAGAGCCCTCTGTGGAGAGAACCAACACTTCTCTGCCTCTCTTTATTGAATAGGTACGCATTTGCTGAAAATGTGACTCAATTGCAGAGCACCCTGTGGAGAGAACCAACCCTCCTCCGCCTCGCTGAATTAAGTAATTCCTCACTTGCTGCAAATGTGACACAACTGCAAAGCCCCCTGTGGAGAGAACCAACCCTCCTCGGCCACTTTATATTTAATAGATACTTACTTGCTGAAAATGTGACTCAACTGCAGAGCACCCTGTGGAGAGAACCAACCCTCCTCTGCCACTTTAAATTTAATAGGTCCTCACTGCGGCAAATGTGACCCAACTGCAGAGCCCCCTGTGGAGAGAACCAACCCTCCTCTGCCACTTTAAATTTAATAGGTCCTCAATACGGCAAATGTGACCCAACTGCAGAGCCCCCTGTGGAGAGAACCAACCCCCTCTGCCTCTCGATATTGATTAGATACTTACTTGCTGTAAATTTGACACAACTGCAGAGCCCTCTGTGGAGAGAACCAACACTTTTCTGCCTCTCTTTATTGAATAGGGACACACTTGCTGAAAATGCGACTCAACTGCAGAGCTCCCTGTGGAGAGAACCAACCCCCTCTGCATCTCGATATTGAATAGATACTTACTTGTTGTAAATGTGATACAACTGCAGAGCCCTCTGTAGAGAGAACCAACACTTCTCTGCCTCTCTTTATTGAATAGGTCCTCACTTGCTGAAAATGTGACCCAACTGCAGAGCTCCCTGTGGAGAGAACCAACCCTCCTCCGCCTCGCTGAATTAAGTAATTCCTTACTTGCTGCAAATGTGACATAACTGCAGAGCTCCCTGTGGAGAGAACCAACCCTCCTCGGCCACTTTATATTTAATAGATACTTTCTTGCTGTAAATGTGACACAACTGCAGAGCCCTCTGTGGAGAAAACCAACACTTCTCTGCCTCTCTTTATTGAATAGGTACGCACTTGCTGAAAATGTGACTCAACTGCAGAGCTCGCTGTGGAGAGAACCAACCCCCTCTGCCTCTCGATATTGAATAGATACTTACTTGCTGTAAATGTGATACAACTGCAAGGCCCCCTGTGGAGAGAACCAACCCTCCTCTGCCACTTTAAATTTAATAGGTCCTCACTGCGGCAAATGTGACCCAACTGCAGAGCCCCCTGTGGAGAGAACCAACCCCCTCTGCCTCTCGATATTGATTAGATACTTACTTGCTGTTAATGTGACTCAACTGCAGAGCACCCTGTGGAGAGAACCAACCCTCCTCCGCAACGCTGAATTAAGTAATTCCTCACTTGCTGCAAATGTGACACAACTGCAGAGCCCTCTGTGGAGAGAACCAACACTTCTCTTCCTCTCTATATTGAATAGGTACGCACTTGCTGCAAATGGGACATAACTGCAGAGCCCCTGTGGACTGAACCAGCACTTCTCTGCCACTCATTATTTAATAGGTCCACACTGCGGCTAATGTGACCCAACTGCAAAGCCCCCTGTGGAGAGAACCAACCCTCCTCTGCCACTTTAAATTTAATAGGTCCTCACTGCGGCAAATGTGACCCAACTGCAGAGCCCCCTGTGGAGAGAACCAACCCCCTCTGCCTCTCGATATTGAATAGATACTTACTTGCGGCATATGTGACCCAACTGCAGAGTCCCCTGCGGAGAGAACCAACCCTCCTCTGCCACTTTAAATTTAATAGGTCCTCACTGCGGCAAATGTGACCCAACTGCAGAGCCCCCTGTGGAGAGAACCAACCCCCTCTGCCTTTCGATATTGATTAGATACTTACTTGCTGTTAATGTGAGACAACTGCAGAGCCCTCTGTGGAAAGAACCAACACTTCTCTGCCTCTCTTTATTGAATAGGTACGCACTTGCTGAAAATGTGACTCAACTGCAGAGCTCCCTGTGGAGAGAACCAACCCTCCTCCGCCTCGCTGAATTAAGTAATTCCTTACTTGCTGCAAATGTGACATAACTGCAGAGCCCTCTGTGGAAAGAACCAACACTTCTCTGCCTCTCTTTATTGAATAGGTACGCACTTGCTGAAAATGTGACTCAACTGCAGAGCTCGCTGTGGAGAGAACCAACCCCCTCTGCCTCTCGATATTGAATAGATACTTACTTGCTGTAAATGTGATTCAACTGCAGAGCCCTCTGTGGAGAGAACCAACACTTCTCTGCCTCTCTTTATTGAATAGGTACGCACTTCCTGAAAATGTGACTCAACTGCAGAGCTCGCTGTGGAGAGAACCAACCCCCTCCGCCTCTCGATATTGAATAGATACTTACTTGCTGTAAATGTGATACAACTGCAAGGCGCCCTGTGGAGAGAACCAACCCTCCTCGGCCACTTTATATTTAATAGGTCCTCACTTCGGCAAATGTGACCCAACTGCAGAGCCCCCTGTGGAGAGAACCAACCCCCTCTGCCTCTCGATATTGATTAGATACTTACTTGCTGTTAATGTGAGACAACTGCAGAGCCCTCTGTGGAGAGAACCAACACTTCTCTGCCTCTCTTTATTGAATAGGTACGCACTTGCTGAAAATGTGACTCAACTGCAGAGCTCGCTGTGGAGAGAACCAACCCCCTCCCCCTCTCGATATTAAATAGATGCTTACTTGCTGTAAATGTGATACAACTGCAAGGCGCCCTGTGGAGAGAACCAACCCTCCTCGGCCACTTTATATTTAATAGGTCCTCACTTCGGCAAATGTGACCCAACTGCAGAGCCCCCTGTGGAGAGAACCAACCCCCTCTGCCTCTCGATATTGATTAGATACTTACTTGCTGTTAATGTGAGACAACTGCAGAGCCCTCTGTGGAGAGAACCAACACTTCTCTGCCTCTCTTTATTGAATAGGTACGCACTTGCTGAAAATGTGACTCAACTGCAGAGCTCGCTGCGGAGAGAACCAACCCCCTCTGCCTCTCGATATTGAATAGATACTTACTTGCTGTAAATGTGATACAACTGCAAGGCCCCCTGTGGAGAGAACCAACCCTCCTCGGCCACTTTATATTTAATAGGTCCTCACTTCGGCAAATGTGACCCAACTGCAGAGCCCTCTGTGGAGAGAACCAACACTTCTCTGCCTCTCTTTATTGAATAGGTACGCATTTGCTGAAAATGTGACTCAACTGCAGAGCACCCTGTGGAGAGAACCAACCCTCCTCCGCCTCGCTGAATTAAGTAATTCCTCACTTGCTGCAAATGTGACACAACTGCAAAGCCCCCTGTGGAGAGAACCAATCCTCCTCGGCCACTTTATATTTAATAGATACTTACTTGCTGAAAATGTGACTCAACTGCAGAGCACCCTGTGGAGAGAACCAACCCTCCTCCGCCTCGCTGAATTAAGTAATTCCTCACTTGCTGCAAATGTGACACAACTGCAGAGCCCCCTGTGGAGAGAACTGACACTTCTCTTCCTCTCTATATTGAATAGGTACGCACTTGCTGCAAATGGGACATAACTGCAGAGCCCCCTGTGGACTGAACCAGCACTTCTCTGCCACTCATTATTTAATAGGTCCACACTGCGGCTAATGTGACCCAACTGCAAAGCCCCCTGTGGAGAGAACCAACCCTCCTCTGCCACTTTAAATTTAATCGGTCCTCACTGCGGCAAATGTGACCCAACTGCAGAGCCCCCAGTGGAGAGAATCAACCCCCTCTGCCTCTCGATATTGATTAGATACTTACTTGCTGTTAATGTGACACAACTGCAGAGCCCTCTGTGGAGAGAACCAACACTTTTCTGCTTCTCTTTATTGAATAGGGACGCACTCGCTGAAAATGCGACTCAACTGCAGAGCTCCCTGTGGAGAGAACCAACCCCCTCTGCCTCTCGATATTGAATAGATACTTACTTGCTGTAAATGTGATACAACTGCAGAGCCCTCTGTGGAGAGAGCCAACACTTCTCTGCCTCTCTTTATTGAATAGGTCCTCACTTGCTGAAAATGTGACCCAACTGCAGAGCTCCCTGTGGAGAGAACCAACCCTCCTCCGCCTCGCTGAATTACGTAATTCCTTACTTGCTGCAAATGTGACATAACTGCAGAGCTCCCTGTGGAGAGAACCAACCCTCCTCGGCCACTTTATATTTAATAGATACTTACTTGCTGTAAATGTGACACAACTGCAGTGCCCTCTGTGGAGAAAACCAACACTTCTCTGCCTCTCTTTATTGAATAGGTACGCACTTGCTGAAAATGTGACTCAACTGCAGAGCTCGCTGCGGAGAGAACCAACCCCCTCTGCCTCTCGATATTGAATAGATACTTACTTGCTGTAACTGTGATACAACTGCAGAGCCCTCTGTGGAGAGAACCAACACTTCTCTGCCTCTCTTTATTGAATAGGTACGCACTTGCTGAAAATGTGACTCAACTACAGAGCTCGCTGTGGAGAGAACCAACCCCTTCTGCCTCTCGATATTGAATAGATACTTACTTGCTGTAAATGTGATACAACTGCAAGGCCCCCTGTGGAGAGAACCAACCCTCCTCGACCACTTTATATTTAATAGGTCCTCACTTCGGCAAATGTGACCCAACTGCAGAGCCCCCTGTGGAGAGAACCAACCCCCTCTGCCTCTCGATATTGATTAGATACTTACTTGCTGTTAATGTGAGACAACTGCAGAGCCCTCTGTGGAGAGAACCAACACTTCTCTGCCTCTCTTTATTGAATAGGTACGCACTTGCTGAAAATGTGACTCAACTGCAGAGCTCGCTGTGGAGAGAACCAACCCCCTCTGCCTCTCGATATTGAATAGATATTTACTTGCTGAAAATGTGATACAACTGCAAGGCCCCCTGTGGAGAGAACCAACCCTCCTCGGCCACTTTATATTTAATAGGTCCTCACTTCGGCAAACGTGACCCAACTGCAGAGCCCTCTGTGGAGAGAACCAACACTTCTCTGCCTCTCTTTATTGAATAGGTACGCACTTGCTGATAATGTGACTCAACTGCAGAGCACCCTGTGGAGAGAACCAACCCTCCTCCGCCTCGCTGAATTAAGTAATTCCTCACTTGCTGCAAATGTGACACAACTGCAGAGCCCCCTGTGGAGAGAACCAACACTTCTCTTCCTCTCTATATTGAATAGGTACGCACTTGCTGCAAATGGGACATAACTGCAGAGCCCCCTGTGGACTGAACCAGCACTTCTCTGCCACTCATTATTTAATAGGTCCACACTGCGGCTAATGTGACCCAACTTCAAAGCCCCCTGTGGAGAGAACCAACCCTCCTCTGCCACTTTAAATTTAATAGGTCCTCACATCGGCAAATGTGACCCAACTGCAGAGCCCCCTGTGGAGAGAACCAACACTTCTCTGCCTCTCTTTATTGAATAGGTACGCACTTGCTGAAAATGTGACTCAACTGCAGAGCACCCTGTGGAGAGAACCAACACTTCTCTTCCTCTCTATATTGAATAGGTACGCACTTGCTGCAAATGGGACATAACTGCAGAGCCCCCTGTGGACTGAACCAGCACTTCTCTGCCACTCATTATTTAATAGGTCCACACTGCGGCTAATGTGACCCAACTGCAAAGCCCCCTGTGGAGAGAACCAACCCTCCTCTGCCACTATAAATTTAATAGGTCCTCACTGCGGCAAATGTGACCCAACTGCAGAGCCCCCTGTGGAGAGAACCAACCCCCTCTGCCTCTCGATATTGAATAGATACTTACTTGCGGCAAATGTGACCCAACTGCAGAGTCCCCTGCGGAGAGAACCAACCCTCCTCTGCCACTTTAAATTTAATAGGTCCTCACTGCGGCAAATGTGACCCAACTGCAGAGCCCCCTGTGGAGAGAACCAACCCCCTCTGCCTCTCGATCTTGATTAGATACTTACTTGCTGTTAATGTGAGACAACTGCAGAGCCCTCTGTGGAAAGAACCAACACTTCTCTGCCTCTCTTTATTGAATAGGTACGCACTTGCTGAAAATGTGACTCAACTGCAGAGCTCCCTGTGGAGAGAACCAACCCTCCTCCGCCTCGCTGAATTAAGTAATTCCTTACTTGCTGCAAATGTGACATAACTGCAGAGCACCCTGTGGAGAGAACCAACCCTCCTCGGCCACTTTATATTTAATAGATACTTACTTGCTGAAAATTTGACTCAACTGCAGAGCACCCTGTGGAGAGAACCAACCCTCCTCCGCCTCGCTGAATTAAGTAATTCCTCACTTGCTGCAAATCTGACACAACTGCAGAGCCCCCTGTGGAGAGAACCAACACTTCTCTTCCTCTCTATATTGAATAGGTACGCACTTGCTGCAAATGGGACATAACTGCAGAGCCCCCTGTGGACTGAACCAACCCTCCTCTGCCACTTTAAATTTAATAGGTCCTCACTGCGGCAAATGTGACCCAACTGCAGAGCCCCCTGTGGAGAGAACCAACCCCCTCTGCCTCTCGATATTGATTAGATACTTACTTGCTGTTAATGTGAGACAACTGCAGAGCCCTCTGTGGAAAGAACCAACGCTTCTCTGCCTCTCTTTATTGAATAGGTACGCACTTGCTGAAAATGTGACTCAACTGCAGAGCTCCCTGTGGAGAGAACCAACCCTCCTCCGCCTCGCTGAATTAAGTAATTCCTTACTTGCTGCAAATGTGACATAACTGCAGAGCCCCCTGTGGAGAGAACCAACCCTCCTCGGCCACTTTATATTTAATAGATACTTACTTGCTGAAAATTTGACTCAACTGCAGAGCACCCTGTGGAGAGAACTAACCCTCCTCCGCCTCGCTGAATTAAGTAATTCCTCACTTGCTGCAAATCTGACACAACTGCAGAGCCCCCTGTGGAGAGAACCAACACTTCTCTTCCTCTCTATATTGAATAGGTACGCACTTGCTGCAAATGGGACATAACTGCAGAGCCCCCTGTGGACAGAACCAACCCTCCTCGGCCACTTTATGTTTAATAGGTCCTCACTGCGGCAAATGTGACCCAACTGCAGAGTCCCCTGTGGAGAGAACCAACACTTCTCTGGCTCTCTATATTGAGTAATTCCTCACTTGCTGCAAATGTGACACAACTGCAGAGCCCCCTGTGGAGAGAACCACCCACTTCCGCCCCCCTATATTTAATAGGTCCTCAATTGCTGTAAATGTGACTCTACTGCAGAGCCCCCTGTGTGGCGAACTAACCCTACTCGGTAACAGTCCACAAAAGGTATCCCTGCCATAACCTTCTACTTTCATGACGTAGAAGATAACCAGCGCCGCCTAGTGATGGGCTAAACAGTGAAATCTTAATAACTCGTTATGGCATAACTGCTACCATCTAATAACGGTTTCCAGTAACACTTTATTTGAGTAACGTTTTATTTTATTGAAAAAAATTATGTAACTAATAATTAAATTTATGTGAGAGTGGAAACGAGCCCATAATGAGTCAACCCAAAAAAAAAAGTTTAATTTTTCAACTATTAATTGTGAATGAAATCCTTCTATATCCCCTAGAAAAAGCAGAATAAAGGAATGGCCTAGTTCCGATCACGCTTAAGAATCACGTAGACGGAGCTACTTTGATAACGTCTATGGGAGTTTTAAGCTTTAAAAACATATTTAATTGATATTTTTCTATATTTTTGGGCGAAATAACAAAGTTTAATTTTTTTTAAATTGTTCAATCATTAATTGTGAATGAAATCCTTCTATGTTCCCTAGAAAAGGCAGAATAAAGCAATCACCAAGTTCCGATCACGGTAAGAATCACGTAGATGGAGCCACTTGGATAATGCCTCGGCATTCAGCTCTTATTAAAATCATGTTGAAGCTATTTCGTTATCGGTGAGTGAAATGATAAAGGAGTTATTCCAATACCGGGCTCGTTCTGGTAACACGTTATCACAGTAACCCGTTGTTTTCCAATAGCAGGTTATTTCAGTCTGGCCAGAGACACCGTCCTGTACGCATCGTTATACCTCCTAATTTCTTCTGCTCTTTGTTCCGTGTTTTTGTAGTGCTGTTTTTAGTTTTATCTCTTTTCTTCTCTCTATATATTTATCTGTTATTATTTATTATACTATAAACTTATTCAAAAGAAACGGAGAGATGATTTTCATTCGATAAATTAAGTTAAGTTCGACGACCTTGAAGACGGTGAAGCATTCGGTCCTAATACCAACAGCATTAGGCATTATCCCGAACTTACAAACAATTGTGAGTTATATATTTACTTACTTAATTACTTTTTCTTTTTCTTATTCATTATGGTTCACTGCACTATTTGCAACTGCGTCATTACCCGAGATGACAAAATCAATATAAGTTGCTCTAAATGCAATCTCATATTTCACGGGCTATGCATTAACCTCACAGATAAAGATTTAGAGGCCCTTAAATCTGTCAAAAAAAATCTATGGGTATGCTCTCAATGTGACCAGGCGAAAAAGAATACGGCGACGGGAGAAAAACTTAAAGCTGAACTCTCATTATCAGATGTTCTAACGGCCGTGAAACAAATTGACACCAGTATTAAAGATGAAATTAAAAATATCAAAACGGCCATTGATAAACAAGGGGACCTCACCTTTGAGTTTAGTGATAAACTAACCACAATAGAAAAACATCTAGAGGGCCAATCAAAATTTATAGAAGAGATATTGGCGGAAAATAAAGCTCTAAAGGCCCGGGTAGGAGATCTCGAAGTGCGGGTGAACAAAAGTGAGCAGGGCCTGTTATCTAACTCCCTGGAGATCCGGGGGATCCCAGTCCGAGCCGGTGAGACCCCTTCCGGCCTATTAACTAGTATCGGTGCGGGCCTAGGCGTAAAATTAAATCTAGAGGACCTGGACACAGTGCAACGACGGAGAGCAAGAAATGATGACCCGCGACCCCCACCTATCATAGCACGCTTCGTGAGGAAATCAGTGAGGGATGACTTGATACATAAAAGAAAAGTAAAAAGAGATTTCTCTACGCGAGATTTAGGTTGGCAGGAAAATGACTGTCACCGTATTTATCTGAGCGAGGAGATGACAAAAGCAAACAAGCACCTCTACCGGTTAGCCCGTCAGAAGAAGACAGCGGGAAAGATAAAGTATGTGTGGTTCTCTGGGGGCAGAGTGCGCTGTAGAAAAGAAGATGGTCACCAGGTGGTCTTCATAGATCAGGCCAAAGATCTAGACGTCTTCGGGTGACTACTAAAGTTTTGTTTCCCCGCTAGCTCTATGAAAACCTATGGCGCTCACCACGGAATTTTGGATTTTGCCCACGCCCTCTCTATACAGTTAATTTCTTTTTATTGGTCCATATTTTTAGTTCTTAGGATCTTATGTTCTATATTTTTAAGTGTGTTCATGTTCAAGCAGCTATATATATTCTATTACTTTACTTCTCTCATTATTAATTCATTATTTTCTCTTTTTACATATTTTAACAGTATTATCATTTCTATACTATTAATATTCTTATCTGTTTTTTGTTTTATCTTGCATGTCTTTAACTATCTGGAACATTTCATAGCTTTTTACCTAATCTACCTGCTAAAATTAATTGCACACAGCATCTTCTCCTCTTATACTGGGATCTTCTCTCCTACCTCACCATCATGTCCAGTGTCCTGACCTCCTGTCACGTCAACACCCAATCCTTACCTGCCCATTTTGACGAATTCCTTCAATATTTTACCCAAAACTTTTATCATACCATTGGAATTTCCGAAACATGGCTAAAACCCCACATCCCCTCCTCTGCAATATCCTTACCAGACTATTCATTCCTCCGCCACGACCGGGTAGACCGGACTGGTGGAGGAGTAGGTCTTTACGTACACAACTCCCTAAAATCACGTATCCTTGATTCCTCACCCGCAACCGGTTATCCTCACACAGAATTCCTTCTGGTTGAAATCTCTTTTAACCCAAACCCTCTCCTGTATGTCGTAGTATATCGCCCTCCTTTGGCCCCTCTTGATTCAATTTTTGAATCTACCCTTTACGACTACATTCCTCTCTATAACCATATCATTATCTCCGGTGATTTTAATACCAATCTCCTTGTCCAATCCTACGATCAACTATACCTGGAAAATCTCTTTTACTCTCTACACCTTTCCATTGTCCCATTTTCTCCCACCCATCACACCTTTCAATCCGACACCTGGTTAGACCTGTTTGTCATTGATTCACGGCAGAACCTCCTTTCTTCCTCTCAATTACCCGTTCCATTTCTGTCCTCTCATGATCTCATCCATATTTCATAAAATATCCAAACTCCTGTTATATTACCTAAAACCGTAACCTTTCGCAACTTAGATGCTCTCACCCCAGAGAACATCTCACCCTCTCTTGAAGCCTTGGATTGGAGAGAGATTTATTCTTGTGCCTCTATTGATTCGATGGTTGACATACTTACTTCCAATCTCAAATATATCCTTGACACCCATGCCCCACTGAAAACCTCAACCTTCCGTCACCAGCCTGCTCCCTGGTTGTGTCAAAAAATTAAAGATCTTCAAAGGAAGCGTGATGCGGCCCGAAGACGCTTTAGACGGACAAGGTTAACTGACGACTATCAAGCGTTTAGGGCTCTCCGCAATCTGACACAGTCGACAATCAGGCAGGCAAAAACCAAATACTTCCACGAAGCCCTTTCATCTGCTCCCGATTCTAAATCCAAATGGCATCTCCTTCGAAAGCTTTCTCTTCTTAATTCATCTTGTTCTAGGCCCTTTCCAGCCTCTCCCAATGAAATAAACTCATATTTTTTGTCCACCTCAGTTAATACTTCTAAATCATCCTCTCCCGTATTTTCCCTACCACCATCTTTCAACCCTGACAACTTTTACTTCGCTGACATTTCACCCAACGACATTATTTCCTCTGTTCTGAAATCCCACTCCAACTCCACAGGCTTCGATGGGATTCCTGTCAAACTGCTAAAATCCTGCCTTATCGATATTATACCTGTCCTACTCTTTATATACAATTTTTCACTGCAAAACGGAGTATTCCCAGCCTCCTGGAAAAAAGCCATAGTCCATCCTATTAATAAATCCTCTAACCCTGTCTCACTCAAAGACTACCGCCCAATCTCAATCCTCTCCAACCTTTCCAAGCCTCTAGAAAGAATAGTCCAGTCACAAATGTCAAATTTCCTCGAACAGTCCAACCTCCTTGACCCACTTCAATCTGGTTTCCGTCCCGGTTTCTCCACACAATCGGCACTTACCAAAATCACCAATGACATACATACCGCTATGGACGACAAAAAACTAACTGTGCTTATCCTTCTTGATTTTACTAAAGCTTTTGATTCCTTGGACCATTCTATCCTTTTTAGCAAACTCAAATCAATGCCCTTTTCTAACAGTTCTATCCGATGGTTCCAATCCTTCCTCTCTGATAGATCTCAAGCAGTTTCTATACCTAATCATCCCCTTTCCTCTTTCCTCAGGCGTGGCACAGGGCTCAAGTATCTCTCCTCTTCTTTTCAACTGCTATATCAATGATCTCCCTAAATCTGTTCACCACTGTTCCCATCATCTATATGCTGACGATTTCCAAATATATCTGTCCTTTCCCCCTTCCGAGCTATTTTTTGCGTTCGCTAGTATTCAGGAAGACCTAGATAGGATCTGTGCCTGGGCAAAGCTGAACAAACTGGAATTGAACGCATTGAAAACTCAGGCCATTGTTTTAGGTTCCAATTCCCTCCTTACATCCATCCACACCCTCCCAACATTACTCCTAAACGATATTCCTATCACGATTACCTCCTCGGTGAAAAACCTAGGCATCACCATCGACCAAAACCTTTCCTGGAAATCCCACATCGCCCAGATATCCCGACGGACAATTAGTTCCCTGAAGTTGTTCCATCGTTCTCGTCATCTCCTTACACAATCTTCCCGTAAGCTTCTCGTTTCTTCTCTCATCTTCCCCCACTTTGACTATTGTAGCGTGTTATATGGAGGCCTCTCTAAAATGCTTGAAGACAGATTAAAGAGAATAATGAACTGCTCTCTAAGATTTGTGCTTGGTACTCCGAAGCGATCGCGCGTCTCCCACCTCTATGATGGGTTAAAGTGGCTCTTCCCTCCCTTCCGAAGACAATATTTCCTCGGTTCATTCTTATAGCAATCCGTTCACTCTCAACACCCTTCATATATCTACAGTCTCCTCCAATTCAAATCATCAGTTCAACACCATAAAACAAGATCCCGCCTTTCTGATCTCTATAAACGTTCACACAGAACTAAAGCATTCGAACGTTCCTTTCTCGCCCGCTCCACCACAATGTGGAACTCAATCCCTCCTAATATCCGATGAAACCTTACACATTTCAACAACTCCAGCAAATCGTCTTGAATTGTATTGGGTCCAGCTCAAACTTTCATGTTGATGCAATTCAGTTAGTAGCAAGGTAAAGTATAATTAATAACCATTTTACCATTTGTAGATTTATATATATTCATTATATCATGTATAATATAATTTATTTATTATAAAAATATATATTACCATAAATAAGAGTGTTGGTTTGTATTTTAACTTTTATAAGGGAGTTAGCTGCTGTTAGTGGTGATGCTCGAACAGGATTGGATATATGTCATTCTACGGGCTCAGGACCCCTGTTAACGTCCATTTCGAAGGACGGCATAACCTAGGATTTTTTACTCCCTTTAAAAATTACTAGGGCCACCTGCCGGGCTATGAACTCACCATCTTGAGCTTAGTAGGTTTTTATGTTAACTATTAGACCACAGTTCACCCCAGTACTAAATGAAACAGTCACATGATAATAATAATATAAGGGATAGTGAACACAAAGCTCAATGGTGATACCACAAATCACTATTTACAAACTTCTGTCAATCGATTGCTGCCAAAATCCAAATTAGTAAGATCACCATTAATGCAATCCAAACATCTAGGCCTCGATCTATCCCTACAATGCTTATTAATTGACTTAGTATGTATTACCTATTCAGAAATTCATTTGTTACCAAACCCAACAACATTGTTAACCTTCTTGATCTTCATGATGCTATCACTTCAATTACAATTACTGGGTGTAAGCTCTTTTTGTGCTATAGAGCATTCATATATACTTGATTTTTTTTTTTTTTATACCAAATATTCTAAGCAGTACCTAATTTTGAATACCTTGAAATGTTGTTTTCATCCTTAAAACTACCATTACAGATCCTCCTTCTTAGTAAACTTCATGTTCCGTTTGTTCGAAATCATAATTATCTCTTTACAATTATGTATTCTGAATACAACTCATTTGAAGCCATTGCCAAATAGTTGAAATGTTATTTTTACATTTCAATTTATAAACTTCTATCCACATTGCATAACAATTGTTTACTGAAAAGAAATATTTGAAACATAAATTATGTTGAGGATTAGTGAGAATGCTTAAAAATTTGATTCTGGTCGACAATAGGAAATTATGATTTACACAGAAACATTGGAGTTGAATTGCCTTGTCTATATCTCTTTTAAACCTTATATAGTACGGAAGCAATACACCTTTCACTTATTTAAGTGGTAATTTTACTATTTGGGCATCTTTTTACAAGAGTAATTACGGTAAATATACAAATATAAATAAGCATACAAAGAGAGAATTAAAAAAAATCTTATATTAAATGAAAAAATTAGAATTCTTTTGACACTCTAGTAGCCTCCTGTGATCGATTCATTTAATAAGCAACGGAGAAGATGAAAGTTTTAAATTGAAGGATATTATTTAAATTCATTTTTCCTCTGATCAAATGGCTTATTGTTTTTTTAAACTTTTATAATATTTTTTAGTATTTATTTCAGGTTATGAGGTTCCCCCTATGTTACTGACCATGCCTTCTGCTCTGCTCTGTCTTCTGCAGAAAAATGGCGCTCTGACATTAACAGGAAACTGTCTCTAAATGTTTCACCTGATAATATACATTAAGCACTTTCCTCTTAACAGTTCTGTTCTTCGTTGTTATTTTATTTTTGTAAATTTGATATGTATCATTCACCGTAGAAATATTCTCATGATGAGAGTGTTGTGGTGATCAAATTTTAAATATTTAACTCAATTTTTTTAATTGTTACAGATCAAATTATTTATTAATATGTGTTGTGTTGTTATACCTGAAAAGATGTAAATATTTGGATAGGTAATTACTATTCATATAATGTTTAGTGTTTTAATATTGTATATTTCTTTTATTTGTTTAAATAAAAATATTGATGCATTTTACTTTTGTTTTTTACTTTCTATTATCTACAATCCATAATTTATTGTGTGCCAAATTTTCACTTTTTCCGTATTTTGGATGAACGAAACAGTTTTTATATGCATAGATAAAGTTTTATTAACAATATTACATTACTTATCAGAAATATAGTTTCTTTTTACTTAATTAAAATAATAAACTTAATTAATCATTTATTATATCACTGTTTAAATGTGTGTCATAATGTTTCAATTCCAAAATACTGGCAAATCTGTAACGAGTATTCTTTTGTTGCTAAATTCGTCCGTCAGGTGTCTCTATCTATCTGACCTCACTTAACTGAGGACCGTCATTCCATACGGATGTGTTTAAGTCGGTTATATGGCCAAGTAATTGCCAAATTTAATTGTTTTACCTTATCGTATCTTTGCGGCTCAGCGGTAAGCATCCTATTAATATTTGTAAATAAAAGTGTATATAATCTTTGTTTTTATTAATTATGTATCTATGATTTTTAGTTGGTGGTGTTACGTTGATGTTACGATATATATTATGGTTATGTTTTTGGAGTTGGCATCATGTTACCGTTGATGTATAATATAAGAATACAACATTTTTATTTGGACAATAGTTTCTTTAAATCAATTTGGACCTTGGACCGAAAACCCCGCAACCTGGTCACAAATATTATGGCGCTCGAATACAGGGACTACAAAAGGAAAATCTACAGATAAGTTATTAATTGAAGGTACTAAATTTCTGTTGATTGAAGCTAAATGTTTGTCTTAGACGCAATTTTGGAAATGTAAAGATAATTATTTTTAATTTATAATTTTGTATCAACAACAAAAATCAGGAATTTTTACTTAAGGTCGTAGAACGACTTAGTTTTGTTTAACACATGTTTTGAAAATTAAAATCTACTAATATATCATTTTATTTTGTATTTTTACCGTAAGTTGAAATAGTTGAATTGAACACATGATAGATTAGAAAGTAAGCATTAAGTTCACTTAGAGACAACAGCTGTTGTTTGTTTCTACTTAGCATTATCTTGTGTTCCTTTTAAAAGGAAAATATTTGTTTATCTATGGCTGACATATGAAAAATTATATATTAAGTTTGTAAAGGACGCTTACCGATTTAATTTAATTTGTTAGTTTTAATATAATTTAATCAATTTAATTTTAAGTATTTTACGACTTTTAAAGGTTCTGTTGGTATTTTTTTCAACATTTAATTTCTTTGGCATTTTTTTTTGTAACTTTGGGTAACGTCTTGATTTATTGTCACGATGGGTGATCCAGTCGTTCTAGTGTCAGAGAGGGAGGATATTTTTGCCGCAGTTCAATCCATTTTCACAAAATCCAAATCTTTAAGTACCGATTCAGCATCCGCTTTTAAACCCGCTTATGACCGCTTACTCAAAAATGAAATTCGATTTGAAGAAATTCAATCAAAAATTCGGATATTTAATGCAAGTATAAAGAACAAAAGTGAAAAACTCGAGACAACAGAAGTACAAAATTCATTTAACGATTTAGTTGATATTACTAAAGCGAATTATTACAAAGTGGTACAATCTACCTGCCCTCCTGAGAATAATCCTGTGGTGGTCCATTCTCATTCTATTCCTCAGGAGCTACCGAAAATTGACTTACCGATATTCACAGGGAAATTAGAGGACTGGAATGGATTCTATTCCCTATTTGATTCTATGGTTCATAGGGAAGAATCTCTATCGACCATTAGGAAATTTTATTATCTACGAAGTAGCTTACGCGATGAAGCTCTGTCGCTTATCTCGGGCTTCGCATTAGACGAAGCTAATTATTCGCTCGCTTACGACGCATTGGTCTCTCGCTATCAAAATAAAAGGCGACTAGCCAGATTTTATATCAAGAAGGTGATGGATTTTACACCTTTAAACAATTCTTCAGCGTCTAATTTGCAGAGATTTTTATCTGAGCATGAAAATAATTTTTCTGCGTTATCGGCTTTAGGCATTGAAGACATGGGGGATTTCATTAAACTTCATTTAGCTCTTAATAATTTAGATCCAGGGACTAGAAAAGCATTCGAAGAACGAATAAAATCAGCAGATATTCCCTCTTATAAGGATTTGATTAATTTCGTCACCGAACGAACTCGAGTATATGAGATGATGGCTCAAGAAGGCCGATCAGATAAGCCTATTATAGAAAAATCCCGCTCTGCGAATTCCACTAGACGATATAACAAATCCAATTCCGGAAAAGAACAAATATCTCCGGGAATTTTTACTGTTTCGCCATTGGAAAAACAAACCGATGTTGCTGCTAACACAACGAATCACGATCCTCAATGCGACCAGTTCGAAATTCAGGCAGTTGGCTCTAAGAAACAGGTATTCTCTCCGACTGATGTACAATCAAGAAATAGTACCGAATCGATTCTCTACGAGAAAACGTGTCTAAAAGGCTCAAAACCGGCTCTACCAGCTAAGAAATTAATTTGCTGGAATTGTGGTGGACCGCACGTATATTCCAGATGTCCGCTACCACGAAAGTTGTTTTGCTACCGTTGTGGTAACCCAGGAGTTTCCATTCACGCATGTCCTAAATGTACTCCGGGAAATGTGCAAGGGAATCGGAAGTGAGGGTCATTCCTATTCCCACGGTTTCAGCTGACCCACCAAGTACCGATTTACCTATTACCGTGCCTTATCGTTTACCTTTTTGTACCGCTAAATCTGATATCGTTTCTCCTTGTGTCGTATCGAATTCTCCCGAAAGTTCTACCGTATCTTGTTATCGTTTACCGTTTCCTAAACAGCACTATATTGATTTCCGAATAGGGAAACCTGACAAAGGAGGCCTGTCCTACTTGGCCCTGTTTGACCCTGGTTCCACTACCTCATTTGTTGGACCAGAAGGGGTTCAAATTCTCCTTAAATTGGGATATGAAGTTGAGAAAATTCCCGAATTTAATATTTGTGTCGCTAATGGAAGCTCTTGTATTGTTGATGAAAGATTCTCCATTTCAATTATCGTTGGGTACCGGTCATATGACACGAAGCTTTACGTTTTAACAAAGCTTCCATTTATGTTTCTTTTAGGGTTAGATTTTATCGTTAACACAAATATGAGTACTAATCATCGTGAAGCGACATGGTGGTTTCAAGATGACCCCGACCATAAGTTCTCGTTTCGTCAAGATGTTCAATTAGTAGAAGAGGAAACATCAAAAATATGCGGCATTAGTTCACTTGATCCCTCAGAAAGGGTGAATCTGGATAGAATAGTCAGTGAAGGTTTGCGAATTCTCCAAGATTCTCCAGGATTAACGACGCGCATTAGCCATAAGGTAGATGTTCAGGATGCCCGACCTATCAAGCAGCGCTCCTACCATTACTCACCCAAAGTACTTGAGGCAATGCACCAGGAGTTAAATCGAATGTTGGATGAAGACTTAGTGGAACCTTGCCAATCTCCATGGTCTTCCCCGGTAGTCATGGTTCGTAAGGGATCAGGTTATCGTTTCTGTATAGACTTTCGTAAGGTTAATGAAGTCACTTGTAAAGATTCCTATCCTATGCCTAATATGACATGTCTCTTAGACGGACTTCGACAGGCTCGATATCTCTCCAAGTTAGACCTCAAGCAAGCATTTTTGCAAGTGCCCCTTGCCGACGAAACTAGTAAAGACATTACTGCGTTTACAGTTCCTGGCAGAGGACTATTCAGGTTTAAAGTTATGCCCTTTGGGCTGACGAATTCACCTGCTACCTTTCAGAGGTTAGCCGATGCAATATTTGGACCCGAACTTTACCCTTACGTAGTCGTTTTTCTGGATGATATTTTGGTTTGCACACCAACTTTCAAACTGCATTTGGATATGCTAAGGGAAGTGTTCAGTCGACTTAAAGCCTCAGGTCTGCGTATCAACCCGGAAAAATGTGAATTTGGTTGTAATGAAGTTAGGTACTTGGGCTATCTGGTTAATAGTGATGGCTTGAGTGTAGATCCAGATAAGGTTGGTTCCGTTACTTCGATTCCTCCTCCCACCAACGCTGGGCAGCTCAGAAGATTCCTTGGAATGGCAGGATGGTATCGCCGTTTTATTAAAGACTTCTCCACAGTTGTCTCTCCGCTAACAGCTTTGCTTAAGCGTAACGCTAAATGGATCTGGTCAGAAGAGCAGGACACCTCTTTCAATGCTCTCAAGTCAGCACTGACTGAAGCACCAATATTAGCTAGGCCAGACTTTAAACACCCTTTTCAATTACAGACTGACGCCAGTGATACAGGTCT
Organism: Troilus luridus; assembly: GCA_964056705.1. Taxonomy (NCBI): domain Eukaryota; kingdom Metazoa; phylum Arthropoda; class Insecta; order Hemiptera; family Pentatomidae; genus Troilus; species Troilus luridus. The sequence goes on from OZ057412.1 coordinate 205,995,601, forward strand.
TGGAGCGGTCTTGACTCAAATACAAGACGGCGAAGAAAGAGTCATCGCTTTTTGTTCTCGTACCTTAAGTTCAGCTGAAAGGAATTATACCGTAACCGAAAAGGAATGCCTCGCAGTTCTGTTTGGTATCGAGAAGAATAGGCATTACTTGGAAGGTTATCCATTCACCGTAATAACTGACCACGCCAGTCTGAAGTGGTTACTGAACTTGAAAAACCCTTCAGGTCGTTTGGCTAGATGGGCTCTTCGCTTGCAGCCTTACAACTACAAGGTGGAATATCGAAAGGGGAAACTCAACACAGTGGCCGATGCCCTATCACGAATTGCTGCCATCACAGTATTGTCTACCAGTTCCGATCCTAATTCTTCTACCGATTCAGTTTCGACTTCAGGAACTTTCATAGCGACCGACGAATGGTATAATCAGAAGTTTTATCGAGTCCAGAAGTCCCCGGAACTCCACCCTGGATGGTCGATAAAAGATGGACAGCTACTATACCATCGAAAGAATCCTTTGAAGGGAGAGCTAGAAGACCCCAGTGAGGAATGGAAAGTTGTCGTTCCTAGACATTTAAGGGGAGCAATAATATATGAAAATCATGATCTACCGCAGTCAGGCCACCTGGGGATAGATAAAACTGTTTCTAGGGTTAGTAGACTATATTATTGGCCTGGATTATACCGAGATATAAGCCAGTATGTGAGGCAGTGTGAGTTATGCCAGAAGGTCAAACCCAATAACACGCCACCTCGTGGGTTAATGTTCCCTCGCTATAACAAGCAGCCGTGGGAAATGGTGTCAGTTGACATTATGGGTCCTTATCCTAGGAGTTCTAGAGGCAACGTATATCTACTAGTGTTTGTAGATTTATTTAGTAGATGGGTGGAATTATGTCCCATCAGAAAAGCTACCTCTTCGGTTATTGTAAATAAACTGAAATCCCGCATAATATACAGATATGGCGCACCGCATAAAGTAATTTCCGACAATGCGAAGAACTTCGTTAGTAATCTTGTAACTGAAGTGGCTAAGGAGTTTGGAATCAAGAGAGAAACTACTCCTCTTTACCATTCGCAGGCAAATCCGACAGAACGAGCGAATCGGAATATCAAGCAACTTATCGTAGCGTACCTAGGGAAGAAACACCAACGCTGGGACGAAAAACTAGGAGAGATCCAGTTTGCCTTAAATTCCGCCGTTCAAGATTCGACCAAGTTCAGTCCTGCCTTCTTAAATTTTGGTAGAGAACTGAGGCCTCTACATCAAGCTAACGACGATGATATCCTAGTGGCTGGCACAGACGAACATGCTGCTTGGGCCGCTAAAGTGGGCAGACTGCCTGAAGTTCATCATATAGCCGAGGAAAACTCTCTGAAGGCAAGTCTAAATCAGAGCAGTCGTTATAACTTGAGACGCCGGAAAGATCGTTTCCAACCGGGGGACCAAGTCTTAAAGATGAGGTTTCAGCTATCGTCGGCAGCTGATAAACTCGCTGCTAAACTGAACCCCAAATATGAAGGCCCTTTTACGGTTGTTTCCGTTACGGGTGGTGGATCCTGTAAACTGAGAGATGAAGATGGAAAGATAATAGGCTTATGGCATCCCTCAAAACTTAAATTATTTTATCCAACCCGACGGACTTAATCGCTGGAGGGGAGTGTGTAACGAGTATTCTTTTGTTGCTAAATTCGTCCGTCAGGTGTCTCTATCTATCTGACCTCACTTAACTGAGGACCGTCATTCCATACGGATGTGTTTAAGTCGGTTATATGGCCAAGTAATTGCCAAATTTAATTGTTTTACCTTATCGTATCTTTGCGGCTCAGCGGTAAGCATCCTATTAATATTTGTAAATAAAAGTGTATATAATCTTTGTTTTTATTAATTATGTATCTATGATTTTTAGTTGGTGGTGTTACGTTGATGTTACGATATATATTATGGTTATGTTTTTGGAGTTGGCATCATGTTACCGTTGATGTATAATATAAGAATACAACATTTTTATTTGGACAATAGTTTCTTTAAATCAATTTGGACCTTGGACCGAAAACCCCGCAACCTGGTCACAAATCATACAAAATTATTTTAAAAGTTAGAAGAATATATCTTACAAAAAGTATCTCATAATTATATTTTAATTTTCCCTTGTTAAAACATAATTTTATAGGATTAGAATTTAATAACATTATACTAATGATTATTGGTTTTGGGGATTGCAGAAAATCAATGTTTCTATCCGAAACAACACTAGTTTGTGTAAACAGTTATTTAACAAAGTCTCTCTTTAGTCCAGGATCTATGGTCCATTTTTGCACTTGATTAGTATCAAGCTGAATTATCGTGAATAGCTTTGTTTCGATGAGAAGCCCAACAATTTTTTTTGCAAAAATTCTCGATTGTGGTAGTTAACAGAAGTAGCAAGGATAAAATATGTCGATTTTATGATTCTCAAAAATGTATTACTAACTGGGTTTTTTTTTTCTTAAATCTCTAGATAATTATCTAAATTAGTTGTCCTACAAAATGTATGGTTTGATTTTTATAAAAGATTCTGATTCTCATCCACCTGTTTGTATATCAGTTAAGGACACATCCCATTCCTGGCATTTTTTCTTTTTACAAAATCAAGAGGCTCATACGTTATGTTTGTAGTAACCATATGTGGTGTCGTAGGCCTCTGATCAAAGTGGTTTCCAGGCTTATCCCTAAGACTGCTGGTAATTATATCATGTCATCTCATCCTGTCTCAATCCTTTTCTTGAATATGCCTTGAAAGGCCTTTTGATACCTGCTGTCAAAATTATCTCGACAATTGGATATTAAATTCACAACATTCAACATCATCTTTCTTTAGCATGAATTCTATCTATTTCCTCTAAGAACACAGATTGTCTCATCATCTTGGCCCTCAATGTTTCAAATATGATCCATTTTGTTGTAGAACATTTTCAGCCTATGGGACACCTCATGTGATTTATAAATAATTAAAAACCTTGAAGCTTAGTAGAATCCTATGGGATCTAGGAACCCTCCTGGAGCTCACCCTGCCTCTTTAAAGTGGGTAACTTAAATAAGGAAAGTATTAGATTCTTTAGTTGAAAGAGATGAAAAAGATACGGACGGGACCCTTTTAGATTTTAATAAAGTGTCCCATTTTTCATCTATATAAGTTTAAAAACCGTCATAGGTGATGTTAAGGTAGTTAAAAAACTTAGAGACAGTTCAATATTAGTAGAAGTGTTTTCAGATATTCAAACCGATAAACTTCTGAAATGTAAAAATTTTTCAAATAATTTTCCCATCACAGCAGAGCGACATGGCACATTAAATCATAGCAAAGGTATAATATGGTGACCAGATCTTAACTATTGTACAATAGAAGAATTAAAACCACAAAATGTAGTTGATGTTAAAAGAATGTCTTATTTTAAAAATAACGAAAAGCATGAGAGCCATAACTATCTTCTAACCTTCGATAATCGCACACTTCCAAACGAAACAAAAATAGCCTTCTACAATGTAATTGTGAGGCAGTTTATCTCAAACCACACTCGTTGTTATGTATGCCTTAAATTTGCCCACACTAAGACAGTTTGTAAAAAGGAGCCACTGTGTACATTTTGTGGTGAAATAAAACATGAAGGGTCAGATTGTAACAGCTCATTAAAATGTGTAAATTATTCCGGACAGCAAGGCTCTTTTTAAAAAAATTGTCCTGTTTTTATTAAAGAAAAAAAAAATAGGGGCATACAAGAGGCTGAAAAATAACTTATAATGCCGCCAAAAAAAAAATGAATTATTACACCCACTATCGCCCGAGTTAACATTTTCAAATATTGTTAAGGCTAAAAATTGTGTTAGTGTAAGATTATATGGCAGGGTACCTTTGCGGAATACTGCTGGAAAAAGATGTACAACGTTGATGACCGTGTACACTTTTTTTTGTTGGAAGTCGGAAGGCTTTATAAGCCACTTAATAATGCATAACAGGTATTACACAATGATTATTTATTAATTTATGTTTTATTTTTTATTAGTCATCTGACTGCAATTAGTCATTGGGGAGAGACCCAGTGCCAGGGGTGGATAGCCCGGTCACCCTTTCTCCTGAGGGGACATAAATATTCAGGAGACCAGTTGTCCTGAGGATACAGGGCCTCCATCGCTGGACTAATAACCTGCAGGGTAGAAATGGCATAAGGGGAAGTAAAAGAAGAAGATGGTAATTATTTCTATCCTTGTGGCTTTATTTATGAATCAAAACATATAGTGGGCTTTACAAGCTCAGTACAAAATATTTATAATTTCATTGAATTTTTAATTAGTACATAGTAATATTATTTACACTTTGTATTTGAATTTATTTACCCACAAATTTATATTCCAATTTTTTATTTTAATCCACAGAACTGTCATTAAGCTTTCTACCTACATACAGTGTTTCCACATCTTATTGACTTTAATGAAAGAAGGACGTCACTAGAGTGGTGCTCTAACCAACTGAGCTAACCTGCCTCGTAACACGGCCAGACAAATCCATTCTCTTCACCGATCCTATATCTCCGTGTTTTCGCAATTTTGCAATGTATACGGGTTATAGAATCGGTGAAGAGAATGGATTTGTCTGGCTGTGTTACGAGCCAGGTTAGCTCAGTTGGTTAGAGCACCATGCTAGAGACGTGGGCGACCCTGGTTCGAATCCCAGCCTGGAGAAATCTTTTCTCTTCAAAATAAAAAAGTATTTTTTTCCCTTCTTTCCTTTATTTAAAAACAAGTTTTTGAAGTTAAAGATGTTAAAAAGAATATTTTCCATGTTCCTCTTGTGCTAATATGCCTCTTATGGTATCTCCTACTATTTAAGCTTTAACCAATCAAAGCTTTAAGTGTTAAATTATTTTTTATGTTAATTCATTTACTTATTTAATTATCGCCAAAAGCTAATAACGAGAAATCTAACCAAGGATGAAATATGTTCAAGGTATTCATTTTCATTATAGATTTATTAGACTCAAGTCCTCCCTGCAATGAAAATTATTCGATCTTGTGATGATTCAATTTTTGTAATGTTTTTGTCCCAGTAATTGAACTTTTTTTTTTAATTTAGTGTCAGTTGATTATCCAAGTTTTCGATCCATTCTCATATTATAATCTATTTACTGGAGAAAATACAAATTTTATAACTTGTTTTGTTAATTTCATAAATCTTAATAACAAAATATCTTAAGATATAAATTCTTTAAAAAAACAGTTAGTCTAGTATATTTTTTTCATATTGTACTACATTAAATCAATATATATATATATATATATATATATATATATATATATATATATATATATATATATATATATATATATTCCTGTTAAAATCAAACAACTGTATGCATTACTAATTAATATTAAAGATTTTATATATTGTGTATGTTTCTTATTTAGTTTATTAAATTATTGAATGTTCATGATGAACTTCACAATGCACGTATTTCTTGTTTTTAATTTAGAGAAACTATTTAATTTTTTTTATTACTAAATTTTATGTTTTTAATTAATAATTTTTAGTAATTTTACATCCTTTTTGTATTTAATTATCTAATAAAATCTTATTATTATATTTGTATTTTACATTATAACTTATTATTATATTGATTATACCCTTTCATCTTTGCATAAATGTGTAACATATGACCAGTTAAAGAATTTTATTTTATTTTTTTATTAAAAAATCTGATATTACAAGCAGATATAAAGTTAATTCTTTCGATGGTTATAATATTTACAATGTTAACTGAATTTAAATAATTAATTTTATAGGTTGTTATTTCCTACAATTCTATGTACCTATCAAGTTTTTCTTGAACAAGACTTAAAATTTTTGTTTAAACTTTGGCCTAGATTAAAAATTATATGTTTTAATTGTTTTTGCCTTGCACCTTCTACCACAGATCTTAAAAACAATTTTAAAAATAAATTTTCTCTAAGGAGGATAATTAAAAGGAGATAAATAAGTTTCTATCATTCACCTTAATATAGTGATATTAGTCAGTGTAAATATAATATAGTAAAATATAATATTTATATTTTGTTATCTTAGTTTATAAGGGGCCGGAGGCCGTCTGTCTGGGGGGATACATAGTATGTATGTATTTCATGTAGGAAAGAAATTCGTTGACTGGTAGATACTAATATAGGATGTAAATAGTCGGGGGTGCAGTCAAAAAAACACAGCAAATAAGTTGAAACTTATTATATTATATATGTGCCGACGTTTCGACCTACTGTGTAGGTCATCTTCAGGGCTATGAGAAATTAGACAGAGGTTAGAATATAAATCAGTTATGATTATATATAATAAATAGATATAACAGTTAAAAATTTGTAGCAAACTCATTGTGAGCTAGGAATAGCATAACTGTTAGTAAAGTCACATATGAAATCAAGTTACATATGCAACTAACTCTACTAGTTATTAGTATCTCATCTAGTCCAGAGGAACTATGGACGAGGGTGAGAACGAGTGTAGCAAGGAGGAAATTTCTTGCTGTCCCATTCTGGTTTTTGTCATTACTTATTAGTGATTAGATATTAAATTGTATTCTGGTTTTATTAATTTTTTAATTTATATTTATTATTAGGTATTTATTAAGAATTATCAAAAGATTATATATTAATAGTTATTATAATAAAATTAGTAACTTTTTAAATTAATGTATAGTAATTTGGCAAATTTATTTTTCACCTCTTTAACAAAAACATGTCTTAATGTTTATTTTGATTAAGTCTAGACTGCTCAATGACTTCTTTAACGGGTTAAATAGCCGCTATATTTTGACTGTACAAAGGTAGCATAATCAGTTGTCTTATGATTAAAGGCTTGTATGAATGGATGAATGAGGAAATAACTTTCTTTACATTAAATAATTGAATTGAATTTTTTAGTTAAAAAGTTGGTTGAAATCTTTAAGTGGGACTTGTTTTTGTTTTTAATTTGAGCTAATATATTTGATACAGCATCTAATTTTTATAAATTTTAGCAAAATATATAAGAAATAAAAATTAACCGGGACTATAAGACCCTATAGAATTTTACTATTAAATTAAATAGAGGATGGAAAAATCCGTCAAAAAACACCAAATAAGAGAAGACTTATTTGGTGTTTTTTTGACTGCACCCCCCAACTATTTCCATCCTCCATTAAATCTTTCAGTCAACTATTTTCAGATATAAATAATAATTATTTAGTTATTAGTTTTAATGGGGTGACAATGAGATCATTTAAACTCTCATATTTAATAACTTTTATAACTAAGATTCTATTTTAAGGATTAATAGATTAAATTACCTTAGAGATAACAGCGTAATTTTTCTGGAGAGTTCTTATTAATATTAAATATGTGGTTCATTCAAAATATTAATATTAAAGTTTGCAACCTCGATGTTGGATTAAAATTAGATTTAAGTGCAGCAACTTTATTTCTAGTTCTGTTCGACCTTTAAAATTTTACAAGATATGAGTTCAGACCGGTGTGAGTCAGGTCGGTTTCTATCTTCTTATTAAATATAAAATATTAATTAGCACAAAAGGAACATTTATATCAAATCATTTGTTTTTCTTGAATATTTTTAAGTATTAAACTATTTTGGCAGATTAGTGCAGAAATGTAAATTTAGAATTTATTTATGTAATTATTATTGCAAATAGTATTGTTTTTATTAATGGTTATTTTTGTTTTTATTTGTGTATCTTTTGTTATGCTTTAAAGGTTTGGCTGGAATACAATTTTCAGGATTACCTGATGTTCAGGGTTCAAATAAAACTAATATAGAGAATAGACATAATGTAAATTAATTATGGCTCCTATTAAATCCTTAATTGAAAAGTAAGGATGGAATGGTAATTTATCGTAATTTGAATTTAATCCTGAAGGATTATTGCTACCAGATTGGTGTAAAAGTAATAAGTGAATAATAACTAATGCTGCAATAACAAAAGGCAATACGAAATGTAATGTAAAGAATTGTGTTAAAGTTGCATTTTCAACTGAAAATCCACATAGTCATATTACTCAAGTTTTTACTAGCTAAGGTACTCCTGATAACATGGTAATAACTGTAGAACCTCATAAAGATATCTGGCCTCAAGGTAAAATGTATCCTAAAAATGTGGTTCCTATAATAAATATTAATAGGAATACTCCAACTAATCAAGATATATGTAATTTGTAAGATCCATAATATAATGCTCGTCCAATGTGTTAATTTAGACAAATAAAAAATAGGGAAGGCCTATTAGCATGAGTCGTATCGTATTAGTCATCCATTATTTACATCTTGACAAATATGTACTACACTTCTGAAAGTAAGTTCAATATTTGCTGTATAATGCATGGCCAGAAATAATCCTCTAATAATTTGAATTATTAAACATATTCCTAATAGTGAACCAAAATTTCATCATAGTGAAATTGAAGATGGGGATGGTAAATCAATTAATGACCCATTAATAATAATTTTGAATAATGGATGTGGGTTTTACATATAAGTTTATTCATGCTTTAACTTTTTATTCATGAAGGTCTTAATAATGTTTGCAGTATTGGATACTACGATTATAGTAAATAATAAATAAATAATTATTATTACTGTTAATTGGGCAGTTGTCATATTTAAAATTTTGATTAGTCTTAAATTATCATTGTAAAAAATATTGTTATTGAAATAATTCATATTAAATAAATATATAAATGTTATTATAATTAATATATATATATATATATATATATATATATATATATAGTGGAGATGAAAAATCATAAATGAAGTTCTGAGAAAAACTGATATTTTCTTCCATTGTAAAAATTGTGCCTGTGGAAAGCAGCCTGTGATGAATTTTGAAGTATTAGAGAAAGAGGTAGACCAAAGGTGTAATAATTAGATGTCAGATTGTTGCTTTGACAAAACAAGATCTTTGATTATCCACATAAAAAGTGTGAAAGTGGAAGCGGAAGTGCCGGACAGTAGGAGCTAGCTGGACAAAAATCATGTTTAAAATTCTAAAAATTTTTATTGGAATATTGCAAACAATTGTTCAAAGCCAAGAAATTTAATATTTTTTTATCCTGGCACACTTCATCTCGTCAGTAATAGAGTCCTAACTAATGAATCCATAAAAATAGACTAAATCAGTTGTATTTAAAGCTTCATTTCAACCGCACAAAATTAAAATGTTACTAATTTTATATGAATCAATTGTTGAACATTAATAATATATGTATTCATAGGTGCTATTTTTTTCCAATTAAAAAAATCTTCTGATAATGTAACTGTATACATTTTTTTCTAAAAATGCATGAAGGATTTTTCCTCATTTTTGAACTTTGAAGTGATGAAAATGACTTGTATCCGGTTGTATCCAGGCAAAATTTTATATATTTCATAGCTGCATATCTCCCATTAATAATAAGATGCATTATAGCCTGCACACTCGAGTACTACATTGTTTTTTCTAATTTTAGAATAGTTATTTTCGAGAAAGGTTTTTTTTTTTAAGAATGGTAGAAACACCCTTATTTTTTTATTTTATAGTTCTTTTCGAAGAAATTAAATGTTAGAAATCTTGCAGAGGACTCTGAAAGGAAAATTTAAATAAGATTGGCTAACTATTCCTCCAAAATTTCTGATAAATGGCAGGAAAATCAAAGCAGTGTTTCGATTAGTACAAGCTAGGACAAATGTCATGTTTAGAAATCTGAAATATGGTATTGGAATATTGTAAACAATACTTCAAAACATGCTAATCTAATATTTGTTTAAGTCTTACACACTTCACAGCTTGATGGTTAGGTCCTAAAGGAATCATAGCAACAGAATAAATCAGTGGAGCTCAAGGCATCATTTCGACCTCAAAAATTTATTGTTCAACTACTTTTATCAAACCAATCGTTGAATATGGATATTAATTGTAATGGTAAGTGCTATTTTTTTTAAATGAATAAGTCTTTTGATAATCAAACTATATTAATTTTTTTTTAAAAGGCCGAAGAATTTTTTCTTATTTTGAAGCTTTGAAGTGATGAAAATGCCTTTTACCCATTTGTACCCAGGCTAATTTTCCTATATTTTATATAGGGACAACTTCCCTATGAATAATAAGACACATTATAGTCTCCACACTTGAGTACAACATTTTTTTAGAGTACTTTATTTGGAGGAGATATTTTGTTTAAGAATGGATGCACTCAAAGGAAGAAAGAAACTCTTATCTCTTTGAGTTTCTTTCGACCAAAATTAATTTTGAAAACATTACAGAGGACTCTGAAAGGAAAAAAAAAATGATTTTGGCAAGCAATTCTTCAAATTTATTAGATATCTTATTTAGCATTTATTCATCACGAAACAACTTTAATTAGTTTTATGATTAAAATTTTTTGGATGGATGAATGATAAGCAGTAGCACATACTAATTTTTAAAATAATTATAGTTTTTTGTTTCTTTACATTCTTAAATTATTTTGTAGTTGTTTTGTTTTCCATAAAATTTGTATATGTGTAAATATTAACAGTCTTCTTTCTTTATAATTATTGTTATGGTATTTATATTTTTTCTTTCATTTAATTTGTTATTGCGAGGTAACTCCTAATTTATATTTATTATTTTTTTATTTTCATGTACTAATTAAATTGTAATTGTATTCTACACTAAGACATTATAGTTTAAATTTTATGTTCCATATCACTATTCTAAAAAAACTTGCCCCAGAATAAATATGGATTTTTATCAGTTTTATTATTATATATGGTCTTAATTATACATATATATTTTTAATTTTCTAATTATTATCCTAGAAATCCTCTAAAATTCACTTGATAATTATTTTAAAACTATTTTTTATAATTAAAATACTTAATTGGTCGAAAGAAATACAAAAATATATGTTTGTCCAGCTAATTCTTACTAAGCCAAACACTGTGTGGCGAGGGGGAAAGTTCCGGTAGCGAAATGTAGACGGCGCTGGTTATCACCTACGGCACTCCCCCCCCCCTGTGACGTCCCGAAACTGGAGGTTATCAAAGGGAGACCTTTCTTAGACTACTACCCCCTCCTCTGCCCCTCTATATTGAATAGGTCCTCACTTGCTGCAAATGTGAGACAACTTCAGAGCCCCCTGTGGAGAGAACCAACCCTCCTCTGCCTCTCTAAATTGAATAGAGATTCGATATCTCCGGCCGAGATTCGAACCCGGATCTTCGCCTCACTGTGGCAACGCTCTAACCATTTGAGCCACTGGGGTCACTCCCTACCCCTATTTTATTTAATGTTTCAATGGCCCATGGCCTTCAAGAATATAGTCTATCCTTTGAGTACGTTTGGATTTCATCACTAATGGCCAACTTGACAGGTGTAAGTAAACATTTTATAGTTTTGAGAAATAATCTATTAATCCTCTCAGATCGCTCCCAATAGGTTCTGGACTCCGGTCGACCTCCTTCCAACCCTTCCTCTGTCCTCTGGTGTCCCACAGGGTTTATCACTATTCTCCACCCTATTTGCCATTTACATTTATGTAAATAATAAGTTTATAAACGACCTTCCACTTCTTATGCAACATTCCCAGTATCATGTCTATGCTGATGATTTTCAAATATACCTATTCTTTTCCCATTCCGATCTATTATTAGCAACGGAAAAAATCCAAGATGATCTCAATCGAATAAGTCGATGGCCTAAGGATAATAAGTTAAAATTGAATGTGGAAAAAAACTAAGGCAATAGTACTAGGGTCAAACTACTTCCTTAAAACTATTCCCCATAATCAAACCATCTTTCTAAACAATAATCCTATCAAATTCTACCCAACCGTCAAAAACCTTAGAATTATTTTTGACCAAATCCTCTACTGGAAAAACCATATCCCGGAAATTTCCCGTCTTACCTTCTCCACCTTAAAGCGTCTGAATTACCTTCTTCATCTGTTCCCTTATGAAACCGGTAGACTTCTGGTTACTTCCTTAATTTTTCATCATTTGGACAATTGCTGTACAGGATATCTCTGGGGGTCTCGAAGCAAAATTAAAGCGGTTGTTTAATTGCTTCGTTCAACTCATTTTTGGGATCCCGGTCACCCGATATTACGAAGAGTTGAAGTTGGGTTACCCTTCCTATCGCCGTAAGTACTTCCTAGCATCCATTCTTTACCAAGTTATCCAATCCCGCCGACCATCATACATTTTCGATCTCCTTCAATTCAAAACCACAGTCCCCTCCCGTAACACCCGTTCTCGGCTCTCAGACCTGTTTATACAGCATCCTACCGAACAGCAGGGTTTCCTTATCCCATCCTCCTGCCTTTGGAACTCTATACTATATATTCCATTCGTCATTCCAATAACCTAACAACCTTCAAATCCCGTATAATCCATCATCAAATATACAAACAATTCCCCAAAAATCGGAAACATATCAGTTTTGAGTTAAAATTCTCCCAATCGCTGAATAAATGATGTTTTTATTAATGTACACTTGTGTGTGTCATATATAAAGTATGTATATATGAGTCTGTGGGATATAAACCACGTACATATATATATATTAATATCATATAGTTAGGTATTAAAAAAAAAAGAGGAGAGAAATAGAGGAAATAAGTGTAAATCACTGATAATATTGTTTGAATTTTTCTTCATTATTTTTTGGTTTTTGCTTGGCATAAATTTGATGTATCTGTAACTATAAATTGTTCCTCTTATAAAATTGTTGTTAACTTAATTTAATTTTTTTTCTTACTCTTCTTCTAATCTGTTTTTAAAATATTGTTGTTGGAGGTAATTCGCATTTTTTTAAAATTATTCTTTCTCACTTACTAAATTATTTGTAATAATTAATTAAATGTAATTATTTCACACTCAAATGCATAATAGCTTACAATACCTGTATTGTTTTGCTAAAGGGACTTGTCCCAGAATATATAAAGACATTATTATTATTAAGATTTTTTCATTCTCTAATTTTTTAGTCATTAAATTATTATATTTAAACTAATATCCTACGCAGATTAGTGATTGTCCAATAAATTTTAACTATTGATGGTGTAAAAACCAAATTACAGTAACTATCAATGCATATATAAATACATATATATAATGAATGAATATTAAATATAATGAAGGATGGAAAAAGTTGGCGGTGAAGTCAAAAATTTACACAATAAATAAGTGGAAACTTATTATTTTTTGTGTGCCAACGTTTCGACCTACTTTGTAGCTCATCATCAGGGCCACCAGGTCCACCAAGACATAATAAATAACAGGTGAAAATTTTATTTTAAAAATATTATGTTACTTCACATATAAAAAGTTCATTTTAACAGAAAAATATAAAACTGTTAGAAATTAACTAAATAATAATAAAAGATATTTCATAAAATTTTAAAATTTAAACAACATTAAATTAATCTATTATAAAAATAACAATAGTGATAAGATCTATAGCACTTCAGAGATAGCATAACCATCCTACAATAGTTTTTTAATAATTCAATAAAAGGAATGGAAAATATAGACAGATTAATATTAAAAAATAGACAGACTAGATAAATATAAATATATGTCAAATTAATAACTTTCTATTTATAAATCAATGCAGCTCAACCATCGTTGTCGTGAGATCTAATTCACATTGAAAGTTGAAGGAACTGGATGATTCGAGATAATAATTCAAGATAACTAACTGTTTAACATTATGCAATACTGATTATAATAGACTTATCTGATTCTTTATGTTTGTAACAACATATATATATAAATATCAACTATCCACTGTAACCGTTATGGATTTAACCTAAATATTACAACTTTTAACAAGATAAATAATAAAGCTTATTGTCATTACTTAAAAAAACAACTTAAAAATACAAAAAGAAAATAAATCAACAATATAGATAAAATAAGTCATCAATTTAGCGAGTAAAGATTTTACAAAGCATGATTTGATTTCAAATTATGAGTTTAAAAATAGTCTTTAGGGAATTATCAATGAGATTGTTGAACTCTTCTCTTAATGTCAACGATGTCCTCTTTACATTCTCTAACAGCATCCATTAGATATTGCAAGCTACCTTGACACTCTTTGACCATCTTCATCAGTAACTGTTCATTCTCACTTTTCTTTTTGTCAATTTCACTCAATTCATTTTCGACAATTCTATCTAAGAGAATGTTCTTAACAGATTTGACTATATTCGAGTCCATCTCCATGAAATTACATCCCTTGTAACAATTAAAACAACATTGTTTTCGATTTTTAGCGAATTTCAACTGGTTGATTTCAACATGGTTTCCCAAGTTAGGGAGTATCCTTATTTCAAAGGAATCATTTAAACTATCGGTTTGAAATATGTTAATATACCTCGAAAACAATTTACTTTTCAAATACGAAATAAAATTTGATTTTCGACAAAATAATTCGCCCCAGTCAAACATTTTATTCTTGAAGGGTAATGGATCCAGGACCAAGGTTTCGATAAAACTTATCAGTTTAACCCTCGAAATATAACTAACTAATTCGGCATCTGACTGGATTTCTTTAATATCACTGACAGCCAAACCATTAAGCAAATTAAACAAGACAATGGCAATCAAAAAAACAAAAGCGACAAAAAGAAGATGGCTTATGCCTGGTCTTTTGTCAAATGGGATTGATGATGCATCAAATTCACCAGTAAGCATGATAACTGTTTTGAAAAATGATATGCCAGGATTTCTGAAAAAGTCATCATCATTTTCACTTGTTTTGTTCGTACAAACATCTTTTCCACCCCCCGAACAATCATGCACTCCAAATAACAAATAAAAGCTAATAGCAAATGCAGCTATAAGAAATGAATACCAAGCTAAAAAGGCTAAAAAATTCCAAGAGACTGTGATCAACATTTCCAATTTAGTAGACAATGCTGGGTAGCGGCCTATTAACAGAACAAACTCAAACCAGGACAACATTATTCCAATTGCTGATAGACTGACCTTGTATTGAAGCGACGACTCATCTTCTACACATAGTAATGCTAAAGTTGTCGATATTAAAGCAACTTCTAACCAATTCTCCGTGCTTGCTAAATATTTCAGAGGTGCTATACATAACTGAGCCAGTTCGCGAAGTATCAAAAGGAAGACCATGATGGCGAGGATAGACCACACAGTATTGATTGACACGGAGCTATTAGATTTTGGATTGGATCTTTCGAAGTCTGGGTAGAAGTTCAAAATATATGAAGTAAGAGTTAGCCAAAAAAGTATATAAAACAGTGAGTTGATACAGAACCATTTGTGCACTCTATTCCACTTTAAGTACAAGAAACTCGTGAAAACTGGGTGTTTAACCAAATTTTTTAACTCACTGTTTTTAGATAAATACAGCAATGATTTAGTTTCGAAATTGTTACAAGTTTCACAATTGTTAGGAATTTTAGACAATTGATTTTCCAATCCATTGTCAAAGTTGAAATTGTGATAACACACTGGTTTCAGAGCTGTGTAATTTAAAACTATTTCATAAGATTCTTCCTGGGGCGGCTTGTTATTGGTGTAAACACAACTGTCTAAATATTCCTTCAATGTTCTGTAACTGATGTCGACGAACGAAGGTTCATCTAAGACATTGAAGCAGTTGATAGAGGCCCCTGCTTTGAGTAGCATTAGAATGATTTTGCTGTCAGCCAGCTTGGCTGCCAGGTGTAATGGAGTGTTTCCTTTAATGTCGCCAAAGTTGATGTATTCTATACAAGTTTCCACTTGCAGAAGATAAGATAGGCATGCATGATGATCTTTTTTTATCTCAACACTATCAGCTAAAGTAGGGGACTCGGAGCAGCCTTTAACAACGTAATGAAGTACTGTTTCTTGATCGATAGGCTCGAAGGAACACCTGTTAGTTTCCAAGAGCATCCTGACAACATCTACATACCCTTTGAAGGACGCTATCATGAGCGGTGTTCTCCTCTCTGTATTAGTGGTTGTGTTAACATCAATACCTAGAGATAGTAACTCTTGAATTACATCAACTGAACCAAATTCACAACAATATTGTAAAAATGTGTGTGAGCCATCATTAGATTCTAAAAACTCTTTATCATTCTTCTTCTGCCTGATATGGTAAACAAAATCGTCATACTTACCAGCATGCAATAAATAGAATAAACTGCTAAAGCTAGAGGAATCTGAGGTATAATTATTTTTAAATTTGTATATAGTATTCCATTCGGGGTAAATATCATTTAATAGTTCCACGACTCTTGAAAAACTAGGATCAGCCTTCAAATCCAAATTATCTGATTGTAAAATGGATTTAATGAATTCTTTATTACCTTCTTGAAGGGCGATCAAAAGAACACTCTTTCCTTTTCTGTTGATTGCATTTATGTTTGCTCTTTTATCATTTAGGAGTAAATCAATAATTTTAATATCTGGTAGTTTTAATGAAAGGTGCAGTGGTGTATCACCCTTGGAATCTGGAATGTTGACATTAGTAGGACTATGATTGAGTAGAACATCTACAGTCTCAAAATCATTTATGGCTACAGCAAAGTGAAGAGGTGCGCTATTCCTAAGAGGGTTGACTATATTAGGATCAGCCCCAAGGCTCAAAAGACTATGAACAAAGTCATGACATCCGTGAGTTCTGCAGCTCAAGTCGAGCAAAGTAACATGGTCGGGGTCTCCAAAATAATAATTAATATCTTTTATGTCAACTTTTTTTATGGCAACTTGGAATCTTCTATAGTCTTTGTTTTTTAATGCCATCAGTGCACTTTTTAAATCGGAACTGTAATCATCCATCTCTAGTTGCATTGTTCTGAAAAAATAAAAACAAAAATTAGATTATATAATAATAAAAAACACAGACAAAAATTCGGCAATACAACACAGTCATAAAACCAACAGTCCTTTACGCAAGTGAAACATTGTCACTTAACAGAAAACAAGAATTAGAAGAAATCAAAAAGCCAGAGAGGAAGATCATGAGAAAGACCCTCGGAGCAAGATCTACCTAAGATGGTTACAGGCTACAATTAATCAAAACAACAGAAAAAGTTTCAAACATTGAAATCTACATTAGGAAAAGACGAATGAAATTCTTTGGACACCTCACGAGATTACCAAAAAATCGACTGTCAAAAAGAATATTAAATTATGTTAGCTCACTTAAGATTCAACACCTTGGGTGGACAAACTTCAAAAGGACCTCAAAAACGCAAACATATATGTATGGACATTTTGGAAAGATACACCTTCAGAGACAAAGTCAACAAGCAGGAGGTTACATCGGAGCAGCCAAAGCAAAAGGAGTGCAGACAGAAGTGGTCGGAAGAACGTAAACAGGCCTTCTCAGAGAGAATGAAAGCATATTGGGTGCAAGAAGAACCCAAAGAAACCTTGATTGGGTTGTTTGCTTAATGTCTTCTACTATTGGGAGAATACGCTAATAATAATAATAATAATAAAAAAAGAATGTAAATATGTGTACTACTTAGTATATTACTGCATTAATTAATATTCAAGTCCAGATCATAGACAATACTTAATACAATATTCAGATCAAGTCCAATGGAAGCCATTCAAAATAAATAAAGCACAATTATTAGCAAATTACAAGAAAGAAAATAATTTTTATTGAAGTATTGATGAAATCATTTTAACGTCACGTTTTTATTTCACCCCTCCCTGCAAGGCTGTAGAGTGTATATACACTTTAGGAACACCCACCACTGAGCCACTCCCCCCCCCCCCCCCAATGCTTTTAATGTTATGTTAATGAAATCAATCCCATTATTAAAATAGTGGAGAAATAAAGACATAAAAATCGATTTATTTAGCCATTTATAGAAGAGGATTTACAAATTTATGTTATAAATAGTTATTATAGCAATTGAAAAAAAAGAAAACTTTTCATGGAATTTATTGTATAAGTAATAAATAGCTATGGCCATTGCTGACGTAAAAATGATTGATATATTATGAAGAAGTTTGCCAAAAGTGAGGTACAGTCAATCAACATTGAACACACTAAAGAGAGGTACAGTCAATCAACATTGAACACACTATCAGCACAAATTATTATACACCAACTTGTAGACCGTCATTGGCGTGACAACATTGGCGTTTATTTCATTGCAATGATTAATTAGGTAATCCTATTCTATTAAAATAGCCATAGCTTGTTGAGTAAGATTACTAAATCTTCACATTTTTTTTCGAGTTTTGGGAATTTGGCAGAAATGTAGCTGCAGGGGGTTCACCGGAACCAGCTAAATTTTGAGAGTGTTCTATGAGAAAAAAGTCTGGGAACCTCTGATCTAAATAAAGTTGAAAATAATTTATTATATATGTAACTTGAATGTATGTAATACGTAATATGTAACGTGAATTCAACGACTTAACCCAGGAGATGAATGGAACAAATGATAACACGTGGATGCAGTGAAGAACTGTAATTAAAAAAACATATTTACAACCTTATAAATAACTAAATAACAACAGGTATCTTTAATTACAAACCTGAATCAACACAATTGTTCATATTCCATTATAACATAAATAATATCAATTTAACACGTTAACTACAGTGAGTCTTTCAGTAAGCCAATCTCTCTCATAACCTTCCTCACATCTGTGCCTAAGGTTATCTTCACAGCTGTTAAGTTTGGCATGAATATTCAAACTTACATCCCCCTTTTTTGGAAGAGGACTACAGTCATCTCGATAAGGAACCAATTTGCTGACGTGAAATAAATTTGATTCTCTCTTTCTGAAACCACTGTCGATGATATACATCACGTTAGATAATTTTTCTTTTATTCTGTGAGGACCTGATCTAATCACTTCCAATTTACCTCTATTTAGATCATTACTATATTGAATGTAAACCAAGTCACCTTCTTTATATATGATTTCCTTTACATTTTGGTCATAGTACTTCTTATTTTGTTGATGTACTTTTTTCGAGTTCTCAAAAGCTATTGATCTATTTTCTTTCTAGGTTCTCTTCTTTATTTATTTCCAATTCTTTTGGTATGATTGACTTTTCAATTCCTGTTAGTAAATAATTTGGAGTAAAACCTGTTGAACTATGGATTGTAGTGCTGTATTCTTGAACACACTCTTCTGCTATAATCGTCCATGGACGTTCCTTTTCTTCATGTATTTTACACCTTATTCTATTTACCAACGTTTGATTTGTTCTTTCATTCAGCCCAATTGAGAATGTATAGTCTACGGCTGTGAAAATTAAATTTATCCCTTTTGACTTCACACATTGTTTAAATTGTGTGGAGTTGATTCCAAAATATTGATCTGTTAACAAAGTTTTTATTTTGCCTTTGTTTTCCACTGTTTTTAATAATTTTATAAAGTCTTTGGCAATCTGTGTCTTACATGTAGCAATGAAAGCATATCTTGTGAAATGATCTACAATTAGGTGCAGATATTTCTTTGTACTTCTATTTCCAGTAAAACCACCAATTGTATCGTTTTAACCTTTACAACTGTGCTCTTAGAGTTTGTTCCTGCTTCAGATATAAAATGAAATTTTACCTTTATCTTCTCCATTGTGTTGATTTGTAAGTCATGAATTCAACGACTTAACCCAGGAGATGAATGGAACAAATGATAACACGTGGATGCAGTGAAGAACTGTAATTAAAAAAACATATTTACAACCTTATAAATAACTACAGGTATCTTTAATTACAAACCTGAATCAACACAATTGTTCATATTCCATTATAACATAAATAATATCAATTTAACACGTTAACTACAGTGAGTCTTTCAGTAAGCCAATCTCTCTCATAACCTTCCTCACATCTGTGCCTAAGGTTATCTTCATAGCTGTTAAGTTTGGCATGAATATTCAAACTTACATATATATATTACAGATTATAGATTGTGATTTTATTACTTAAATTTAAGGAAATATTGTAACATTATAAATAAAGAGTTGTAATTACAAGTGTGATGAATATCATTGACAGCACGCCTCAAACAATTTCTTTATAGCTATAATAGTTGTTCTAAATATAAAACAAAACAGATGGACATATGTACGTTTTAGGATCTAAGAAGAGTGTAAAATGATCAGGGGGGCAGTCAATAAATAACACAAAATAAGATAGACTTATTTTATTTGTGCCTATGTTTCAACCTAATTTTTAGGCCATCTTCAGAGCAGAGGGGTGAAGAGTACAACTGCTACTGACAAAAAAAACTGAACATTTCATGATCATTTATACCTGAAGAAATGATCTTACCAGACTAACAATATCAAATATTCCTATTTTTCACTCTCTGAGATGTAAACATTTTCTAAAAGAAGTGAATTAAGAGAAGATTACATTTAAAACTAAAATAAACTGTAATTACAGTTACAGTACAAACTTCCAGAAACTAATAAATATTTAGACTTATAAAATTAATGGTAACTGGATAATATTGAGTTACACATAAAGTTATAATAGATTGGCTTTCCCCTATTCCTACAATTATTAAACAATCTAGAAAAGTTATAGCATATTAAATTCTGGATAGAGGTCAAGAAAATTCTCTTACATAGGGAGAACTTTTTATTGCTAAGCCAACATTTCGGACCCACATTGCAGCTCTTCTTCAGGGCTGTAATTAAATTAACATATTAAATTAAAGAACATCAAATTATGTTATACCAGAATATTACTTTAACTTAGTGGTATTATTATATAACTATAACAAGTTTAGAGAATACAAGGATCAATAAAATAAAAAAAAACATCTCTAATAAAGAGTATTTTGTCAAAACAGTCGGCTATATATCAATCTGCAACTTGGAAATAAGTACTCTTTAAAGGAAAATTCACAAAAGCAGTAGAGCATTAAATTATTGTGTTCTTAGATTACCAACATTTTTAAATTCCTAAGTACAACTATCAAAATTAACACTCCCCGATCTCGGGCAATCGGAGTTTTAGTCCAATAGAGGTCAAAGGAGAAGAAGACCAGTGCCAGGAAGACAATTAGGAAATGAAAAATATCAGGCATGAAATAAAGAAAAGCAGGCTGCGTGCACAGCTACTTTTAAAATATCAAACAAAAATAATTTTATCATTTATTATTCTTTTTTTTTTCTTTAACGCTGCTTCGACTGCTGAGGCCATTAGCGACAACTGCTCTTCTTAGTATCCAAATTTATTCTTTCTTTTTGATGCTTCTTGCATTTAAATAGATACTTCACCGTAATTTTTACATAATCACAGCTTTCGCAGGTTGGTTGGTACTGCCCTAAAAGAAGATGGAGATGTGTCAGCTTTGTATGACTGATCCTTAACCTGCTTATTATGGCACATTCCTTTGGCGTTAGGCCGTTTGGAGGGATCCAAACAGTGTTTTTATCTTTTATTTTACTGAGGTGGTTTTGCAGAAGGCTCTCCCAATCTTCCTTCCGATTTTCTTTAATTGTATGCTTATCACTTTTATCCATTCCGACTAAAATGTGGATCTTAATAAGGTAACGCCATCACTTTTTGCAGCTAATTTAGCCGCCCCCGTCAGCTCGTTTGTTGCTGCTTGCGCCGACATGCGAAGGAACCCATAAGAGTGTAACTATTTTATTGTTTTCTTTAAAAGCCATATTCATGTTTTGAATTTTCTGTAAAACAGAATTTCTTGTCCAAAGTTGTTCCAATGCACTTATCACCGATTGTGAGTCACTTACTATGAATTATTTTTCATTGCTATTAATTATAATATGTTTGTATGCTTTTAATATTGGCCATGCTTCTCGCATAAAGATAGACTTTAATTCGTTCATTCGCCATTGGTTTATGCTTGTTTCCCTCACCATACCCCCCCACTCTAAAATTTAGCGTACTGTTCTCAAATTTAGATCCATCTGTGAAAATTAGTTCATGATTGGGGAATAGGTTGAATATGATTTCATCAGACCTTTATTTTACCATTTCTGGTCTACAGCTCTTCAAAATTGGTTGCAGTTTTTTGTTATAGCTAATTGATGTAATTGTCCATGGTGGTGAATACCCTTTCGTCAGGGATTCAATATCCACTTGTAATGCAATTTGGAAATGATGGAGATATGGTGTGACTCGGTGGCAAAGATCTTCTCCTCTAATTGGGTTTTCTTGGTTTGGTGGAACCAACGATAGATATGTAACTGTGGTCTGGCATATGTAAAATTTGAGCTGCGTACCGAAGTACTAGTTGTTTCCTTCTACGACTTAAGGGCAGTTCTCCATTTATTATTCTTGCATCATTATTTCTCATTATAATTATTTTTTATTATTTCTCATTATAATTATTTTTATTTCTCATGATGATTATTTTTATTTCTCATTCTGCCTTTTTATTTTTATTACCAATAAATTATTTGAGAAGATAAATAAGGAAGAAAATGGTTCAGTTGGAGGTCAGAAAAAATTTTCTTTAGTAAAAAGAACTGTTTATTTTATAGCCGAAGTTTCGATCATTGCAGGCCTTCTTCAGGGAATTTAGGCATTTACACAAAATACACATAAATTAAAGCAATATATAGTAAAGAATAGTCATCTAGGTATTGACTGGCCTTAAGTAGATTTTATGGTGTTAGAGATATATAAAAAGAAAACACATTTTTTTTCCTATTTTTTAAAGTTTCTGAATTAAAATTGCTATGTAAAACATGTTGAAAAACATCAAATTTCGAATGAACAAATGCAAGATCAAAAATGAAAAAAAAGTGACTAACCCATTTATTAGTAAAATTAGGTTCATTGCCTGTATTCATTAACAGTAGCTTCTCCCAAAACTGGAATCATTTAATTTTACAAATAATATATACCTATCTTTTAATAACAACACTAGTTGAAATAAAACATTCCTTACTTATTTACTATAAAAACATAGCGTTTTACTTTTCGATTTAAATACAATGATTTCATTATTATAATACAAACCAAAATTAAAATTTTCAGTGATGTTTTATGCTGTTTATGACACAAAATGTATCAAAAATACAAACTGAAATAAGCACCAATAGATAATTTTGAATGAATCAGAACAAAAACATTTTAAGAATGAATTGTCAATCAAACTTTTGTTTCAATAATAATTCTAGCAAGTCCTTGTCAAGAGATACAAAATGAAAGTTTTTATTTCTACCTTGAAATGCTTGTTTTGGATTCACAAAATGTTGGAAAGGCTGTTTTCATTCAGGCAATGTAATGCTTTAATGCACTATTCCAGAAACCTAAATTAATAGTGTTAATATGTGCCCTGTTTCAACGTATCCTTCCAAACAACAAACATCAAACAATAACATTGAAAAATGTTAAGGCATGATGATGAACAACTTTAAGTCTGTATATTAGTATAAATTAAAAATGTAGGTTATTCACCTAAGCATCAAATTCAGAATATTAACGTCTATTTAGATAAGTGATTTCTTATCAGATTTTACAACCTGTGAATTAACTGACAAGAAGGCCTATTTATAACTATTGCCACTGCAATATTTGCTATTTCAATTAGTTTTCTTAAAATACTAAATTTGTAATGAACAGTTAAAATAGCTATTCACCTCTGTTTTAATGATAGTGTTTTCAGTTTCATTATACAACAACTTAAATTGATTCTAATTTCAACTTATTTGATACTAATGCATTGAAATAATTTAACATCATCATTTCCATAGGATAAAAAGAGAATTCGAACTTTAATATTTTCTTTATCAAAATAATAATTTATGAATAAAAAGTATTTTAAAGGCAATGATTAAGAAAATATTTTCATTAGACAATATTAATAATTAGCACTAAGGGAGATGCCAGTCGGCCTTCCACTGAAACATTGGCCTTATCAATGCACCAAATTTAAAGAAATTTACAAAATACATAAGATATGGGATAAATAAGAGAATTTATATAACCATCATAGGAATGTGAAATCTTTCTCTTCTGGAATCTTATTGGAATCAATAATCCCAATGAAATAAATATTGTCTTGTAAATATTCATCATTAAATTGTAAATGTAAATTCATAAGGAAAACAGTAAATGCAGTTTACTAATAGCAGTAAGGTAACAACAAGAGATAAATGTAATTAGAGGATAAAGTTAATATCTACCTCCAAGATGCTATTGATGCTTTACACCGAAGATTCTTTTAGTTTCATAAACAAGTGTACATTGGTTTGGTCAAAGATATGATCAAATAATGTAATATCACAGATCAAGGGATTGACATGACCACTCCTCCATTCAGTGTAGGCGAAATGTTTTGAATGAAATAACCTCATAGCTAAACTAAACAACTCACGGAACCGCTTCTTTTTGTAACACGTTACTAAACTAATACAGTTATCAGTCACTGTCACTATTTATAGGAATCCTCAGAAGATACAGTTGATACTTGAACTCCTCGTCGACGATCGCTCCTCGACAGTGGAATGAATTGTTAAAAGGTAAATATTCGAGAGGATGTCGCTTCCATTTGAGTCAAAACAAGGTTTAATCTTTCATCCGTTTCCCTTTTAATATTTTCTAAAAAAACAAGAAATCGTGAGCATTAGTATGGATAAAAGAATGTAATTATGGGAAACGTGTATACTTTGGTAATCATTTCATCTAGAAATGAACTTGTCAACAAACATATATCCATCTTTACTTCGAAATGTTAGTTATAACTATGGTCCGGATTTATATGCAATTGCATATTTTTTCTGATTCAGTTTATTAATAACATGAGTTGATATCTTTACGAAACAACTGGTTTTAACTCATTTATAATCACTTTTTTGTTGCATATCGTTGCATATTTGGCCATAATTTGGCTATTGTGCATATTTAGGCCTAAAATGCATATAGCATACATATTTTCAATCATTTTATTGATTTCTCACGTAATATTTTTTTTTTAAATTGGGTGATAATTTTTAGGTTAATTAATATTTATCACATTATAAGTTGTAGGTTTAACTATGAATACAACAGTAATATTATTTTGCTTTACGATTAAAGAAAAAAATATTCGCATATTGCCTAATATTGAAGATTCATATTAAGTCCTGAATCCGTTTTAATTTGGGATGGAAGGTACTAAGAAGTTTTTCTCGGAACTTTGCCCTAAAGCTGGGTAAGCAACAGTCGCAGTTAGGCTGTGTTTAAATTTCAACACTCTATGAATTTTTGAAATCTTTACCCCAAGATGTAAAGCTTGTTTTAAATTCACATAATGTACTATATAACGTGTTTTGTGTATCAAAGCCGTCAATAGTTTAACGGTTTTAGTATTAGGTGGATTATTTTTTTCGGGTAAAAAAGGTAATTGAGAAAGATTATCATGAATATCATTGGAGTATTCAACATCAACGTCTAGCACATAACCGGTTTCTGATTCTTTTTCAAGATATAATACATTTAATTTTTCATCAGCCCAGTTAAAATCGGTATACGGCAGGGGAAGGTTCATGGCATAACCGTAAAGATTGTTGACATCCACGTAAAGTGAATAATTACTGGGTTTAGTCGAGTCATATTCATTTAGATATTTATTGTTAGCTTTCGCATACCGAGAAACAACTTGGCAAATACCTCCCCTTATTCCCTTTACAAAAACTGTACCATATCAATATCTTTTATTACAGATAATTTTATTTTCGGGGATGTATTGCACTTCTGTTTTGAGATGTGATTGAACTTATTTTTTATTGTGTCTTGATAATGCCTGAATAGGCGAAACGTCGATTGATAAGTGTTTGTATTTTACATAAAAAATTTTGAAACATAAGGCTCTGCTTGTGGTTTTTTCCATTTGCATTCTAATAGTATTGTAAATGTAAAAGAATCAATAACTATGTATCAATTGATTGTCTACTTAAATTAATATGTAGGTTAGAAAATTAGACCTGTGATTAGAGTACAAGATTTATTTAATAACAATAAACAAAATTTGTTTAAGAATATGATGTATAAATCAAATAATTGTCTGGTATAACTGTATGTTTTATCTTTCACATATCCTTTTTGTCAATACAGCTCCATAAAAATTTCCTAGATTTTACTACATTTCAGGAGAGGGAAACTATAACGCAGAAGTATATTATACGATCATAAAGTGAAGCATGCGTCATCCAAGCTCATACAGACACAACAAACATCATATCTCAATGAGTTCGTACTTATGAATGAGTCTAGCCTCTGTCATCCAAGCCCTATCTCAAAAGCCGCACTTCCATTCATAACAGCCCTCCCATTCATAAAATGACGTCACCCTCCCATTCACAGCAGTTCTCCTATTCACAACCTTGAGTGTTGTTCAGCTCTGAAAAGTAAGATGTGGCAACGTCGCACATGAGATGTGGGAACACCGCAAACTAGGTCAAGGTTTGTTATGAATGGGAGTGTGACGCAATTTTTTGCACGCTCACGCGACCTACTTAGGAACGTTAAAAATTAAAACTTTTCGTTGACCACATAGTAACATAAGAAGTAGCATTTTAAAGTTCTCTAAATCATTTTTTTGTCAACATGGAAACAATTATTTCAAGTTCATAATTAATACTTTTTGTTAAACATTTACTTAGTTTAACTATTTTAGTTTTCCTGATAATAACATATGAATTAACTCTTTTACATTTTTGATTTCCGTAAAAACATTTATTCGGCATCATGGAATGTTATTTTAAGTTCCTGATTAAAACATGTGTTAATTAAACTCAAAGCGAAAAACGTCACAAAATAATACAGTTAAAACAATTTAAAACATAAAAGTAGCATTTCAAAGTTTTCAGTTATATCAAAAAAATTTTTTGTCACCATAAAATCGATATTGTAGCAATGCCTATTATATATTTGAATATTATGTTCTGCTAGCGAATGTGTTACCATAGGTTTCAATACATCAAATTCTATTTTTACTTCAGTTTTAATAAAGAGAGTCTTCGTTATACATGCTATTATTGAGTGTGATATAACTAGATATTCTTCTTCTCTGTTTTCTTTAGTAGTTATCATCGAACATAAAAAGCTGTTATTATCAATTAATTGATTTAATGAAATGGATAAAATATTTATAACTCTTGGAATGACTTTTATTCAATTTATAATTTATTCAGAGCCAAGAGAAGAGCTCGTAAAAATTGGCAAACCAACAGACAACCTTCAGATAGACGGACATTTAATAAACTAAATAATGAACTGAAAAATGAACTTTAATGCTACGTTTCTTCATCATGGCATGAAATTGTGTAATTCATGTAGACAGTACCTGCTATATTTGTGTTGAGCTGACCTTCAAGTCTCTGAGGCGAAATTTGACCCCACTAGTAAAGAACTGTTATCAGCTTTACTTTGATAAGAGCTGGGCCCCAAATACATGCTGTGTTTCGTAGATTGCTGACAGGGTGGAAAAATGGTAGTTTGCAATTCCCACCATTCATTTAAAAATGGTTGCAATTGCAACAATCATTTAAGTGATTGTTATTTCTTTTTGACAAATATTAAATGAATCATATCTAAAACAAAACATACTGTTAAGTATCCGAATTTGCAATCTGCAATAAGACCTATCTTACACAATGAATAGTTCCCCCAGATTCGAACTTAGGTGATAACTCTTAATCTTACCTAACTGAAACTGAAAATGGCCAGAAGACAATAAAATGATCCTGCTGATGAAGCCAATACCTGGTCATCAGAACCATGATTTCCCAATCAGAAAGACCTTAATGACCTGATTCGAGATTTAGATCTGTCTTAACAGCAAGCTGAAGGTTTAACTTTCAGACTCAAAGGGTGGAACAAACGTGGTTGTCTCCTCCTCCTCTACTCCTTGTTGGTTCTGCTACTCCTTTATCTAAATATCATGCGTGGAATTACACCAGGTATTAAGATCACTTCTCTGGTCTGTGAAGACAAATTGCGTATTCTCAAGCGTATATTATATGAGTTTTCCCTGTACTAAACCCAATGCACTAATTTTAACATACTTAGTTTAAATATTTTTGTTTTCCTAGTAATAACATATGAATTAACTCTTTTACCTTTTTGATTTCCGTAAAAAACGTTTATTCGGCATCATGGAATGTTATTTTAAGTTCCTAATTAAAACGTGTGTTAATTCATCTCAAAGCGGGTAACGTTCCACGATAATACAGTTAAAAAATTTTAAAACATAAAAGTAGCATTTCAAAGTTTACTTATTATACTAATTTTTACTTATGTTTTAATGATAGAGTTTGATTTATATATATTATTATAGAGTGTGATTTATATATGTAATTATAGAATGTGATTTATATATGTTATTATAGAGTGTGATTTATATGTCTTATCATAGAGTGTGATTTATATATGTAATTATAGAGTGTGATTTATATGTCTTAATATAGAGTGTGATTTATATGTCTTAATATAGAGTGTGATTTATATATGTAATTATAGAATGTTATTTATTTGTCTTAATATAGAGTGTGATTTATATATACTATTATAGAGTGTGATATAAGTAGATATTCGTCTTCTCTGTTTTCTTTAGTGGTTTTGTTAGGGGTTTTTTAGTAGTTAACGTTCAGGATCAAAGAATATCATCGAACATAAAAAGCTGTTATTATCAATTAATTGGTTTAATTAAATGGATAAAATATTTATTACTCTTGGAATGATTTGTATTCCATTTATAATTTATTCAGAGCCAAGAGAAGAGCTCGTAAAATTTGGCAAACCAACAGACAACCTTCAGATAGACGGACATTTAATAAACTAAATAATGAACTGAAACGCCAAATTAGCAAATTTAACAGGTCAAACTATGACAATAACATTAAATCCCTTTCGACAGACGATGAAAGTTTATGGAATCATACCAAAAGACTCTTAAAACCCTGAGGATGCCTGAATAGGGGAAATATTGGAAAGGTATTTTTAATTACCTGTTTTAGTTTAGAGAGACTTAAGGTTTTTAGTTGGTATTTTTCCACTTATGTATTAACATTTATTTGATGTCTCTTTTGAGCGTTCCCTTTTTCAATATATATTCTGTGGAATAACCATAAGTCCACTGGTTTTTTATAAATGTCTCTTTTATTCTTGCACTTGTACTTTCATTTATTCATATAGTTTTTTGTCTTCTGTTCTTAAGTTGTTTATTACTATTATTTGTTTTCCTGTTGGGTTTTTTGGGGGGGTTTGGTGAATGTATATTGATGTTTCAAATCTGGTGTATTTATCAGCTGTTTTTATCTAACCTTAGCCAGCTGGGAATCTAGTAACCTTCCCTATGATTCAGAAGTTGCATTTGAGCCTTGGAGGTGGTGGGATGTGTGTTTTTTGGGTGCATTATTCATTATTTGGTTTGCTATTATTCTCTTCCTGCCCTGAGGATCCCTGAATAGGCGAAATATTAGACAGGTATTTTTAATTTCCTGTTTTAGTTTAGAGACTTAAGGTTTTTAGTTGGAATTTTTCCACTTATATATTAACATTTATTTGATGTCTCTGTTGAGTGTTCCCTTTTTCAATATATATTTTGTGGAATAACCATAAGTCCACTGGTTTTTATAAATTCTCTTTTTTTCTTGCACTTGTACTTTCATTTATTCATATAGTTTTTTGTCTTCTGTTCTTAAGTTGTTTATTACTATTATTTGTTTTATTTTGTTTTCCTGTTGGGTTTTTTTGGGGGGTTTGGTGAATGTATATTGATGTTTCAAATCTGGTGTATTTATCAGCGGTTTTTATCTAACCTTAGCCAGCTGGGAATCTAGTAACCTTCCCTATGATTCAGAAGTTGCATTTGAACCTTGGAGGTGGTGGGATGTGTGTTTTTTGGGTCAATATTCATTATTTGGTTTGCTATTATTCTCTTTCTGCCCTGAGGATCCCTGAATAGGCGAAATATTGGAATGGTATTTTTAATTTCCTGTTTTAGTTTAGAGACTTAAGGTTTTTAGTTGGAATTTTTCCACTTATGTATTAACATTTATTTGTGTCTCTGTTGAGCGTTCCCTTTTTCAATATATATTTTGTGGAATAACCATAAGTCCACTGGTTTTTTAAAAATTCTTTATTTTTCTGGCACTTTTACTTTCATTTTTTCATATAGTTTTTTGTCTTCTGTTCTTAAGTTGTTTATTACTATTATTTGTTTTATTTTGTTTTCCTGTTGGGTTTTCTGGGGAAGTTTGGTGAAAGTATATTGATGTTTCAAATCTGGTGTATTTATCAGCTGTTTTTATCTAACCTTAGCCAGCTGGGAATCTAGTAACCTTCCCTATGATTCAGTAGTAGCATTTGAGCCTTGGAGGTGGTGGGATGTGTGTTTTTTGGGTGCATTATTCATTATTTGCTTTGATATTATTCTCATTCTGCCCTGAGGATCCCTGAATAGCCGAAATATTGGGCAGGTATTTTTAATTACCGGTTTTAGTTTAGAGACTTAAGGTTTTTAGTTGAAATTTTTCTACTTGTGTATTAACATTTATTTGATATCTCTGTTGAGCGTTCCCTTTTTCAATATATATATTCTGTGGAATAACCATAAGTCCACTTGTTTTTTATAAATTCTCTTTTTTTCTTGCACTTTTACTTTCATTTTTTCATATAGTTTTTTGTCTTCTGTTCTTAAGTTGTTTATTACTATTATTTGTTTTATTTTGTTTTCCTGTTGGGTTTTTTTGGGGGGTTTGGTGAATGTATATTGATGTTTCAAATCTGGTGTATTTATCAGCGGTTTTTATCTAACCTTAGCCAGCTGGGAATCTAGTAACCTTCCCTATGATTCAGAAGTTGCATTTGAGCCTTGGAGGTGGTGGGATGTGTGTTTTTTGGGTGCATTATTCATTATTTGGTTTGCTATTATTCTCTTTCTGCCCTGAGGATCCCTGAATAGGCGAAATATTGGACAGGTATTTTTAATTTCCTGTTTTAGTTTAGAGACTTAAGGTTTTTAGTTGGAATTTTTCCACTTATGTATTAACATTTATTTGATGTCTCTGTTGAGTGTTCCCTTTTTCAATATATATTTTGTGGAATAACTATAAGTCCACTGGTTTTTTATAAATTCTCTTTTTTTCTTGCACTTTTACTTTCATTTTTTCATATAGTTTTTTGTCTTCTGTTCTTAAGTTGTTTATTACTATTATTTGTTTTATTTTGTTTTCCTGTTGGGTTTTTTTGGGGGGTTTGGTGAATGTATATTGATGTTTCAAATCTGGTGTATTTATCAGCGGTTTTTATCTTACCTTAGCCAGCTGGGAATCTAGTAACCTTCCCTATGATTCAGAAGTTGCATTTGAGCCTTGGAGGTGGTGGGATGTGTGTTTTTTGGGTGCATTATTCATTATTTGGTTTGCTATTATTCTCTTTCTGCCCTGAGGATCCCTGAATAGGCGAAATATTGGACAGGTATTTTTAATTTCCTGTTTTAGTTTAGAGACTTAAGGTTTTTAGTTGGAATTTTTCCACTTATGTATTAACATTTATTTGATGTCTCTGTTGAGTGTTCCCTTTTTCAATATATATTTTGTGGAATAACCATAAGTCCACTGGTTTTTTATAAATTCTTTTTTTTTCTTGCACTTTTACTTTCATTTTTTCATATAGTTTTTTGTCTTCTGTTCTTAAGTTGTTTATTACTATTATTTGTTTTATTTTGTTTTCCTGTTGGGTTTTTTTGGGGGGTTTGGTGAATGTATATTGATGTTTCAAATCTGGTGTATTTATCAGCGGTTTTTATCTAACCTTAGCCAGCTGGGAATCTAGTAACCTTCCCTATGATTCAGAAGTTGCATTTCAGCCTTGGAGGTGGTGGGATGTGTGTTTTTTCGGTGCATTATTCATTATTGGGTTTGCTATTATTCTCTTTCTGCCCTGAGGTTCCCTGAATAGGCGAAATATTGGACAGGTATTTTTAATTTCCTGTTTTAGTTTAGAGACTTAAGGTTTTTAGTTGGAATTTTTCCACTTATGTATTAACATTTATTTGATGTCTCTGTTGAGCGTTCCCTTCTTCAATATATATTTTGTGGAATAACCATAAGTCCACTGGTTTTTTATAAATTCTCTTTTTTTCTTGCACTTTTACTTTCATTTTTTCATATAGTTTTTTGTCTTCTGTTCTTAAGTTGTTTATTACTATTATTTGTTTTATTTTGTTTTCCTGTTGAGTTTTTTTGGGGGGTTTGGTGAATGTATATTGATGTTTCAAATCAGTTTAGAGACTTAAGGTTTTTAGTTGGAATTTTTCCACTTATATATTAACATTTATTTGATGTCTCTGTTGAGTGTTCCCTTTTTCAATATATATTTTGTGGAATAACCATAAGTCCACTGGTTTTTTATAAATTCTCTTTTTTTCTTGCACTTGTACTTTCATTTATTCATATAGTTTTTTGTCTTCTGTTCTTAAGTTGTTTATTACTATTATTTGTTTTATTTTGTTTTCCTGTTGGGTTTTTTTCGGGGGTTTGGTGAATGTATATTGATGTTTCAAATCTGGTGTATTTATCAGCGGTTTTTATCTAACCTTAGCCAGCTGGGAATCTAGTAACCTTCCCTATGATTCAGAAGTTGCATTTGAACCTTGGAGGTGGTGGGATGTGTGTTTTTTGGGTCAATATTCATTATTTGGTTTGCTATTATTCTCTTTCTGCCCTGAGGATCCCTGAATAGGCGAAATATTGGAATGGTATTTTTAATTTCCTGTTTTAGTTTAGAGACTTAAGGTTTTTAGTTGGAATTTTTCCACTTATGTATTAACATTTATTTGTGTCTCTGTTGAGCGTTCCCTTTTTCAATATATATTTTGTGGAATAACCATAAGTCCACTGGTTTTTTAAAAATTCTTTATTTTTCTGGCACTTTTACTTTCATTTTTTCATATAGTTTTTTGTCTTCTGTTCTTAAGTTGTTTATTACTATTATTTGTTTTATTTTGTTTTCCTGTTGGGTTTTCTGGGGAAGTTTGGTGAAAGTATATTGATGTTTCAAATCTGGTGTATTTATCAGCTGTTTTTATCTAACCTTAGCCAGCTGGGAATCTAGTAACCTTCCCTATGATTCAGTAGTAGCATTTGAGCCTTGGAGGTGGTGGGATGTGTGTTTTTTGGGTGCATTATTCATTATTTGCTTTGATATTATTCTCATTCTGCCCTGAGGATCCCTGAATAGCCGAAATATTGGGCAGGTATTTTTAATTACCGGTTTTAGTTTAGAGACTTAAGGTTTTTAGTTGAAATTTTTCTACTTGTGTATTAACATTTATTTGATATCTCTGTTGAGCGTTCCCTTTTTCAATATATATATTCTGTGGAATAACCATAAGTCCACTTGTTTTTTATAAATTCTCTTTTTTTCTTGCACTTTTACTTTCATTTTTTCATATAGTTTTTTGTCTTCTGTTCTTAAGTTGTTTATTACTATTATTTGTTTTATTTTGTTTTCCTGTTGGGTTTTTTTGGGGGGTTTGGTGAATGTATATTGATGTTTCAAATCTGGTGTATTTATCAGCGGTTTTTATCTAACCTTAGCCAGCTGGGAATCTAGTAACCTTCCCTATGATTCAGAAGTTGCATTTGAGCCTTGGAGGTGGTGGGATGTGTGTTTTTTGGGTGCATTATTCATTATTTGGTTTGCTATTATTCTCTTTCTGCCCTGAGGATCCCTGAATAGGCGAAATATTGGACAGGTATTTTTAATTTCCTGTTTTAGTTTAGAGACTTAAGGTTTTTAGTTGGAATTTTTCCACTTATGTATTAACATTTATTTGATGTCTCTGTTGAGTGTTCCCTTTTTCAATATATATTTTGTGGAATAACTATAAGTCCACTGGTTTTTTATAAATTCTCTTTTTTTCTTGCACTTTTACTTTCATTTTTTCATATAGTTTTTTGTCTTCTGTTCTTAAGTTGTTTATTACTATTATTTGTTTTATTTTGTTTTCCTGTTGGGTTTTTTTGGGGGGTTTGGTGAATGTATATTGATGTTTCAAATCTGGTGTATTTATCAGCGGTTTTTATCTTACCTTAGCCAGCTGGGAATCTAGTAACCTTCCCTATGATTCAGAAGTTGCATTTGAGCCTTGGAGGTGGTGGGATGTGTGTTTTTTGGGTGCATTATTCATTATTTGGTTTGCTATTATTCTCTTTCTGCCCTGAGGATCCCTGAATAGGCGAAATATTGGACAGGTATTTTTAATTTCCTGTTTTAGTTTAGAGACTTAAGGTTTTTAGTTGGAATTTTTCCACTTATGTATTAACATTTATTTGATGTCTCTGTTGAGTGTTCCCTTTTTCAATATATATTTTGTGGAATAACCATAAGTCCACTGGTTTTTTATAAATTCTTTTTTTTTCTTGCACTTTTACTTTCATTTTTTCATATAGTTTTTTGTCTTCTGTTCTTAAGTTGTTTATTACTATTATTTGTTTTATTTTGTTTTCCTGTTGGGTTTTCTGGGGAAGTTTGGTGAAAGTATATTGATGTTTCAAATCTGGTGTATTTATCAGCTGTTTTTATCTAACCTTAGCCAGCTGGGAATCTAGTAACCTTCCCTATGATTCAGTAGTAGCATTTGAGCCTTGGAGGTGGTGGGATGTGTGTTTTTTGGGTGCATTATTCATTATTTGCTTTGATATTATTCTCATTCTGCCCTGAGGATCCCTGAATAGCCGAAATATTGGGCAGGTATTTTTAATTACCGGTTTTAGTTTAGAGACTTAAGGTTTTTAGTTGAAATTTTTCTACTTGTGTATTAACATTTATTTGATATCTCTGTTGAGCGTTCCCTTTTTCAATATATATATTCTGTGGAATAACCATAAGTCCACTTGTTTTTTATAAATTCTCTTTTTTTCTTGCACTTTTACTTTCATTTTTTCATATAGTTTTTTGTCTTCTGTTCTTAAGTTGTTTATTACTATTATTTGTTTTATTTTGTTTTCCTGTTGGGTTTTTTTGGGGGGTTTGGTGAATGTATATTGATGTTTCAAATCTGGTGTATTTATCAGCGGTTTTTATCTAACCTTAGCCAGCTGGGAATCTAGTAACCTTCCCTATGATTCAGAAGTTGCATTTGAGCCTTGGAGGTGGTGGGATGTGTGTTTTTTGGGTGCATTATTCATTATTTGGTTTGCTATTATTCTCTTTCTGCCCTGAGGATCCCTGAATAGGCGAAATATTGGACAGGTATTTTTAATTTCCTGTTTTAGTTTAGAGACTTAAGGTTTTTAGTTGGAATTTTTCCACTTATGTATTAACATTTATTTGATGTCTCTGTTGAGTGTTCCCTTTTTCAATATATATTTTGTGGAATAACTATAAGTCCACTGGTTTTTTATAAATTCTCTTTTTTTCTTGCACTTTTACTTTCATTTTTTCATATAGTTTTTTGTCTTCTGTTCTTAAGTTGTTTATTACTATTATTTGTTTTATTTTGTTTTCCTGTTGGGTTTTTTTGGGGGGTTTGGTGAATGTATATTGATGTTTCAAATCTGGTGTATTTATCAGCGGTTTTTATCTTACCTTAGCCAGCTGGGAATCTAGTAACCTTCCCTATGATTCAGAAGTTGCATTTGAGCCTTGGAGGTGGTGGGATGTGTGTTTTTTGGGTGCATTATTCATTATTTGGTTTGCTATTATTCTCTTTCTGCCCTGAGGATCCCTGAATAGGCGAAATATTGGACAGGTATTTTTAATTTCCTGTTTTAGTTTAGAGACTTAAGGTTTTTAGTTGGAATTTTTCCACTTATGTATTAACATTTATTTGATGTCTCTGTTGAGTGTTCCCTTTTTCAATATATATTTTGTGGAATAACCATAAGTCCACTGGTTTTTTA
Organism: Troilus luridus; assembly: GCA_964056705.1. Lineage (NCBI taxonomy): Eukaryota > Metazoa > Arthropoda > Insecta > Hemiptera > Pentatomidae > Troilus > Troilus luridus. The sequence continues at coordinate 206,031,448 of OZ057412.1, forward strand.
TAAATTCTTTTTTTTTCTTGCACTTTTACTTTCATTTTTTCATATAGTTTTTTGTCTTCTGTTCTTAAGTTGTTTATTACTATTATTTGTTTTATTTTGTTTTCCTGTTGGGTTTTTTTGGGGGGTTTGGTGAATGTATATTGATGTTTCAAATCTGGTGTATTTATCAGCGGTTTTTATCTAACCTTAGCCAGCTGGGAATCTAGTAACCTTCCCTATGATTCAGAAGTTGCATTTCAGCCTTGGAGGTGGTGGGATGTGTGTTTTTTCGGTGCATTATTCATTATTGGGTTTGCTATTATTCTCTTTCTGCCCTGAGGTTCCCTGAATAGGCGAAATATTGGACAGGTATTTTTAATTTCCTGTTTTAGTTTAGAGACTTAAGGTTTTTAGTTGGAATTTTTCCACTTATGTATTAACATTTATTTGATGTCTCTGTTGAGC